>CM021108.1:290239215-290557775 GCA_007115665.2 Sequoiadendron giganteum | reverse complement strand
TAAGTCCATTTCTTTGCAAGATAACTCTTGAACTTCCATAGCAAGGCCAACCATCATATTGCTCTTCTTAGAGCAATTCTCATCCCCAACTTCTTGATTATGCAATTCTGCATCAAATTCTCCATCCGGACCTATGTAGCACTTGAATTCATCATACAAGCTGTCGTCCAAGGTAACTTCCTTGCTAACACTCTCTTGAACATCCACCTCCTGTGCAAGAGACTTCTCCTCGACACCATCCGGCTCCATGTCCACATATGATGGAGGAGCAATGCCTGTAGAAGTTGCAAATGGGTCTCCAAAAGAGCAAAATGAAGAAGCTGAAGCTGCAGAGATATCCAAAGCGAGCTCCCAAGAACAAGAATATAAGCTCTCTTCCTACCTTGCCTTAGAGGGATTTTATTTTGGAGCCCATGATACTTCCCCATCATATGGAGATTCATTCTCCTCCAAAACAATCCGCAGAGCACTTTCAGACATTCCTATGTCTGGTTCCTCTGCCCCTTCTTCCTCTTTAGCTTTCTTTTTTCTTTTGGATCGCTGCCTGCTTCTACGTTTATGGCGCTTCTTCAAATTATCATACTCCTCATAATAATAAAAAATATCAATAATCTTTGCAAATAACACTTTCTTCTTCCGTGTCACCCAAAGATCTATCTGAGGCATTCTATCCTCAAACCAGTACTTGGGAGCCCCAACAACTCCTCTGCTGCAATCACTATAAGATTCCAACATGCCTATGAAATATTCCATAACAAATTTAATCTCTCCTTCAACCGATGATTGCTTCAAACCCTCTTCTTCAGCCGAATCCAGATTTTCAAGAAATTCTTTAATGACAAAATCAGCTTCATCATCTTCTTCCATCTCTGCTCAACCTCACCAAGCTCTGATACCAATTGTAAATATAATCGAGCAGATAAAAGAAATCAAACAGAAGTAAAACACACACAAAGACAAGACAACACACGAATTATGTGGTTCACCATAAATGGCTACGTCCACCAGAAAAGCAGGGAATAATCTTATATTAACCAATACCCATCAATACATGAACTATACACATATACTTATACACTCATATTCAGCTATGAGCTGAAGAGTTGTGAGGAGATGAAGAGTCGAAAGACCGTTGGGCTTCACATCCCAACAACAGCAACCCAAAGCCATCAACAGACTATTGTAAAACAACAAAAGAATTAAGGATTACACCTCTATAGACTGTTAAAAAACAGCAAAAGAAGTGATTTGACAGACATGTCTGGTGAATTTTCTTTAACTTTAATATTTCCTACTGATGCAAGTTATGTTGCATTCTTGGCTGGTGGATCAGTTAATTAAATTGAGTATGTTTTTAATGTCCTACATGACTTTCTCTTGTAGGCAGCTGAACGATTTTATTTCTACGGAACAATAAAGGAAAGGAAAGGTTCTTTTATAGTCCACGATACCAGGCAGTTTGTTTTTGGGTCTACAGATGGCTTGCAGTATATGGGACTCATCGTACTCTCAATACGAGGGAGGCACCTAACTCATGCTCCACAATACAAGGTGTACATATCTTACCCCTTGCAAGATTTGAACTTGTGACCTCTCTTTCAAGAGTACAAGTTCTCTTTTTTTTCTATGGAACTTGTGACTTGGGTCTTTCAATGAACATATTATAAGTTTGATTGCACAAAACAGACATGCAATTATGCCTCTAATTTTTTTTTTTCCCGCATTAGAAAGGAATAGTATGAACCATTGGAATCAAGTTGTTCACAACCTAACTTTGAATGTTATAAAAATAAATGTTCCAGGAGATGGATGAAGACCTATTTCAAGAATGCCATGGTAAGTTTCATGAGGATGAATCGAAAGAAAAGAAAAATGAGTACAAGGACATGGAAGTGTTGGAAGCAGTTGTTGCTTCAAGAACTGTAAGTAATGAAGTATTGCTTGCAACACATCCAGCTGGTAGCAATGCTTCTCTTAGCCCGAGAGCTACTGCCTGAAGTTGATCTTTTGTAATTATTTATTATCTTATTATATTTTATTTTTTGGTCGGAGAAGTTGAAGTAATGAAGAGAACATTTGATTTTAGCATCTCTTCAAAGTCTAATGACATGCAAGATTGTATGGTTACTCTCTTCAATCTGTTGGATTTTTATTTTCTTATTTTTATGATTTTTTTTTGTTTTATGGAGCACCTCTATGTTTCTATGAAATGTAATGCTTGCATAATATGCACAATACCCAATTAAATTGGTTGAACAAATTTCACGAAAGTGTATTGATACAAGTTGTAACTGAAAACAATACTTGAAAATGCTTTACCTATCAAGTTTGAAAGTGTAGATGAGCATTTCAAAATGCATATAGACTTGTCTATTCCAAAAATGTTCACCTAGAACCATTCTAGTTATATATATTCATATATATTTCTATTTTATTTTTCATCCATATATTACACCGGTCACATATTTATAATTACATAACATCTTGAAAATGAATTATCAGATGATTTAATGGAAAGATCTGCCAGATACACTATAATTTATTTATTTATATATATATATATATATAGTTTTAAAAGGATTCGGTTATATGAAGCCCTTATATAGTAAAAATGTTGAAAAGCTGAGTTTTACTGATCCTCCCAACTTGTTTTAATCTAGCATCAACACATTGTGGAAAGCACGGGTTGCTATTGCAAGGAAAAATTAAATGAACGAAGTAGCCACTTATTTTTATATATATTCCTATAACCAGTTCTAAGAGGGGAAAAAAATAGGGGGTTTACTCCATAATAATCCACTCTTATTTACTGCAACATAAAGAAGCATTTTCTCTCTGTTTCTTTTTTAATGCAAGGAGCAGTGCAAAATGTTAATTAAAACTTTCATTTTGAAATCCACTTTATGGATACCCCAGTTTTGCAGGGCTCAACAAAAATAGCCTCGCATCCCATAACTTGGGAGAGATTGAAGACACATAGATGCATACATAAGTCAATATGCACACTTTAATGTTTACCAAGATCGCATATCATAAGATGAACACCACTTCACACAACTACTAATAAGGGTAGTTTAAATTAGTAAGGAATATCACTGCACTTTTATATAACAATATTGTTTCACAAGTTGCAACTCTTTTAAAACCAACTACCAAAATTTGCAATGGAATGCACACATCTTTAGGATTTTCTCTTCCCATTCCCTATCATGTTACAATCAAGCACCAGTTTTCCATATTACAAACAAATTTAAAGAAATACCATGAAAGACACACAATTGATTAAGGCTTGCTCTCCACCCTACCGTAACGGTATCATGAAGCCTCATGGGCTCTAGCCATACCCCCGAGCAAGTAATTATTTTAGCTCCATGGTGATAAATGGAGCATTTTCTCATTTTACAAAAGGGATAAAATTAACATAGCACAAATTTCATGCATCTAGGTTTTCTACTTTCTACTTTCAACCATGACCCATACACTATATCACCTTCTTACAACCAACAAACAAGGGTAAATGAAAATGGGAAGAACTTATCTCTTTTCTTTTAGGTGAATGGATTGAACTTTTTCATCCATGTTTCCTCTCCAAGCCAAACCATCTTGATCAGTATCTTCTCAAAGAGGTGGACTCCTCTCTTTTTCTCATTTTTTTTCATCTCCCCTAAAGTTCTCCAAGAGGAGAAGTGGGTGGCACCCCACTCATTCTTCTTCTTCAAAATATATAGAAGTTTCAACTTGCAACTCTTGGATGGGGATGTGTGGAGTGTACTTTCCTTCATAAATGAGGGTCTTTTCCTTATCAAATAAAATATATGCATTTGGACAACCCCTCCATCTTTCCACCCCATCTTCTCCTCAAAATTTGTCACTCATCATTATGAGAACTTTTTAGGGGTCAAATCATGTCTTTGGAGTACTATTGTATGCCTACTTGACCCCTACCACTATGGTATAGACCCTAGGGGGTTTATTTTTGCATCCCAACCAAGGAATTTTTTTTAAGGACTTTCTTTGGTTTGATGGAAAAGGGAAAAAAATACATTTTATTAATTGGGATTGGTTTTGTTTTCCTAAAAAACTTGGAGGTTTGGGTTTGAAGGATTTAAGAATCCAAGGTTCTAACCTAGCCGTTAAGTGGATTGCTAGGTCCTTTGAGGGCTTTAAGCCCTTGAAAATTATGATTAAAAATAACTTCTTTGTTAAACCTAAGAAATGAAATTATTGGAAGCCTCTTCACATCCATGATTTATTTTTTGATAACTTTGATGCCAATTTTTTTGGCTCAACTATGTTTAATAGCATTTGGAAGGTGTGGAGGAAAGTCAAATAGTTGGCAAGTAATTATGAGGCCTTTTCTCTTACCTTTGGTTCTTTTATTGATAAGAGATATGTTTGGCAGAACCTAGAGTGGATGGGAAAATACTTGACTCTTACTCAAGGGTGTTCTACTAAATGTTAGGTCTCTAAAGGGATTTTGGTATTTCACACTAGTAGAATTTGGAAAATAAATGATTACGTGACTAAAAATTTTAGTCACAACAACTGAAAATGACTAAATTCTACTAATTGTTTGCAACTCAACTATAAATGAGTAAATAAATGACTAATTTGGTCATTGACTAAAAAATTATTTGGTCACACAAATAAAAATGACTAAATATTTAGTCACAATTCCTAATTTTCATTTTAATAAACATACTCTAAAACTTTCATTGAAACCTTATTTTCAGGCGTAGCTCACCAAAATGGATAATTGAAATGAAATAATTTTCATTTTAATAAACATACTCTAAAACCTTCATCGAAACCTTATTTTTAGGTGTAACCCGCCAAAATGGAGAAGTCTCCTTGTAAATAGTTGAAGCTATTTAGGTTCAAGCTTTTCAGTAAAGAATGGTAGACAATGGTAAGGAGATGTGCATGACAAGAGGTATAGGATTCATTGTTGCTCATCTCATTCATACTCTGATCAACAAGGGTTACATTGTTTGCGCTACTATTTGTAATCTAGGTATTTAATTGACATATATTTGCATAATTTCAAATTCCTTCAGATGCTTTTGAAACTTATCAATGTATCCTATATAGGGTTTAGAATGATTTCTTTTAATTTAAAAAATAAATAAATGGTGTATTTGCATGTGATTAGATAATGTGGAGAAGATAGGGTATCTATGGGATCTTCCACTCTTTGAGATTATTTTCTCTATCATATCAGATGCTTCTTTTTTATTGTTCTTCCATTTTCATCTTCTCTAAAATCTGTGGAGTGTTTCCTAATGTTGATTTTGTTTTTCTGTAGGTTGCAGATAATGAAAATCCTTCCATCCTTATTTCCTTTGCTTCAAAAACAATCACTAGAGGGAAACTCACTTCAAAGTTACACGTGATTGATTTGGGTGCACAACCAGGTATGGTATTTTGTTGCTTCTTGATTTATAATTTGAACTAGCTTAGATTTTGTAGAGTTGTTGGTTTTTCTATAAAATAAGCTCTCTTTTGATATTGTAGATGAACTATAGGAACTGTAATCCTATATGCATTGCATAAACTTGCTAGGGTTTGATCTTCTTGCACATTCACTATTTTTGCTAACTTCCCTCTTGAATAAATGAAGACCTCCTTCCTAGCCCATTGTCCTCTCTCCTTGTGAATGATGACTACCTTGTGAGAAGAAGGCTGCCTCATAATGGTGATTATTTTTGTCTCTGAGTGATTGGTGATTTCCACCTTTTAAACTCTTTACACCATTATTTACTATGACAATCAACCTTTGTAACAATCGCATACAATTCCTCAATCTGACAGCTTAACCTGATTCTTTATTGTAAACAAAAGGGGAAATGTTGGTCTTCGTTTACCCATATTGCATTATGCTCCTTTTGACTGACCATGACAATATTTTCTCCTTAACCTGAGATTTCACTGCCTTAAACTGAAGGCTTCATTACAAAGTCAAAACCCTAATGTTGCTCCTCAATGTTGTCTCAGGCCTACTATCCTTCAACCTTATTGTCACTACTTCATAGTCTACATGGTATTATTTGTTGTCAATAATGAAGCTCAAAGACCTTATTGCACTGGGGTTTAATGATCAACATTCACATATTTGCCTTCTATCAAAAATCAACTCCATATGACTGTCCCTCTACTGCCTATTTGACTTGTATTTTGAGCTTGTCACCCTCCATTGTAGTGACCATATTGAAGTGTACTCAATAATTTTCTCATTTATGATAGACCCTACCTCCATAATACAGTGAAAAAAATGGAATGACTACAATTACTCATACAATTTCACCTTTGGAAATGATAGCCATTACTAGTATTTGTTTGCTTTGCACTCCTTATCTATTACTAAAATATTTTAGAGGTTGTGTATGCACATATCATCCTATTCTCATTGCTTGAATTTGGTAGTGCATGTAACATCATCATTTTCGAGTTACCTAGATTTGTAAAGTTTTCCATCATATCTCAAGTATACCCATGGGATAAAATGTTCCATTTGGTACTAGTCAAGAATCACTCACGTAAAAATAAAATTTACATGTCTTTTTGTATACATTGTTTGCAAAGATAGTATTTGTTTTTTGTGCACTCCACATCCATTCCTAAAATTTTTTAGGGGTTGTGCATGCATATGCAATCTTATTCTTATTGCTTGAGTTTGTTAATGCTTGTGACATTGTTGCTTTGGAGTTTACAAGGTTTGTAGATTTGTTCAAATAGAGTTTACTTGATAATTTTATCCAATATATCTTGAGAATACATGTGGGAGAAAATGTTGTCAAAGATAATATTTTTCAATTGTTTACTCCTTATTTGTTACTGAACTTTGACCGATGATTGTATCTAAAGTGGCATTTTTATATCAATGTGTAGAAATATCTGGTTTACTTAGTATTATTATTTTTGGTTTTAAGATTACATATCATATATTTGATAGGTAAAATTGGTCAACCTATTAATATAAGAGATTTTACGATTGCGACAAAGAAAGCATTGCATATACTTGCTAGGTGTTTGTAACAAAACGATATTCAACAATACTTAGAATAGTAAAACTTTTAAGTCAAAACTTACCTCTACTTAGACATATTTAGACACAAGCATCTAAAAACATAAATAGTGATACTTTTCAATTGTTAACATGTTGGCCTACAATGAGAAAAATCATAGAGTGTAACTGTTGCAAAAGGGAAAAAATCTGAAGGACATAGGAATTTCAGAAAGTGGTTAATGTGCATGCTAGTGGAGGCTCAGGTGATGCTTTATTGTCAAAAGGAAAGGGTAGCTCTCCTTTTATTTAGTTTTTTACACCTTATTTCATATTATTTTAATTATGAATCGAAGTGATAATATACAATCAATAATGATTTTGTTTTCAATGACAAGTTCTCCCGAAGTTGTAGGGAATCAACATTTTATGGAGTATTGTATTCTAATGAAAAAGATATTCTACTGGCTTGGTAAACAATAAAATTTGTTTATGTTATTTGACCAATCACATTGGGTATTTAAATATATCGAATATTACTTCTATTTATAAATTATCAATACAGTATAAAACATACTAACAATTGTTCATTTCAGGAAGGAAGGCCAAGATACTCAAGATGAACTCATTCCTTCAACCCAGGTTTGAAATGTCATCATCCTACAAACTAATATCATTTCTTAGCATTTGCTATAAGATTTGTTTTACAATAGGTGTTAATTTGATTGTAGCTTTGAATGAAACTACATTTTTAACTCATAAGTTTGATGTATGTAGATGAAGTGATTGAGGTGTTTTTAATATTAACTACAATATTTGAATTGTGTGTCTTAGTAATGTGAATCTAATAGAAAATTTTATATCATTCCTGCATTATTATTCATAGAGTATTTTGTATTACTCAACCAATCTTATCCTTGTGTGTACTACTGTTCACTCCACCTCTAGCTGAACACTGTAAGTGTGATAGTTGTAAGGTTTACTTTTATCAAAAAGCATAGAAAACTTTATAGAATTGAATTGAAGTGCATATCATTCTTTAGTTCTAAGTGTATCCAAAAAAACATTTAGTTTTGTTTAGCATGCTTGTGAACCACCTAGAACACACTATACAAATTGTAAATTTAAGTACATATTGTATAAATTAGGATATATTTAGTTTTGTTTAGCTTGCTTGTAAATTTAAGTATATTCCCTCCATTAGTTGCACAACTCAACAACCACCTAGATGTTCTCAACCATTGTCCATCTCATCAAACTATCACTTGCATAATGATAGGGTATGTAGAAGAAAGTTTGAAGTAGTCAAAAAGTCCAAGAGGATAGAATATTCCTTGAAGACTAAAGCTTGACACTTGCCTCATTCACAAAAAGATCTACACCCTTGCACTCCCAAAAACTTCAATCAGTGTTGCCCTGCATCTTTGGACTGTCACTATCACTTTGCAAAGCTCTGGCCAGGCTTATATTGACTTTCCACAACATTCACAATGTTGCCCTGGCTCTTGTCATGGAATGATTGTGCTTAACTTGTATAGTTGTCCCTTCACTTGTACAATGTTCCTCATCATATCTTTGTCATCACTATCTTTGCCCTAGCTTTAATGTCTTCTATATCTTATACTATGCACCATCATTTGTAGGTCTGAAAACTACCCTTGCATTAGTATTTTGGCATAATCACTGCATCTTTGACTCTCATATTAATGGCCACCTCTTACAGGAGACTATCCTCATGAATTAAAACCATTCATTGACCATACACCTATAGATTGTTGTTTCAAGTTGTCTTCTTGATGCCAATGTATGCCATATGCATCATACTCTTGTTGTTAGCTTCTTGGATTTTAAAATTTAAAGTTCCCTCTTGGCATGAGTGACTTCCCTTTGATGGTTGACTACTCTCCACTATTCATCATTCATGAGTGACAAAAAATCTTCATATTCTTTGCTTAGAAAACCCAAACTATGAGTGAATAAAGCCATGCTTCTGTCTATAATCTCATCAGTATGATGACTAGCTATGTATAAGGATCTTTAGTGATAATGCTACTCATTGAACACCATGTCTCCCTTTTGACCTGATCCCATGGATGACACAAATTATAACAACAATATGTAGTAGAGTATTAACCAAAATGCTCTAAATTCATGTTATTAGAGGAAAGAAAAATTGAAAGTATAGTGAACTTTCCCCCTCTAATAAGAACTGCAAGGCCACAACTTGAGTATAGCTTTAGCAACCACTCTTTACTTAGATGCATTTGAAAAAAATGAACTACAATATTGAGCGAAACCAAAATAAGATAAATAGTAAGAGAAAGCATGTCAAATTTGATCATGTGAATCCAAGTATATTGCCACTTGTGCAATAATCAAGACCATTTGAAAGAATGTTCTTTCAAAAAGGGGGAGGATTCTAGATTGATGAGTTGTTTCTGTTGACAATTTATCACTGCCTTGTCCTTCTTGTTTTTTATCATACTTTCAACACAAAAGCACTGAATTCATGTGTAAACTATCACATCTATCATCATTCTATGATTGAAACATGCCATTGTGTAGACTTATGATAATTACCCCTTGCAAAACTCTTCACATGACCTTTGCATGACTATTTTCATGCATTTTGTATGAAATGAAATATTTCAATGTCTTGTCACATGAGGCTCAATGAATTTGTAGCTAGTGCCACCCTTATAAACATGCCTAGGTTTGTGAACTTTCATCCACCTGAATTGCCAATCAAATTTTCTTGCATGAAATGTTTGCTTAACACAATCATGATCTATAGCCTATGTCTCATCACCATCTTCTTTGTGTTCTAACCATCCTATATTTGACCTACAACTTGGAGGTTATCCCTTTTCATTGCTACTTTATTGATACCTTTGGAACTGTCCATTGTACATTGTCTACACCCACTTTCATGAAACTTTCATGCTAAATTGTGGTCTTTCCTTTATTTTTGGATTGCAACCTTAAGATCTTTCAAACCTCAAAATACATTCTTTGTACACATTGGCTGCTACTGTCAGCCCTTTGATGGCTTTGACATGTGGAGAAACATAAGATTAAACCCTTGGCATGTTTCCCCACTTTAATACTTGTCTTTTCCCCTAGGTTGTGATTATCTTATACACTATCCATGTGGTATGATTGTAATAGGTTACATATGTAATTATCATTTGGTTCATGATCATACAGTCCTTTGTTACCCTTAAAAAAGATCAAGATTCACCACTTTGGGTTGTCACCTACTATCAACTATGACTGTTTTGTAGGTTGTAGTTCATGTTCCTTTATCCTGATCTTTGTCCCAACTCCATGATATTTTCTACATTGGTTAGAATATCCTACAACAATCATATTTTGTAACTATATACTATCTTCTTTTGATCTTATTGACTATTCATTATTGCAATCATCCATTGCATGGACTTCCCTCATAAATAGTTCATCATTATTTTCCTATTGTCATTAGGATGACTGCCCATTACATTTTGGTCATTGTTATTTTCGATGACCATTGATTTTCCTTGAATTTTCTTGCTATCTCATACCTTACTCTGTCCTTTGATTGTTGTTCTAGGGTCTATCCTTTATAAGAATCCTTAGTATAGTCATAAAGACTGCCCTTAGGTCCTAGTACAATCACTATCATACATTATATTCCTAATTTTTTTTGACAAGGTCATTGTCTCTTGTTTCTAGACTGCCATACTTTAGGCATCTTCATAGACTCATCAATATACCCTCAAACATCACTATCTTTTGTCTCTTTGTATATGAAATATATCTAATATCATTTCCTCTTCCATGCATGCTTGTGATTGTCTTTGAAATTGGTATATTTCCCTTAAACACCATTTAACTTGTATTGTACCCATGATTGTCCTACACAACTTTTGACACTTGGTGATATGTTTTTTTTTATTACTATGACCTTTTAGACTTCATAAACCTCTAGCTTGTGGGTTATCTTTTTTTCATACTTTCAAAGGGGTTGTCCTACTCTACAATATTCTACAACCTAAAAAAGAGATTAGGACATGGCCTCCATTACACCCCCTACCATCCTCATTTCAAAACCATTATAAATAATTCTACTCTTTGCTCCCATCTCCACTAGGTTTGAAAATCATTGAGCTACAATCACCTCATCTATAATGGGCCTATTAGACTTCATGAATTTCACTTTGATGGACAAGTTCATGATTCTAGTGTTTCCCTACTTACAAAAGCATCACTATCATGCCCACTAACAAATGTTCATTCACCATGAGAGTATTTAACATCTCCTTGAATCTCTATCCTTTAATAGATCTGTCCATTGGTTCATAAGTGGGCATGAATGCCAAGGAGCAGGTCAAAATGAGTCTACATATTCTCAAGTACTAAAACTACAAATATTACAATATCACAAGTGGTAGTTCTCAACTTTGGTAGGAATCCTTGTCTTCACCCTGGGATTTATTAGTTTTTCCAAAGTGTCATGACTTGACTGCATTATATGCATGTTGCCTCTCCATAGAATAAACTAGGTCTAGAAGAAAATTTGTAGACCCACTCATGTCATAGTCAAGATCTACTTGGCTAGTAGTCCTCATATATCACCAAAGACTTCACAAAAACTTCTGCACAAAATTCAATAATGAAGAATTTATGCATAAATCCTCTTTTGAATGATGAAGGTGCACTATGCGAGGCTCCACTGCAACACCACAAGGTTTGTTGCTAGACCTTGCGGTGATGCGGTGATTCACCACATCACCACAAGGCCTAGAGACAAATTGTGCAGTATTGCGGTGGTGCCTCAAAAGTGTACCTTCCTTTTCAAAAGTCATAACTAGGTTCTCTTCATCTGGTTCTATACAAAGATTGATACCCAACATCGTAGCTAACTTTTGTCAGTAGCTCCAATTCTAGTCCCATATCCATATGAAGTAAATATGAATCTACTCCAAGCGCAAATCAATTACTAGCAAAGGCTATGACAACACCTAAGGCATTCATAGGAAGATGCATTACACCTTTGTTCATGCCTTGTCTATGCTTCCACATTTTCATGTATGTCTAATGGAGCCCGGTTAGCCTAATCAACTAATTTGGATGCTCCCATCGAGAACTTATAAAAATCCTTGCCCAATCAACTAGCTATATTATTAGTGGGGTCCATCCTCCCTTTCCTGTCCTCCACCCATGGTTGAGTGATCTCCATAGGGTCACATGCTTGAGCTACATTAGTTACAACTGGGAGGAGCTAGATGTCGTTACAATCCTTTGAGAAGAGGGAAGCTCCATTCTTCACCAAGGGTGTATGGGTATGGCAGCATAAGTGGTAGAGTGGGTGCAGGAAATAGGACCTTCCTTTGTGGTAGGTTTATATCTTATGGCTATCCGGTCAACTATCTATAGTGAAGGCGACCTCAACCAATGGCTAGCTTAGAAATCTGATTATCAGAAGGTGTACTCGATCCCAAACCTCTTCGTTCCGAAGGCACTTGTAACTACAACATATGACAAAGAAATAAATGACTACAATTCATTGTGAGAATTAGGGAAAAGTTTGATGGTTCAATACCTTTGTCAAGAAAATTCATAGTGAGAGTTTAGAAGACAGTGTTCTAATACTCTTGCCAAGTGTATACATTAAGAGAGAGATTCAAATAATAGAGGAGAAGGTTATATAATGGTTCTATTTTTTCATTATTCATGGTTTCCTTGCAATGGAATGAATATGTTTAGGTGATAGAAGTTTGTTTGAGTGTGAATGTATTGTGTAAACCCCTATAACAGTGCTCAAGTTATGCAAATGTTCTTGTGAATGGAGTTTAGTATTGTCAAGGGTCTGTGATTATCATAAGTGTGAAGATCATTGTGTTGCATTTACTTGTGCACAAAGAAGCGAATTGAATCACAATAGTACATAATGCTATTGTATTACTATCTTATTGGAGTGTTTTTTGCTTTGGATAGTAGTATGCTCTAGTTGAGGTCATTGATACTTGAAGGTTGAGTGAATTTTTTAATATTCATGTGATAGAGGTCTTGTGGTTTCTTGGATTGATTTATGATTCTTAGGATATCTATCTATGTTTAGTCAATGTTTTTGATTATGAACAAGTAACATATTTATTGTTACATTTATCACAAAAACAAAGGCCTCTTTTGATTGTAGCAGAAGATGTAGAGAGTAAAGTATTAGCTACTTTGATCTTGAATAAGCTTCATGCAGGGGTGAAGGTTGGTGAATTTTTCTATTTAAATCTTGTTTACTTTTTAAATTATTTTTTAACTTTAAATTCTAAATCCTTAGCATTTTAAAAATATATTTATGTCTAAATTAGGTTTGTGTTATTAAGGCTCCTAGTTTTGGTGAAATTAAGAAAAATAATTGTAGGATCTTGTTGCACTTACTGGTGAACAGGTTAGGTTTATGTTTCTATGTATCTACTCTCTTTTTTGGCTTTGAAGTTTCTTGTTTGTTATGGAAGTTTGGATACTTCATGTGACACTTATTGAACCAAATTTGTTTCTCAATTGAGTTAGTTTGCATGTATTTTGTCATGTTTTAAAAAACCAAATGCAATTGCTAACTTTTCACTATGATTGCAAATAAATGATTCTTTTTTCTTCTATTCCACAACATTAAGTAAAAGTATTGAATCTGTAAATACCCTACTGCCTTCATTTGCCAAGCCAATTTCTCCAATTTAACATAGCTCTCCCATTTTTTTGTATGTGATCTGACTCCTACAATTTTTAATTGATTTATCTTTCTGCTGTGTTTGGACTTACTTTTGTAAACTTGCAACATACAATGCACTTTTATTCTTTTTGAATTGAGACTAATAGTAATTTTGTTGGTTGTATTGAGGCACAACTTCATTCATGGCGAAAAAGGTAGCACCTTGTTGCTCATATCAGATGACACGTTGAATATAAAGAAGGAAAGATTCTAGGGTTATTGCTGACCACATTGAAGGAGAGACCTTCATATATGGGACACGATCAACACTCTCCTTCTTGGATTCTACACGTTGCAACTTGCTCCAAGAAGATTGCCCACATTGTAGAAGTTTTAAGAGATGAAAGGGGCATGCACTCACATTGAAGGGATCCAAACATGCATTTCCATCATTGCAAATTTTTTTTGGAGGAGTTTCTTTCTTATAATTTATGTGCATTGTAACTCAGATAAAAATTGTAATACTCTATTTCTAACAGACTTGTGCAAGCTATAAGAACACCTTTATTTTAATAAAGTTCAACAATTTTGCCTTCTCAATGGCTGTCTTATTGTGTGCAATTGATGATTGATGTGTATTTTTATGTTTTATGTTTAAATCTTCAAATATTAGTCAATTAAAATGACTAAATATACTAGACTAATTGACATAAATTAGTGAATAGTGAATAAATATGACTAAATATATGACCAGTGAAATCAGTGAATAAAAATGACTAAATATACTACCAAATTGATCAAAATGATGATTAAAATTAATGACTAAATACACTACCAATGGACAAAAATCAGTGAATAAAAATGACTAAATAAGTGACTAGTTAACAATAATAAATGACTAAATTAATGACTAAATATATCAATGAATAAAAATGACTAAATAAGTAACCAAATTACAACAATCAATGACTAAATCAACGACTAAATATACTACCAAATCGATCAATCAAAACAACCAATAAATGACTAAAAATGGTTTAGTCATCAATTTGGTTCCGTTATAAATGATTGGAAATAAACTACTAATGGCCATGTGACCATGTTTAGTCATTTATGAGCAATTTTTAGTAGCTTTTTTATTCATATATTGTTGTTTCTGTACTAGTGCCAAGACATATTTGATAATGGTCTTTTAAAGAATTGGGACCAATTGAATAGTTAATTTGACATCCCTACCTCTTAAAAAATAACTTATCTAGAGTTAAGGCTATTGAATAAAATTATGCCTAGATCTTTGATTAAGGAGAAATATTTCTTTAATAAAGTTTCTTGGAACAATGAAACTCGTTTTAACCAAATATCTATTAAAAAGCTCTATCTTATGTTGTTTGATATGAGGGTTTTTTTGGTTGGTTGAATAAATGTTGGAATATTTAGTGGTCTAAGTCCAAATGGTCTTATAGATTATCTCATATTTGGTCTAGTTTTTGTGAGCCTATGAAAACTTGTCTTTTAAGTGGCCTTTTTATTGAAAAAGTGGCTCTTAATGTTGAATTACAAGCTGTAGGATTGTAAATTGTCACCCTTGATAATTTTACACTAGATTTTTCTCCCTCCTATGTGAATGGACCTAATTGTGTTCCTAATTTCCTAAATTATGCATTCCATGGCCCACTTAATTATTTATCAAGGAATGAAATGTATAAAATCAAAGTAGGCATTAAATATTTTTCCCCCGATGCTTAAGGGTACTAGCAAGAAGTTGAGTCCACATTTTGGCGAAAAAGTGGAAGTTTTTTCCTCGATTTTCAGAATTTGACATATTTTACCTTAAAATTTGAAGCACTTAGAGATGGAATCTTGAAAAAAGTCACTGATTATAAAATGTAGTACTAGGAGTCTTGTTTCCAAATATGTAATTTATTTCAATACCCAGATGCTACAAATTGATTTTCAATAGGAGTTTCTAAAACCCACTATTTAAAAGACTTCTTTTTACCATACCATGCATGTGTACATCATCCATATTTTGACCTAAATTATCATATTTTTCTAAATCATTTTGGGAAAATATTTGTAACTCATTGAAGCATGTTTTCAATATTTTTTAAAATTTTTTTATTGAATATTTTTTTGTTAAATTTTTAGTAGCCATATTTGTTGTTTTGAAAAATTATCGTATACATCACGCATAAGATGACCTAAACTTATATTTTTTTAATTTTTTTTTAAATTGAAAAGAATTGTTTGAAGTACGTTTTCGTGCTATTTGTTTTACAAACAATATTTTAATAAAAAGTTATTAAAATAGTAAAAAACCCTAATATTTCAAGTTTATGGACCAATTTCATTAGAAATTAATTGAAAAATAGAAAAATTAATTTGATTGTAATTTTTTTTTACCTATTTAGAATCTACACTATGTCATCTATAATGGTTTTAATTTCGACAAAAAAATCTACAAATAATGTCTTCAGACATATACTTAAAGTCACTATTTTCTTGTGACATTGCCAGGACCTTCAGCTTGCAGGTCAAACCAGGTCCAAAGCTTAGGTTCGAGTCCCCAAGCCTTTTCTCAAACTGAAAAAGAAAGAAAAAATTTAACCAAAAAATTAAATTTAAAAAAACGGGATCTCGTTTTGAAAATGGGATCTCGTTTTGAAAATGGGATCTTGTTTCATAATTTCTTGTTTATGATTTTAAGAAATGAGATCTCATTAAATGGGATCTCGCTCTTTAAAAAATGGGTTCCCGTTTTGAAAATGAGATCAAAATGGGTTTCCCATTTTTTAAAAAGTGAGAACCCGTTTTTTCAAAAGCGGGATCCCGTTTCTTAAAATAATAATTTTTATTTTTATTTATGAAACATGATCCCGTTTTCAAAATAGGATCTCGTTTTTAAAAAGCAGGATCTCATTTTAGAATGGGATTCTATTTTTTTAAAAATAGGATCCCATTTTTTAAATAACGGGATCCCGTTTTTGGCTTGTGGTCCTGAACCTAAACAAGATCCTGTTTATTAAAAAATGGGATCTCATTTTTTTGAAGCTGATTTTTGGTTTTTTTCTAACGCAAAAACTTCCACATTTCATGGAATCATCTTCTTGTTGGATGTTGTGGTTGTGTTTCTGATATGTGGTTGTCATTGATGTCAACACTATTAGCATTGGTGTTTATGAAGGTTGTAGATGTCGAGGATATTGAGAAAATTGTAAAAATATAGTGCAGGCAGCCAGTGAAGCTGAGAAGGTCCTAATGGTGGAAAGAGCTTTAAGTTGCTAATCTAAAGGTGCACTTCAAAGGTTTTGTTGCTGAACATTTCTAGTATGTTTTCTAAAAGTTTCAGAGGTTCGCATCAAGATTTGTGGAAGTTATGAAGATTTGTGTGCCTACAGCTATTCAGTTTTTGTAGATGGTGTTCTTGGATGAAGCAGATGAAATTATGGAAATTTCATGTGTTGCGCATATACTTGTGATGTTCATTATGATTCTAGATCATGCTCTATCCTTGTTGTACGTTCACATTGATCAGAGTGTTCATGATTGAAGATTTTTCTGATGTGTGCTCAAGTTTTCATGTTCTTGGCCGACATGATGGTGTTAGCGTGTTGTGGATCCATGAGGATTAATATTTTATTGTTTGGCATGTTTGAAAGTGTTTGTTTGGGTCGTCACTATGTTGTGAACGACTTGTGTTGGTGCACATTGCAATTTATTCATGTATTGAGGCCAACATTTGTAATTTATTCTTTATTTGAGTCCGACTGAATGGTTGATGTAAATCTGTGTAGCGAATATATAAGAGTGATTATTTTCCTCATTTAGAGGCAATGCTCGGTGTGTATAGGTGATGTACATGTGTGAATAAAGATCAAATCATTCAAGAGCAGAGCAAAGTGTGGAAGAGATTGAGCAAAGTGTGGAAAAGTGTGTAGAAGTTTTTGTGTACCTAACTGGAACTGTAATCAAGCTTTTGTAGAAGCTAATTTCTCAGTTCAACTTCATCAGATGGATTTAATCTGATTACTGTATTTAATGTAGTGAGCCTTCCTTCTGAGCAATGTGCTCTAGGTAGTGTGCCTGAATGCAAGTGCATTCCTTTTTCATTCTTCATTATACTTCTAATAGGGTATAATCTTGTGGACTAACATCCACCATGGTTTTTCCCCTAACAGGGTTTCCACGTATAAAATCTTGGTGTTCATGTGTCTCTGATATGTTATTGGTTTATGCTTGCACTATCAATTATCAAATCAGAGATTTAAGGTTGATTAATGTTTTATAAGTTTGATTTTGGTAACAATTGATTCACCCCCCCTGTCGCAGTTGTCTATCCTTGTTTTTCCAACAATTGGTATCAAAGCTAGTTCCTCTAAAGAATCCTAACAGCTTGAGGTGATCCGAGATGACACCATACAAGAAGGATAGTCCTAGATTTGATGGTACAAACTACTCTCTATGGAAAGTCAGGATGGAGTGTCCTTTGAAGTGCATTGGTGAACCCTTCTAGGAGATTACACAAAGTGCATATACTATTCCTCATAATGATCCCTCCTCTGAAGATGAGATCAAGCAAGAAGACGTCAATACCGGGGCAGTAGAAGCATTGTTGAGTGCTTTGACAGATTCAAAGATGACAAATGTGATAGGATTGAAGGCTGCATACTAGATTTGGAAAAAGTTGGAAACATTGTATGAAGGAGATGCACTAGTGAAAAGTGCTAAGCTACAAAGCCTGAAAGGCAAGTGGGAAGACTTGAAGATGAGTGAAGATGAGAACATCCTCTCTTTCACTCAAAAGATAAATGAACTAGTGTTGAGCATTAGATGTGCTGGTGGAATCTTAGATGAAGAAGAGATTGTGGCTAAGATACTTAGATCTATGCCCCCTTCCTACAAAACAAGAGCTCATGCTATTGACGAACTCAAGACAACGACAAATATTACAAGAGACATGCTGATTGGAAAAATTGCTGCATTTGAATTGAGTGAATTTGGTGAGTCTGCTTCTAAGGCTGAATCCGCCTTCAAGGCTACTGTATCCAGGAAAAACAAGCAGAGATATGATTCGAGAGAGAGTTCCAAGAGGACATTCAAGTATGAAGATGAGATGAAGCAGATTAAAGATGAAGAAAAGGAATTGGAAGATCTAGAAGCATTGATTATGAAAAGAGAATCAAGAGGTCATGGTAAGTACAAAGGAAAGTTACCTATTAAATGTTTTTCTTGCAATAAGATAGGTCATTTTGCATCTAGATGTCCTGAAAGAGTTTCAAAGTATAAACCTGAGAAGACTAGATTTCAAAGGAAGTGTTACTATGCTAAAGAAGGTGTAACTAATGAAGAATCTGATAAAGAAATTGGAAATGAAGATGAATGGGTATTTATTGCTATCAAAGAAAATGGTCAGGTGTCCACTGAATTTTCTAGTAATGTGAATGCTGAGAAAAATCTTGCAGAAAAAATTGAAGATGAGTGGGTAATTGACAACAAATGCTCACATCATATGACTGGTGACAAAAGCAAGTTTGTAGGCTTGGAAAACTATGATGGTGGTGTTGTAAGATTTGAAGACAACACTTTTGGTGGTAAGCACAATATTGATGATGTTCTTTATGTAGAAGGCTTAAAGAATAACTTGTTGAGTGTTGGACTGATGGTAGAAAAGGGTTACAATCTACAGTTCAAGGATGGTAAGTGCAGAATAAGGGGAAGTTATGGAAATATGATTTCTTCAGGTACACAAACAAAAGGTAGTATCATTCATTTGAGTGCTGCTAGTGAAAGTTGTTTGATTTCTCAAATTGATGTAAACTGGTTATGGCATACGAGGTTGTGTCATGTGAACTTTGATAAAATTGTCAAGATAAGCTCTACTCAAGCAGTTAGAGATCTACCTAAGTTAGTGAAGTCTACTGACACTATGTACAAGGAATGTCATATGGGAAGGAAAACAATAAATTATTTTTGGAGCAAACAGTATAGCTCTAATGGAGTACTGGATTTGTTACATACTAATCTATGTGGTCCATTCAAAATCAGAAGCCTACAAGGTTAAAGGTATTTTATGTTTTTCATTGATGATTATTCTAGAATGATATGGGTTGCTTTCTTAAGAGAAAAACATGAAGCATTAGAAAAGTTCAAAAGTTTCAAAGCTATGGTAGAGAATGAGATAGGTCAAAAGATCAAATGTCTAACGTCAGATAGAGGTGGTGAATACACCTCCTAAGAATTCAATTCTTTATGTGAAGAGCATGGAATCCAAAGACAACTATCTACACCCTAGCCCCTCAACAAAATGGAGTTGTTGAGAGAAAGAACAAAACCGTTCTAGACACTACTAGAACCATGATGCTAGAAGCAAATGTCCTCATTTCTACTAGAGAGAAGTTGTAAGTACTGTTGTGTATACCATTAATAGGGTGAATGTCAATAGTAATTCTGATAAGACACCTTTTGAGCTATGGTTTGGTTATAAGCCTACTGTCAAGTATTTGAAAAAATTTGGAAGCAAATGCTACATCAAGAGAGATGATGATATAGGCAAGTTTGATGCTAGAAGTGATGAAGGAATATTTCTAGGATACTCTACTAAAAGAAAAGCCTACTGGTGCGTTAATAAGAGGTTGAAGAAAATGGTTGAAAGTGCAAATGTCAAAGGTAATGAAGATATTGGTAAACTATCCAGATCTAGTGGATATGATTTAGATGATCAACATGATAATGCTAATAATGAGAATAATGTTCAAGCATAGAATCAACTTCAATTTGTTTCGATGAACCAAGGAAATCAAGAAGCAAAAACTAGCAGAAGTGTAGAAGAAAGAACACAAGAACAAGAGGTCAAAGAAAATCTTAAAACTCCTAAGTATGTGAGGAAAAATCATTCTGATAGTCAGATCATAGGAGATAAGAGCAAAGGTGTGCAAACTAGAAGAAGAATTTTGGAAGAGTACTATCTAATTTCTAAAGTTAAGCCTAGAAATATCAATGAAGCATGCAAGGATGAATATTGGATGGAAGCCATGAAAGAAGAACTAATGCAGATACAAAAAAATGATACATGGGATCTTGTTCGTAGACCTTAGAACAAAAATGTGATTGGAACCAAGTGGGTATTCTAGAATAAGCTGAATGAGCAAGGTGAAGTGGTTAGAAACAAAGCAAGACTGGTTTTCAAAGGGTACTCATAGATGGAAGGTATTGATTTTGAAGAAACTTTTTCCTATGTTGCTAGAATTGAAGCTATAAGATTATTTCTTGCTTATGCTACTTTCAAGAATTACAAAGTCTATCAGATGGATGTAAAATCAACATTTCTGAATGGTGAACTAGAAGAAGAAGTCTATGTTGAACAACCAGATGGATTTCAGTTGACTGATGAAAAGGACATGGTATGCCGATTGAAGAAAGCTCTATATGGACTTAAGCAAGCTCCTAGAGCTTGGTATGCTAGATTGGATAAATACTTGTTGAAACTTGGATTTAATAAAGGTACTACTGACAACTATCTGTATTTCAAGTTGGAATAGAATAAAGAACTGATTATTGAAGTCTTTGTTGATGATATTACTTTTGAAGGTAATGATGATTTGTGTATGAATTTTTACGATGAAATGAAAAGTGTTTGAAATGTCAATGATAGGAGAGCTGAAATTATTCTTAGGATTGTAAATCACTTAGTTAGATGATGGAATTTTTGTATCTTAGTCTAAATATGTGAAAGAGTTAGTGAAAATTTTTGGCATGGAAGATTCAAAGCCAGTTGGTACACCTATGGTAACCAGATGTAAACTTACATAGAATGATGATTCTCCTAAATAAAATCAGACAATATACATGTCAATGATTGGTGGATTACTCTACTTGACTTAAACCAGGCCAAATATAATGAATGTTGTATGCATGGTTGCTATATTTCAAGCTAATCCTAAAGAGTCTCATGTGACTGCTGTGAAAAGAGTTTTCAGATACCTGAAAGGGACAGTTGATCTTGGTCTTTGGTATCCTAAGGATGATGATATTATCCTGAGCACTTTCACTAATGCTGATTGGGCAAGAGATGTAAATAACATGAAGAGTACTAGTGGTGGTGCATTCTTCTTAGGAAAGAAGTTGGTATCTTGGCTAAGAAAAAAACATAACTCAGTTTCATTATCTACTACTGAGGCAAAATATATTGCTGCTGCAAATAGTTGTACCTAGGTATTGTGGATGAAACAAATGTTGAGAGATGTCAGGATTGAGTATGAAGAACCCATTGCTATATTCTATGACAATTCGAGTGCCATTAAAATTTATAAGAATCCAATGTTGCATTAAAAGACAAAGCATATATCCATCAAGTATCAATTCTTGAGAGACAAAGTAAGTGACAAAGAAGTTAGACTGGAGTATATACCTACCAAGGAGAAAATTATAGATATATTTACCAAGCCGTTGCCTAAGGATACTTTTAAGTACCTCAGAGGAAAGTTAGGGGTGATTTCCCCTCCTGATCAAAACTAAGATGCAGGTATTTGCATCAGTCTGTGAATTCATAGCCATATCATATTCCAGATTGATGTTGTGGTGGTTGCTACTCAGGGGGAGTATTCAGATGATTCAAATTTTTTATCAGATTATGTGTACCTTTTCCATTGATGTCAAAATGGGAGAGAAGAGCAATGTGAAAAACATAGGAAGAGAAGGAAACAAGAAAGAGTGCACAATCTCAGGGGGAGATTGTTGGAGAAGAGTTAGTTGGGTTGATGGTATTATTTTTCACATCATGTGTTTCCATCAATTCCAAAGGGGGAGATTGTTGGATGTTATGGTTGTGTTGCTGATATATGGTTGTCATTGATGTCAACACTATTAACATTGGTTTTTATGAAGGATGTATATGTCAAGGATATTGAGAAAATTGTAAAAATATAGTGTAGGCAACCAGTGAAGCTGAGAAGGTCAAAATGGTGGAAAGAGATTTAAGTTTCTAATATGAAGGTGTGCTTCAAAGGGTTTGTTGTTGAAGCTTTATAGTATGTTGTCCAAAAGTTTTAGAGGTTCGCATCAATATTTTTGGAAGTTATGAAGATCTGTGTGCCTACAATTATTTAGTTTTTGTAGATGGTGTTCTTGGATGAAGCAGATGAAATTTTGGTAATTTCATGTGTTGTGCATGTACCTATGACATTCATGGATGAGTCTAGATCATTCTCTATCCTTGTTGTACGTTCGCATTGATCAGAATGTTCATGATCAAAGATTTTTCTGATGTGTGCTCAAGTTTTCATGTTCTTGGCCGCCATGATGGTGTTTGCGTGTTGCAGATCCATGAGGATTAATATTTTATTGTTTGGTGTGTTTGAAGGTGTTTTTTTGGGTCCTCACTATGTTGTGATCAACTTGTGTTGGTGCGTATTGAAATTTATTCATGTATTGAGGCCGACAGTTGTAATTTATTCTTTATTTGAGGCTGACTAAATGGTTGATGTAAATCCGTGTAGCTGATATATAAGAGTGATTATTTTCCTCATTTAGAGGCAATTCTCATTGTTTACAGGTGATGTACATGTGTGAATAAAGATCAAATCATTCAAGAGTAGAGCAGAGTGTTGAAGGGATTGAGTAGAGTGTGGAAAAGTGTGTAGAAGTTTTTGTGTGCCTAACTGGAACTATAATCAAGCTTTTGTAGAAGCTAATTTCTCAGTTCAACTTCATCAGATGGATTTAATCTGATTACTGTATGTAAGGTAGTGAGCCTCCCTTCTGAGTAGTGTGCTCTAAGTAGTGTGCCTGAATTCAAGTGCATTCCTTTTTCATTCCTCATTATACTTCTAATAGGGTATAATCTTGTGGACTAACATCCATCGTTGTTTTTCCCCTAACAGGGTTTCCACGTATTAAATATTGGTGTTCATGTGTCTCTGATGTGTTATTTGTTTATGCTTGCACTGTTAATTATCAGATCTGAGATTTAAGGTTGATTAATGTTGTATAAATTTGATTTTGGTAACAACTAATTCACTCCCCCTCTCAGTTGTCTATCCTTGTTTTTCCAACACTTCTTGCATTTACCCTTAACATCTTGAAAAATAAGGCCTAGACAAGGGCACCTTGGGAAGCTTTTTCCACCTGATTTGGCTCCAAATTTTAATATTTTAGGGTTGGAAATTAATTATTTGAATTCAAATTCTAAATATCAACCATAGAGATTTAATTTGTGGGAAATTATATTGATTGCATATAAATACTTGGTCATTTCATCATTTTAAATATAACTAGAAAAATTTGGGGATCAAGCACTTTTGAGACTAATTATTATACTTCAAGATCAAGTCAAGAGTAGAGTTATTGTATAAATTCATTATTAAAGCATCATGCGAAGTTTTATGTGAGGTTTTTCATGTTTATGCATACATTTTGTTTGCGAGGACTAACACTTGTAGGTCTTCAAGCCAAATTGCAATAAGGCCTCGAGGAGATGTGTATAACTTTATTCTTGCAATGAAATTAGATTTGAGTGGTGACTTGCATTGAATTATTGAGTCATCATTCATTTATCATTTAGCCTCTATCCCTCAAAAGGATAATCTCTTTTTAATCAATTTTTCCATTATGGAGGTGGCAACACAAACATGAGGTTTGACCAAGGAAAACCCCTATATGGCACAACCCTTCCTCTCTCTTTGAATGCGTAGGTTATAGATTTGAAGAATGTTGGAGGAATATTGAAGACCTTTTTATCATTAATGCATTGAAACCCTACAACTTGACAAGATATGAAAACTCAATTATCTTGACAATTGACGAAGATTCGACATCAAGATCTAGAAGGAAGAAGCCTCTAATCAAGAACCCAAGGATTGTGAAAGAAAATTTTAGTTTTAGTCATCTAGACAAGGGCGCTCTAGGCAACCTTGTCTAGTCAACTCAAGTCAAAATTCAAATCATAGGTGCAAAAAAGTTTGCTCTATCTATTTTTTGTTGTTAAATTTGTTTGTTAATTCTTAAATTGTTTGTTTTCATATCAGAAGAGTGCATTTTCATTGTTAGCTAGTCATATCATTGTATTTCATTAAAATTCCACTCCAACTCCCCTTTAGAATTCAAATTAAAGGTTTGATTG
This sequence comes from Sequoiadendron giganteum, assembly GCA_007115665.2. NCBI lineage: Eukaryota > Viridiplantae > Streptophyta > Pinopsida > Cupressales > Cupressaceae > Sequoiadendron > Sequoiadendron giganteum. Next base: position 290,532,965 of record CM021108.1, on the reverse strand, counting down.
ACTCGCCTTTTAGGTTGAAAGTTAATCTAATGCCCTTGCCAACCCAAATTCTAAATGACAAGTTAGTGAAAGGTGCCAAATCATAAAGTGAAGCTCTAGGGTTTCTAATGAGGGCCACGTAGCCCAAACTCACAAAACACAACAATAGATACCAACACAAAAGATGTGAGATACAAATTAACCCACTTTCAATTATTTTCAAAAAATGAAATTACAAATTCAAACTTACATGCTATAGCCTCATGGGCTTGATTCATTACAACATAATCAACTCTGAGTAAAAAACTATTATTCAGAGCCACAATTTGTACTAATGGAGCCATGTTCTACAACCCCCCACTTAACCATTTTATTTTACCCCAATAACCACCCTAACATTTTCTAGAAATTGCAACTTTACCTTTTGTTTTGGCACCAAAAGTCTTGCCGTTTGATTTTTGGCCTAGGAAGAAATTTTAATGAAATTCACTTTTTAGAGGGGCAACTTCGCGAGGCCATAAATTTTGATTTGGGTGTTTGATTTTCTATTATCACATATCATTGGAAAGCTCTCAAAGACTCAAAGCGATCTACAACCCGTGAACCCTCGTAGGTTGGTTCAACCACTTTTCAAGTTGTTTTGGGGCCTCTAAAGTTTTATATTTGAATTTGAAGTTGCATTGGAGAAGTTCCTTGGGACAAAAACTTTAATTACTCCCAAACCATTTAGGGTATTGAGGTTATTCTTTGGTGACCATAAATTTTTTTCAGTTCTGCTCCTTTAGGTAAATTTTTAGGTCCATATGAGCCTGTTTAGACCGGCTTACTAAAAATAGTAAGTGACCATTTTTTGCTATTTTTAACTCTTGACTATCTTACACCCCTTAAGTTCCATCATGGAACTCAAAAAAACTAAAGAAAATAAAGAATTTTTGTTTTTGGGTGATGCAAGATTGCCCTACACCATTGGATGCTCTTACATCAGACACCCAGGGTAATTTGAAAAGTGACCTTGTCACTCATGAGCTAGAGAGAAACCAAGATGGTTAACCTCAGCCTTAGACAACCATGATGAATCTTCAATAGGTCTTCCTTTCCATTTGACTATATATTCTTCATACTGCATGTTCCTTGTACTTTTTCCCACACGACTATCCAAGATTTCTTCTATCTCCTCCTTTTCTGAAGTAGGTGCTGGGATATTCCACTGTGCTTTTATTATTTCTTCATCAATTCCTCCTTCATGGTATTCTGTTAAATCTGAAATGTTAAACACAAGAGAAATATGAATTTCATCAGGAAACTCTACCTCATATGCATTTTTTGAATCATGCTTCTTTAGAATCTTGCATGGTACAAACTTCTTCATCTTTAACTTGTTGTATGCACCAATTGGAAACCTCTCCTTTCACAAATGAACCATGACTTCATCTCCTATCTAGAACTCCTTATGCCTCCTTTTTTTATCTGCCTTAGCGTTATATTGTGAGTTCATCTTATTGATATGTTTTCTCACCTCTTCATGTAAATTCTTTAGGTGCTTAGCAAAATCTTCAGCCTCAACACTACTCTTCTCCCCCTTATCCATCTTCTTTAGTTTAGAAGTATTTCTTGGAATACTCCCATACACAATATGGAATGGTGATTTACCAGTGCTCCTGTTGACAAAATTGTTGTAAGTAAATTCTGCCTGTGGTATAATCAAATCCTATCCCTTGGGATGTTCTCCTACTAAGCATCTTAGCAAGTTACCCAAACTCATGTTCACCACCTCTATTTCAGTCTATGGATGGTGTACATAACTGAACTTCAAATCTATTTTCAACTTATTCCATAATGTCCTCCAGAAGTATCCAACAATTTTAGTATCTCTATCTAAAACTATACTCTTCGGTAGACCAGGCAATCTCACCACCTCTTTGAAAAACAAATTTGTAATATGAACATCATCACTAGCCTTATGACACAGAATGGAATGTGCCATCTTTGAAAATCTATCCACCACCACAAATATGGAATCATGCCCTCTTTGTGTCCTTGGCAAGCCAAGAATAAAATCCATGCTAATATCCTCCCATGGCCTCTTAGGTATAGGTAATGGCTGATACAATCCAATATTTTGACTTGTTCCTTTTTCCATCTAACATACTCTGCAACTTTGTACAAAATTCTTCACATTTTGTTGTAACTATGGCCAATAATAATTCTCTTTAACCAAAGAAATGGTCTTATCTTGATCGAAATGTCCAACCAATACTCCACTATGCTTCTCCTTGATTAGGTTTTGTCTTATAGAACTCCTTGGAATGCACAATTGGCTTCCTCTAAACAACATCCCATCTTGGACTAAGAAATCCAACCATCTTGTCCTATCCAATGCAACAGGTTCCAAACAAGCTTTCCAAGCTTCTGCAAAGTCTGGATCTTTAGGATACAAACTCTTGAGTTCATTGAACCCAACAACCTTCAATATTAATCTCTATCAACAAATTTTTCCTTCTACTTAAGTCATCTACAACTCTATTTGACCTTCCAATCTCGTGCTTCAAAACAAAAGTATAACTCTGCAAAAACTCAACCCATTTTAAGTTCCTTTGATTTAACTTTCCTTGACTATTGAGATATTGCAAAGCTTGGTGATTAGTATATAAAACAAATTCTTTTGGAAAAAAAATACTGTCTCCATTTCTTCAAAGCCTGAACTATAGCATAGAACTCTTCTTCATAGACATAATATTTCTTCTTAGCATCATTCAACTTCTCACTAAAATAGGCAACCGACTTACCTTCTTGACTCAAAACAACTCCCATGGCAGTGCCACTAGCATCACAATCTACTTGAAAGACCTTATTGAAATCTGGAAGTACCAAAATAGGTTGCTCTATAACTTTCTTCTTCAACATATCAAAAAATCTAGCTACTCCTATAGTCCACTTAGAGGTGTACAAATACTACTGAAATTCTTAATAAAATTTATGTAAAAATTTATTAGACCATGAAATGTTCTTACCTCTGTAACACTCCTTGGGGTAGGCTATTCAATGATAGCTCTCACCTTCTCTGAATCCATTTTAAGACCCTCTACCAAGACAAAAAATCCCAGATACACCAACTCTCTTTTCACAAAACTACATTTCTTCAAATTAATCAATAACTTCTCCTCCCTTAGCTTTTCAAAAAATCTTCAGATATGCATTAAGTGCTCCTCTAATGTCTTATTGAAAATCAAAATATCATCCAAATAAATAATAACAAATTTTCCTTAAAAATATTTCAATACCTCATTCATAAGCCGCATAAATGTGCTTGGTGCATTGGTTAGCCAAAAAGTCATAACATAAAAACTCATACAAGCCCTCCTTGGTTTTGAAGGCTATCTTCCATTCATCTCCTTCTCTAATATGGATCTGGTGATATCTTCTCTTCAAATATATCTTTGTGAAGTACTCAACTCCACTCAAACAACCCATAGTGTCATCCATTCTCGGCAAGGGAAATCTATACTTGATGGTGATCTTGTTGATGACTCTAAAATATGTACACATCCACCATTCCCCATCCTTATTTGGTGATAGTACTGCAGGTACTATACATGGACTCAAACTCTCTCTAATCAATCCCTTCCGCAACAACTCTTGCACTTGTTTGTTCAACTCTTCACTCTCTACTGGAGTCATATGATGAGTTTCCTTATTCGACAAAATGGCTCTAGGAATCAAGTCCATATGATGACTAATATTTTTTATTGGAGGCAAACCTTTGGGTACGTTATTAGAAATAATAGCTTGAAACTCATTCAAAAAATCTGAAACCTCTACAGGTACCTCAGTAGTATCTTTTTTATCAACTCTAGGGATCATTGTAAAACACATATGCTCATGCCTCATACTTTCTAGGAACTTTCTCCCATCAATCAAACAAATTTTTGCATGACTGCATACCTTTCCTTCTACTTCTTTCAAGGGATTCAACTTATGATGAACCCCATCCGTTGTCAAAGAATAGGTGTTGGTCATCCATCATGTACTACACACTGATCAAATTGCCACAGTCTGCCTAACAACATATGACAAACATCCATAGGCATAATATCACACAATACCTCATCATGGTAATTTCCAATTTGGAACTTTACCAGTCATTATTCGTTTACCAAGGCTTTATAGTCCTTTTGCAACCAAGCAATCTGGTATGGGCTCAGATGCCTTCTTCTCTCCAACCACAACTTACTAACCATTTCCTATGAAACAAAATTATCAGTACTACCTCCATCAATAATAACATTGCAAAATTTACCTTCACACTTACATTTGGTGCAAAAAAAATTCTTCCTTTAAGTTGGTTCCTTCTCACTCAACAAGGCTATTCTAGTAACAAGAACCTCTCCTCTTTCTGCATCCTCAAAAAGACTCAAGATCTTCATCTACATGTGCAACTCGTGCATTACCCTTAGGTCTTCTATTTGTCCTTCCTTGATGTTGAGGACACTCATATGCCCTATTACCTTCTTCTCCACAATGGAAACATGTTCCACGAAAGCGTCCTCTACCTAGTTCTTGTCCAAATCTTCCTCTTCCTTTTTGGTCTCCATTATTCTGATCACAAGGATGATAGGTGTTATCTCCTTTTTGGTCTCCATTATTTTGATCACAAGGATGATAGGTGTTATCTCATTTTTGGTTCTAGCTTCTACTAGATCCTTCACCCTTCTTTTGATCTTCATTTCGACCTCCATATGATCGTCCACTAGTCTTTCACCCACGACCTCCACCTCTTTGCTTGCTTTCAAACCTTCTGTTCAACTTTTCTTCTATCTTCAAAGAAAACTATTATGCATCTTCAATGGTAGACATTCTTACTAGACTCATCTCTTCTTGAATTCTCAGCTTCAATCCATTTATATAACGAGAAAATTTCTCCTTGTTGGCCTCAGAATGAACTATTCTGATCAAGACTCGGTAGAATTCTTTTGTATACTCCTTTATATATTTTCCTTCTTATTTCAACCCTTGCATCTTCTTCAACAAATCCAACTCATAGTCTCTAGGAATGAATTGTCTCTTCAATTTTTCCACCATCTAATCCCATCTTGTTATTTTCGCTTTTCCTCTTCTATTTATTTCCAACTGGTCTTCTTTCCACCATATGCTAGCATGGCCTTTCAATTTGGCCTTTGCAAATTTGACCCTATCTGGGTCTTATATTTCCTCATACTCAAAATAATCTTCCATGAATTGTTTTGGCAGTGCATGAGCTCTGCTAGGGTTTTGTGCTTCCTGAGGTCATTCGTGGCCCCTCCTACATCATACTGCGCTTCTTTTGTAGGAAATTGTTTCCTTCATTAAGTATAGCCACATTTATTGCGGTTTAGGGGTTTATTATGCCTTCAACCGGCTCTAACCCAGCAGTTTTTGTTGGTGTTGGCGGTTCATGGACGCAATTTAATGGCTCCCCCACCGAACAAATGCCCTCGAAAATTTGTTTCAAAAGTCTTTCACGAGGTAAGCATTATGACACCCCTGCTGATGTAGTTTTACCTTTACCTGATTTTGATTATGCATGTCAATGGCCGGAACAACACACCCTTGTGGGTTATTTTGTTAGGAGGACTCCCCCTGAAAATGTGCTAAAAGACTAGGTTAACAAGGCCTAGGTCCCTCATGGGGTCCACCTTGATATGGTCCAAAATCTGAACAAGGGTTTTTTCTTGTTTAGCTTTGTGGAAGTCAATCATGTCCAAGCTATTTTAGGTCATGGACCCTGGTATGTCCGTTCCTCCTTGTTGATTTTCCAGTCTTGGACCCGGGATTTTGCTATCTCAGAGGACACCAAAATGTGTGTTCCAGTCTAGATTGAGTTTCCCGGGTTGCCCTTGCCATGTGTACCCTTCTTGCACCATATTGCTTCCTCTCTGGGGAAGGTTGTTTGCATTGAACCTGATAAGTTCTTTCAAGCTCGTCCTCAAAAGAGGGTTTGTGTGGAAGTTGATTTATCCAAAGATTTGAAAGAGTTTGTTGACCTTCAAATCAGGGATATTCGCCACTCCCAGAAAATCACGTATTTTAACCTTCCCAACATGTGCTACCGGTGCCAATCAGCTGATCACAAGATTAGGGACTTCCCTTTGTCAGTTTTGCATACTGTTTCTCTGCCACGGGGTGCTGAAAAGCCTCGTCAGATAGAGCCTTTAGCTAAGGCAGACACAAAGTGGACCATGGTCACCAGCTGAAAAAATAAGTCGCATGGTTTTGGGTTGGTTCCCAAAGCCCCAGAACTGCCCCAACAGGTTTCAAACCCTTCAGCGAAGGGGATTGCCACTCCCTCAGGAGTGGCTTTTGCTGTTTTATAGGCCAGGCCGTAGGCCGTGCCCTAGGCTGCTACAGTTTTATGTGCTCAATCGACTTTGTCTGCCGCTCTGGAAACCCAACAGCGCTCTCGTAGCCAATGTCCTCCACCAGAAGAAGGTGAATATGTGCCATAAAAGCAGAGATTTTCTCCGTCTATTCAACTGGGTTCAGCTCCGCAAGAGTTTTTGAAGAATAGCTTCTCTTCCCTGGGTGAAGAGGACCGGGATTCTACAAGTATGGAAGATTTTCCATGAATTTTCTCTCATGGAATGTTCAAGGTCTCATAGACCTCTCAAGGAAGTATTCTGTTAGGAATACTTTGAAGAACTATCCAGAGATTGAAGTGCTTTGTCTCCAGGAAGTTAAAATTTTAGGTTTTTTGCTTGCTTCGGCTTGTCGCTCTATTTGGCTAGCCAGCACTATGTTTTGTACCCTGCATGAGGCTGGTTGTGGTGGAGCTGCTACTCTTTTGGCTCTATGGTTGCTTCCTTATGTGGTTGACCATGGGGTGGATCCCTCCCAGCCGGCTGTCTGGATTCTTCTCAATATTGAGAACCATTCCTTCGGGATTATTAATATTTACGCCTCTAATGATGCTGTGGAGCACTGCTTGCTTTGGCGCTGGCTTGTCGACTCTTTGCCAGTTGCCACCTAGTTGCTCTGTGGGGATTTCAACATGGTTGAAATGGCATAGGATAAAAATGGCACTGTGCCTTTTCGTTGGGCTGCGGGCGAAAGGGAGGCGTGGTTTTACATGCGCAATAAATTGGGGATTTTTTATCCCAATTTGGGCTACCATCATTCTCATTCCCTCTAGCACAGTTGGTGTAATTATAGGGCTGGTTCTGACAGAGTCTTTAAGCGCCTTGATCGTGCCATGATCTCGGCACAATCCTTTTTTTCTTTCAAAAGCTCTGCCTTTCCTGTGAAGTCGTTAATGGATGTGACCCTTTCAGATCACTTCCCCATTCAATTTCGCATTGATTGGGTGTCTTGGTGACCTCACACGTGTAAGACTCAATTCTTCTTGAACACGTCTCTACTCCAACACAAGCCCACCATGGCCCACATTCTTCGAGTGTGAAATTTAGAGTGTCGTCCATCTAGCAATATGGGTTGGATTGTTTGGTGGAATGATGCTATTATTCATACTACGAGCTTCCTGCACATTTATGGGTGACAACTTTCTATCTTCCACCAGCGCTCCTACGAGGCCACCACTGCTGACTTGCGTGTTGCTACAGAGGCCTTAGCGGCTTGTCCTTTCTCCCTGTCACATCAAGTCTGGGTGGCTGATTTAAGAAACCAAAAGCAAGTGGCAGATAGCTATTTTGCTAGGGGTGCTCAAATCAAGGCTCGACTCCACTGGCTCAAAATTGGGGATTGTGCGTCCAAAGAATTTTTTTTGGCTCTTTGTGCTAGGAACTCTTCCCCAGGCATTAAAGCCATCAAAGATAGTAATCAAGTGCTCTCTGAGCTACCTGACATTCTCCAGGATTTTGTGCGTCACTATGAGCAAGTTTTCACGGCTCAGGACCCCACGCCTGCGCGCCAACAAGCCCTTCAAAGCTTCCTTGTTGTTGTGCCACATAGGCTTTCTTTACCCCAGATTAATTTTTGTGATCAATTATTAACAATTGATGATCTCAAGGAAGTTGTTTCCTCCATGGCCGATGACAAGGCTCCTGGGATTGATGGTTCCCCCTGTGAATTCTATAAAGTGCTCTGGGACTGTATTGGGAGTGACCTACATCATGTTTATCTTGAAGCCTTTCACAACAATTCTTTAGGAAATTTAATAAATAAAGACAATATTAAATTCATACCTAAGTTTGGAGATCCGGAGGATATTTGTAACTGGCGGCCCATCACGCTTCTAAATGTTTCTTATAAAATTATTGCCAAAGCCTTGGCTCTGAAAATTCGCCACCTCTTACCTCAGATTGTGCATCCCGAGCAGACTGGATTCATCAAATCCAGATTCATTCTTGACAACATTATTGCTATTTGGGAAGGCATGGAGTGGGCCCAACGTTCGGATTAGAAAGCTGTGTTTATTAAAATTGATTTTGCTAAAGCATATGACCATATTGAATGGCCTTTCATTCTTGCGATGTTACAGGCATTGGGTTTTGGAGCGAATTTTCTTCAGTCTATTTGCATGTTTTTTTTTATTCCTCGGCTTGCATCTCCATTAATGGCCACTAGTCCTCTACTTTTGGCCTTTTTCATTCTATTCACCAGGGATGCCCTCTTGCCCCTGCCTTGTATGTTCTGGCAGCTGAGGGTTTTGGATATCTCCTGGCCAATGCTATCTCCCAACAACGTGTTAAAGGAATCACTCTCCCGAACTCTCAAGAGTAGCTTGTCAATGGGCATTTTTTTGATCACTCCTTTCTCACTCCTTTAGAGGACGAAGGATCGATCGCTGCTGCCCTTGAATGCCTTGACACTTTTTGTCTTGCATCTGGTTCTGCAATTCAATGGCACAAAACGTTGTGCTACAGATAGTCTGTGCTTCCCACTCCTGCATGGCTTCAACCCTATAACTAGAAATGGATTGGTCAAGGTAAAATCTTTCAGTTCTTGGGCATTTCTTTCACCTTTCAGGCTTCCCCCTGGGAGCTCTGGCAAGCCATGCTCTCCAGAGTTGAGAAAAAGCTGGCCTATTGGATTACTAAGCCTCTCTCGCTGGCAGGAAAATTCCAGGTGTGCTCTAAAATCTTGGCTGCCACCCACGTCTACTATTTTTCCAGTTGGGCTCCTTCTAAAGCAGCCTACAATAGGCTTGAGAAGTTGCTCTACGATTTTCTTTGGGCCTCTTCTGAGACCCATAAGGGCTTTCATTAGGTCGTTTGGGAATTTTGTTGTCTTCCCAAGGAGTCGGAAGGGCTTGGCTTGCTTTCCACTCAACGACAGGGAATTGCCCTCTGTGTCAAATGGATCATCCATGTGCTTACTAGGGATGAAGTCTAGGAATTTCTCCTCAGACATTGTATTCAGTCTGGGTTTCCTGTTCATAGACCTGCCTGGAAAGGCATCGGCTTCCAAACCCTTCTGGTTATGAGGGAGCCGGTTCAAATTATAGGCTCCTTTGTGGCTAAAAGCATTTGGCATTCTTGAGAAAATGTCAAGCCTTGGCTCCATTGGGCTGGGGCTAGGTTTTGTGATGGGCTTTCCATCAACCAGCATAATCTCTGGTGGTCTCCCCTTTTGGCCCAAAATGGTCAACCCTTGGCCAAGTCGCCTTGGCTCAAAGCTCTCCGATTTGATAAGAAGGGCATTCAGACTTTGCACTAGCTCTTCCACCGGCCTACCATGAGTATTGTGCAGTGGGATGCTTTTAAAGCTCATTACAACCTTCAAAACCAGGACCGTCTTACTTTTGACGGACTGGTGAACACCATTCCGGCAGAGATTCTTCACAAAGTTGGTATTCGTGGTACAAACCTTGGTGGAAAGACTGAAAATGGTTTCTAGATACTCCTCTAAGGAGCTACAAGCCGCGGCTCCGTTACAGGTGGCTTTCACCCCATTTCCCTATGCTCAACTCTTTGAACCAGAGGTGGCTTCTTAACTCCTCGGCCTTTATTTGGTACAAGAGGTTTGATGCCATTTGGTCTGCAATTGTTAATCTGAAGCTGGCCCACTTTGCTTGGTGTATTCTTTTCCAAGGCTTGCCTGTGGGTTCTTGACTGATTCATTTGGGGGTTTTTGACCCTCGCTGCGCATTTTGTGGGCAACCTGAAAGCTTCAAGCACCTTTTTTGGTTTTGTCCTAGAGCTTAGCAGTTCTAGACTTGGATTCATGATTTCTTTCTTCCTTTTAGGCCTGAACCCTTTTCATAGCATATGGTTCTGCTAGGGGACCCGCCTGGAACCCCGACTAAGTTCACCCAAATTTGGCACACTTTCAAAGTGGAAATCCTTTTCAATATCTGGAAAGATAGAAATGCTTGTATTTTTGCTCATTCGCATTTAGCTATTAATGTATCTCTTTATGCTAAAGCTGCTATATGCTCTAATGTTATGTTACAGATTCAAGTGCAAGCCAACAAGGTTGCATTGGAAGTGGCTCACCTACAGGTTCTCCTGGACCACTGGGGCAATGCCCCTTGTATTGTGGCTCGGATTCCTGACTCGCCCTCCTCCTCCTGCCGTCGGTCGCCCTCTCGAGGCCGGAAGCGGAGTGACTCCACGCGGGCTCACTCCCAGCCTCCTCCTCGGAGGGATTCTCGGCCTCCCAGATGGGCTTGTTCTCCTCCGCCGCATCCTGGTCAGGTCTGGCACTCTAGTGGTGCGCCAAGGAGTAGTGGTGGCGGTTCTGGGTGGCCTTCGGATGCTCCTCCTGACTCTGGCTCTGGTTGGCCCTCCACTAGTAAAAGCTTTCCACGGCTTGCTCTCACAATCTCGCCTCAATGCGAGGATAAAGATAAAGAAGATAAGAATGATGATGGTTGGGGTGCTCCTCCTGATGTCACTCCTAACCCCGCTGATGTATGGGAAAAAAATTTGGATGACCAGGATCCCCTAGGATCTACTGGCACTGCTTTAGCTGCTTAATTTTCTTTCTGTTATTTTATTTCTGGGCTAGGCCCATGTGACTTTAGTTGATTTTTGTTGGGCTAGGACCATGTGACTTTCGGGGTGTGCTTTCCTACCACTCAACCCTTTTTTGTGAATTTTGTAACTTTACTTCTTTTAATATAGATAGCTGGAAAATTCATCAAAAAAAAAAAAAACTTCCATGTCATTGATCCAATCGATCAACTCCTCTAGATTTAGGTTTCTAGAAAAATTAGGAACTTCTATCTTCAACCTCTTTTCAATCTTGGAAATGGCCCTAATCAGTTTGACTTCTATAAGATCCATTGCATCATGTACTTCCTCTTCGAATGGCTCCTCATCTTCAACCTCATTTTCACTTTCATCTCTTCTTCTAACATTAGCTTCTCCTGTAGTGCTTGAACTTGTCTCTAGAGGTCTCTAAAACCCTCTTATGTTACCCCAACATTTTTTCCACCATAGTTTGTTTTTGGAGGAATATTTTCTCACAAAACCACAACCACAAGTCTTGGTGTAAATTTCCTCATGTTCGACGATCTGTCTACACACTTAAGAAGTCCTGCTCTGGTACCACTTGATGAGGGCCACACTACCCAAACTCGCAAAACACAACAATAGATACCAACACAAAAGATGTGAAACATAAATTAACCCACTTTTAATTATTTTCAAAAAATGAAATTATAGATTCAAACTTACATGCTATAGCCTCATGGGCTTGATTCATTACAACAAAATCAACTCTAAGTAAAAAACTATTATTTGGAGCCACAATCTGCACTAATGGATCCACCTTCTACAACCCCCCACTTAACCCTTTTATTTTACCCCAATAACCACCCTTGAATGTTATAGAAAGTGCAACTTTCCCTTTTGTTTTGGTGCCAAAAGTCTCACCATTTGATTTCTGGCCTAGGAAGAAAATTTAATGAAATTCACTTTTTAGAGGGGCAACTTTGCGGGGCCATAACTTTTGATCCGAGTGTCCGATTTTCTATTATTGTATATTTTTGGAAAGCTCTTGAAGAGATCTACAACACATGAACCCACTATAGGTCGAATCGACCACGTTTCAAGCTATTTCGGGGCCTCTAAAGTTTTATATTTGAATTTGAAGCTGCATTGGAGAAATTTCTCGAGTAAAAAAATTTAATTTCTCCCAAACCGTTCAAGGTATTAAGGTCATTCTTTTGCAATCAATTTTTTTTTTCAGCTTTGCTCCTTCGAGTAAATTTTCAAGTCCATACGAGCTCGTTTAGGCTAACTTACTAAAAATAGTAAGTGACCGTTTTTTGCTATTTTTTACTTCTGACTCTCTTATGCCCCTTAAGTGCCGTCATGGAACTGAAAAAAACTAAAGATACATGGCTGGATGCTCCTGCATTAGTTTAAATTTTCCAACATATCACAAGACATTGGTATTCATAGCAATAATTATTATTTGTATGGTCATGTTGAGTCTTTTGAGTATTCTTTTCTACTCTCAATTTTCCTTCTCTTTATGGTCCATGTTTCTTGAGAATCATCTTGGTTGGGATGATAAAACTAGTTTCAATTGGTTTAAAATTATGTCTGGTTATGCGAATACCTTTCCCATTGATCTAAATACTTTTTGGAATTTTCTTACCAATGATATTTTATGGTTTATCGAGAAAAAGAGAAATGGGGAGGTCTTCCAAGGCAAAAGAAGGTTCCTTACTAAGTTCCAAAGTGAACTCACCCTTTTCAGTATTATTTTGTAGGTCTTTATGATCTTGGATATCCCAAAGGACAAATTCATGGTCATATTGAAGGAAGGCTTGGCCATCATTTATAAAATAGAGATCAAGAGTGCTAGTTTCTTCCCTCAAGGGAGGAATAATTTGAACAAAGATGAGCTGGAGATTTAAAAAAATTATATGGTAACACTAACATTCAAATCCTATTGAAAGGGATAAGGTTTAACCGACTACCACATATATGAATCAACTAATGATTAAGGACGTAGAGTCTAATGATATGATTAAGCCTCCTATATGGACTTATGAATATGATCAATGTGAAGTCACTAATAATAAAAGGTGTTGCTAGGAATAGTCCTTGGTTGTATTTGTGTCACTTTTTTTTAAAGATGTGATCCTTGTTATCATACTCTTTTCACCCTAGTTCTATTAAGGTTGCATTTTTAGTTGTTCTTAATGGAGCGCCAACTCCTTATATTGTAATACTCTATTTTTTAACAATCATCTAATTCAAAAGTAAAATTGGGTTTTTCTTTGAAGGGTTATATGCATGTGGGCGGATAGGGGGACTGATGTTTGGGTAAGGTGGAATCAATATAAACAATAAATAACCCTTGGTCTAGGGGCAAGTCATTTTCACCTAAAAGCAATTTTTGAACATATTCCTCAAGGGATGATAAATCCAAAAATAAAAAATGTATATGAACATTGTGACTAAGGTGATTAAGAATGGGAAAAAGGTAAAATTGAAACCTTTTGTATATCCCCTCTAGAATTATATAGCACATAAGAGCCTCCACCACCCTCTTCCAAACCCCAAGGAGATCTTTCCTATTAAAACTATTCTACAACTTGTTGATATTTTTCCCTCTCTTTGTAAATATTTTCATTTCTTCATTATAGTTTCCCTTAATAATTTTAGGAATTTTTTCACCATCCATGTGAAGCCCCGTAACTGTAGCAATCACCTCATTAGATATATAAAAGGAGATTTTGTACACATAAGCAATACCCGCCTTCCAATAAATGAAAAATTTACTATAATTTATTATGTTGAAGCCATGCATGGCCTCAAACTAGGAAGAGAGATACCTCTCTATTTAATACCCCAATCGTTTGTGTTATTATTGATATTTTGACAATTAAAAGGTTCAATTTGAACTATATATTCACCCATGGTAAAAATGAGGGGAAGCTTGAAATTCCTAGCAATGAGAAGGCTAACGAAGTCTTTGGGAATGATATATCTAGCTCAATGGTAAGGATGAAGAGAAAAGGTGTGGAAAAGAATATACTTCCTCTCCCCTCAAAACCTTTATTCCTAGACTTCTAGAGAGTTTCTTGCTCTTGTCAAGAGGTCTTTTCAAGACATGCTCAATAGAGATTAATTATTATTTTGTGCCTCACTTTTCACTTGAAATCCAATGTGATTCAAGAGTGAATTGAAATAATTCTAAATTAAGACCCATATGAGTGTCGAAGTTGGCTAGGGAGTCTATCAAACCATTGCCTTCCATATAAATATGTTGAAATTTGATTTCTCTAAAGTTAACCAAATTTATTTGCATCTCTTCTATTATGTCTTGATAGGACCAACTATGGATAAATTTAGATTTTATCATATCAAATATGTTTTTGGAGTCTCCCTCTATTATTCATTTCATGATACCTTTGTTTTTAGTCAAAAAAATAACTTTAAGAGCTAAAACCACTTGTAAAAAGTTACAAGATTGAATGCCCAAGTTTTCAACATAGGATCTTATCATATAGCCCTTATCATCCCTTCTTAAACTACCTCCACCTACTTGACCTAGGTTGCCTTTTGTAGAGCCACTAAAATTAATTTAGTGCCATTAAGCATCAGGGGATTCAAGTGGTATATTTATGAGAAATAATCTTTGAGAGGTCATCTTTATCCAAATGATTAGAAACCTTCCATCTTATAGTTATTTTCACTTCAAGATCTAAGGTAGAGATCAACCAACTGAATATTTTATACAATATTATGAATTATTAAGTTTGCAAGTGTTTACCAAGACTTGAATTGATGTCTAAATTTTTTGTTGTTTCTTTTTTTCCACAAGCCTTAACCAACATGTAACATATCCTACCACCATAATTCTTTTATAAAATGATGATTGAATGAGGACTTTTGGATATTTGTAATAATTCTAATATTTTCTTTCAAAACCCATGAGATATAAAAGTTTTCAATTTTTTGTCTAACTCTCTAGGCATAAGTATAGTGGATTTGAATATGATCAACACTCTCTTCTTGTTCGAACACAAAGCATCTATTCAACATTTGAAAATATTTTTTTCTTAGGTTTTCAATAATCATAATCTCTTTATGACAAGACATTCACAAGAAAAAACTAAATTTAGGAATATTTTTATGCACCCATATATTATTTTGGTTGTTGTTTCCTTGTTCAATATTCTATTGATAGTCACTTGACTGAAGAATGAGCCTAAGAAAATATATTAGTAGCTCCTACTCAACCTACAATGTTTTATTCATCTCTACTATCTAAGAAAATATTTCTATAGATTAGTATGAAAATATAATGGTGAAATATGATGCTAAAAACCATGATGAGCCTCTCAAATAAAAAATTAATTTGAGTCCATGGTTACAATCTCCCCATAAAAGATCCCATAAAATTAATCAAACATAAAACCTTAATAAAAAATTATGGCACTTTATATTTAGTGTATGTACAATCTCCATTTTACAAAAATTACAAAGTGGAATTTATCTCAATCCTTTAAAATGCCAAAAAATGCTATAATGTTGAAATTTCATATTAGTAAGTAACTTAAAATAAACAAATAGTATCACTAAGAATATCTCAAAAAAAATATTATCAAATAAACGACTTCTAAGAAGAAGCATGACGTTGTACGTTGTTGATGTGTGTCTAAGGTGATGGAAGAATTGTTGAAATTTCATATTAGTAACTAACTTAAAATAAACAAATAGTATCACTAAGAATATCTCAAAAAAAATATTATCAAATAAACGACTTCTAAGAAGAAGCATGACGTTGTACGTTGTTGATGTGTGTCTAAGGTGATGGAAGAATTTTCAACGAAACATGACATGTACAATTCCTACATTTCTATTGGTCAAAGAATATTCAAAGGGCTTGTGTGTTTGATCAAAAGTGGTCATTGAATATCTACTGTTTGTTTGTGCCATGAAAAGGTGGATTAATGCTCCATATTAAAATCTACTAAACGACTAGTTCCTGATTCAAATATTTGAAATTGTATAGGTTGACATGGTAATGAAATAGAAGAGTTTTCACAAGCCACCATTTATACCTCTAATGACTACATGAATTGATATGGGATAACATACAAAAGTTATTTATCATTCCTTATCGGTATTTAAATAAGTGGTTTCAAATTTTGTTGAAAAGTATAGAATTGTCACGGTACATTGGTGTGTGATCTATTTGATCCTTTTATCTTTCAGATCATAGTCAGTTTATGTGAAGGAGAGTATATTATGCATGTAGAAAAGTTCAAATGAAAAAGAAGAATTATGCAAATCTATTATGGAAGAATTCAGTTAGAGAATTTATTGTAAGTTTCATTATAATAATTTTAGTGTATTCTGAGGTTGGTGCTCACATTAGGGGGTTAGTTGTCTCCTTTAGGTTTCGGTCTATAAACTATTTTGGTTATTAGTGTCTCCAGTGGGATAGTGCCTACAAAAAATTGTAAGATATCCATTTTATTGTGAGGTTGGATTTGGGAACTAGATCCAAGCAAATTTTCTCACCATGGTTTTCCCTCTAGGGTTTCCACATAAATCTAGTGTTATCTTGTGTGATTATGTTCATTGCTTAGATTGTTGCTTCTAATGTTCTTAATGATGCTTTGATGAATATTGGTACATTAATTAAAGATAAAATTTAATGAAATACCGATTCACCCCCTTCTGAGTATATTTGTGTGTTCAACAATTGGTATTAGAGTGGAGTTCCTTGTTGTAGATTAACAACTAAAGGTAGATCTTGGATTTGAAAACATGGAAGGTAAATATGGATCTCACTCAAACAGGGCACCACAATTTCATGGGATAAATTATGATTTCTAAAGTATAATAATGGAAGCATACCTAACATCATTAGGGTTTGACGTTTAGAAATCTGATGTGGTTGATTATACTACTCCTATAGCTCCTCCAATAGATTGGGCTAATAATAAGGAATTCGAGTATAATGTTAAAGCTATGAATGCTATTTTAAGTGGAATACCAAATTCTAAATTTGTGAAAGTAATGCACTACAAGTTTACTAAGGACATTTGGAAAAAAATTCATAACATCTATGAAGGTGATGATAAGGTCAAGAAAGCCAAGCTACAAAATCATAGAGGCATGTTTGAAAGTCTGAATATGAAAGAAGAGGAAAATATTGTTGACTATTTGCTTTAGGTGGATCAAATTTATAGTTCTATCAAAGGACTTGTTGAAGAATTGAAAGAACCAGTAATTATAATGAAGGTACTTAGATCCCTTTCTCAAAGGTATGATACAAAATTTTCTGCTATTGAGGAAGATAGAGATCTGAATAACTTTACAATAGATGAACTGTTTGGATCTCTCACTACTTATGAAATGAGGAATGAAAGTAAGGAGACATTAAAGAAAGAAGTTGTGTCAAAGCATCTAAGAAAGAGAGGATTGAAGAATTTGATTCAATCAATGAGTCTGAAGATGAGGAATCTAACTTTGTGAGTAAACTAAAGAAAGGTTCTATAAAGTATAAAGGTAAAGAGCCTCTATCCAAAATCGGACAACTCATCTGAGGAATCTGATCAATGTAAGTTTCTAGAGAACAAAAGGATGAAGTTATATTCATGGTAATCAAAATTTTGGGAGATGAAGACCACCTTGTAGAAGATGGTGAAGATATGCTAGATCCTGATGAAGAAGAATGTGAAGTAGATTTAGAGGGAGAACTCATCTTTGCATTGAGTGATTTGAAAACAAAAAGGAATGAGAATTAGAAGTTAAAGTTGAAGCTTGGAGAATCTGAAAAGGTGGTTATTGGTCTAAAAGTTCAAGTAGAGAAGGCAAAGAGAATTGAAGAAGTTATAAGAGAATAGGTAAAAGAAGAGATAGATGTTTGTCAAAAACTTGAAGATGAAGTTGTGAGCCTAAAAAAGGAATTAGAGAAATTCAATTCTTAGTTGAACATAAGTGATTTTTTTTTAAAGTTTAGAGATTGATGAGATAATAAGCAATCAAAGGGTATCCTTTGACAAGTATGGTTTGGGATATAATGATGAAATGAAGTCAAGGTCTACTACACCTTCTCAGAAGACAAATATAGAGAAATATGAACCAAGCATAGAAGAAACCAAGAAGATTGAAGATAAGAAGAAGGAAAATAGCTTTACCAAAGTCAACAATCAAAAAATAAGATTCAAAGGTCCAACTCCTACAAGAGAATCATTCATAACCAGGTTCAATTACTCTTCATCTAGTTATTGTTTCTTTTGTAATCAATATATTCATAAGGCTGTCGATTGTAGAACAAATACAAGAAGAAATAATTTTGTGAGTAAGAATCTATTGGAACCTTTAGTTGATTTCAATATCATATGTTATAAGTCTAACAATTTTGGGCACAAGGAATTCTTTTATAGAAGTGGCTTTCCTATTGAGAAACGATGCCTCAATTACCAGCTTGAACCTCTGTTAGAAAAAGACTTGGCGAAAAATTCATGTTTTCTGCTTTTACCGACATACCGTGGTGGTCTTCTATTCTGCTCTGGCAGTACTGAGGTGAAGGGTTTGGCGGTTACCTCCTTATCGTGCGTGGTCTCCTTCCTCACCCTGGTGACTACGATATCAGTCTCTCTGTCTGGCTTGGCGGTTACCACTGTACTGCGGCCAGTCAAGTGACTGACCATGGTGGCCATGGTAAGACCACCAACGGCCTGGCTGGTGGTTACCGCCATACTGCGGCCAATCAAGTGACTGACCACAGTGGCCACAGTAAGACCGCTAGCGGCCTAGCTGGAGGTTACCGCCATACCACAACCAATCAAGTGACTGACCGTGGTGGCCGTGGTAAGACCGCCAATGGCCTGGCTGGCGGTTACCGCCTTACTGTGACCATGCAAGTGACTAAACACGGTGACCGCGGTAAGACCGCCAGCGGTCAGCCAGGTTGGTTCATCGCCATACTGCGGGTCAAACTCGGTAGGGCCGCAGTAGTGTGGTAAGAGCTTGGATGAGATCGGTTGGCTTACCATCATACCGTGAGCTGGTCAGATGGGCTCAACAGTAGTGCGGTAAAGACTTAGAGAGCTCGATCAAGCTCGGGGCCAATCTTGACCGAGTTGGACTCGGTGACAGATGCGAATGGAAAATGAGATGTGGAAACATGGCTCAATGTCTGAACAATGTTTGGACGGAAACCAAAAGAGTAATTTCAGCAGGTGCAAGTCATCCTAGGGTGGCGAAAGAGGACCCAATGTGGGTGGTGTCATTAATGCCTGGGTGGCTCGATGCAAGAAGATTGGTATTGGCTGATTTTTCGTGCGATTGAATAAGAGATTATTGTACCTTGTGATTGGTGGTTGATTGAAAAAATTGAATGCAATGTAAGACTTAAGTAAGTCGAGTACGCGATTGTAGAAAAGAGGGAGAGTTTTTCAGTTCGAACTGTAAGTTAGTGATAACATTGTAACAGTGAGAAGAATTCAAGCAGTGCTGCTGTGAGCTGATCAGAGAAGACTGTAATTTTGTATGTAACTATTTTTGTTACTGTAATACAAAATAGTCTTGACTTTGTGTGGTGGGTTTTTTACCTGTAAAGGTTTTCCCACGTATATCTTGTGTCAATTGTGAATGCTTATTTTGTGTAATCTCTATTTTACATGTTGTATTCATCTCAAGTAGTTTTAGATGCTATTGAAACTTGTTTATGATTTTCTCCTCTGTTGTATTAGTGTTAAGGGAATGTATTCCGCACTATTGGGTCTCTAGATCTTGCAAGTTTTTTCCTTCAAGTGGTATCAGAGCTTGGCCAGTTGTGTTATCCTTGTAGGAAAGATCAGTTTTTTGTGCTAATACTGTTTTAGTGGGAGTCTTGCATTGTTAAAACTTGTTTCTGATTCAGATGGTGAGTACATTTGGTAGAGTGGACATTGAAAATTTTAATGGCACTAACTTTGAGTTATGGAAACTCAAGATAGAAGACTTGCTTGTGGATAGAGACCTCTAGATTGCAGTGTCTAGAGCTAAGCCACAAAGTATGACATAAGAAGCTTGGGATCTTGCTGATAGGAAAGCAAGAGGTTTGATAAGACTGAGTCTAGCCGATTCTGTACTCCTGAACATCCATGAGGAGCAGTCTGTAGCTTCATTATGGAAGAAGCTTGATGATATTTATCAGGGAAAGTCTCTGGTAAATAAGTTATTCCTGAGGAAGAAGTTGTACTCCTTGAAGATGGAAGAAGGTGCATCTGTTGCAGACCATTTGAACCCGTTTAACATGAGTGTTACTCAGCTGTCTTCTGTAGGTGTAAAGATAGAGGAGGATGATCATTGCATGCTCCTATTGTGTTCATTACCTGATAGTTGGGATCATCTTGTGATGGCCATTGGAAGCACTATCGCTACTTTCAAAATGGAAGACGTTGTTGCCTCATTGCTATCTGAAGAGATGTGGAGGAAGTCTTCAAAGATGGCCAAAGAGGCTCTTGCTGTTTGAGGTAGACAAAAGGAGAAAGGCAAGAAGAAGGACAAGAAGTCAAAATCCAAAACTACAGGGAGATCAAAGTCTCCTAGAAAAAGGTTCAAGGTGAGATGCTAGAACTGTGGGCAACCTGGACATATCTGAAAGGACTACAAGGAGAAGAAGAAGAAGAATGGTTCTGACAATGAATCTTCTCAAAGTGATGCAGATGCCTTCATTGCAATAGCCTTGACAACTCATGCATCAGATGATGTCTGGCTGGTTGACTCAGGTGCATCTTTTCACATGATGTCCAATAGAGAATGGTTCTCTAAATACGAGAAGTATGATGGTGGAAAGGTATACTTGGCAAGTGATTCAATGTTGGAGATAGTTGGCAGAGGAAGAGTCAGAATTTAGTTTCCTGATGGGAGAGTCAAAGGTATTGGTGGCGTACTTCACATACCAGGTCTGGCTTGAAATCTTCTTTCTGTCAGTAAGTTAAATGATGCTGGTGTAGAAGTTTATTTTTCAAGTAAGGGATGTAAAATGGCTAGAGGTGCAATGGTGCTGGCTAAGGGTGTTCGTAGTGGCACTCTGTACAAACTAGATGCATGACCTGTTCTTTGTAACAGTGCCTCTGTAAAGTCATGCAATAATGCACCTATAGAGAATGATGAAGACACTTCTCTGACTACAAATGCTATGGAGGTAAAAATCCTAGCTGAGAAGACTATGCTATGACATCATAGACTTGGTCACATTGGTGAGAAAGCTTTAAAAACTTTGAAGAATAAAAATATTGTAGAAGGGCTTGATGATTGTAACCTTGAGTTTGATTTTTGCGAACACTGTATCTATGGAAAACAGCACCGTGTTTCATTTTATTCTAGTCCTCACAAATCTTTGAGTATACTGGATTATGTTCATTCTGATGTGTTTGGTCTAGTTAATGTTCCGTTATCGAAGTCTAGATATTATGTTTTTTTTATTGATGGCTGTTCGAGAAGGGCATTTGTATACTTTCTTAAAAGTAAATCAAAAGTGTTCAGTCGGTTTAAAGAGTTTAAATCTTTGGTAGAGAATCAGATTGGAAGGAAAATTAAATGTTTGAGGACAGACAATGGTAGTGAATTTTATTCTACAAATTTTGAAAGGTATTGCACTGATCATGGAATTAAAAGGCATAAGACAATGCCTTACACTCCACAACAAAATGGAGTTGCTGAAAGGTTGAACAAGACGCTGATGGAAAAGACAAGGAGTATGTTGAGCGGTACTGGTCTAGAGTAGAAGTTCTAGGCTAAGGCTATGGCTACATCATGTTATCTAATAAATAAATCTCCTTTCTCCGATCTTGTTGACAAGATGCCTTTGGAAGCATGGTCTGGTAAGAAGCCCTCTCTAAGGCATGTCTGTGTGTTTGGCTGTGAGGCATATGTTTATGTGCCAAATGAAAAGATATCTAAATTGGATAACAAGGCTGTCAAATTTATTTTCATCGGCTATGGAGTTGGTGTGAAAGGATACAAGCTTTGGAACCCTATTACTAAAAAGGTTTTGTATAGCAGGAGCATGATATTTTGTGAGCTAAAACCTCCAGTAAGTGATCAATAGCTTGGGACAGATTAGAGTGACAAGAAGAAGTATGCAGTTGAGATTCCTCAAACTCCAGAAAGGGAAGAGCTGCATGGTATACCTAAGACTAAGGAGAGCTCAAGCAGCTCTGGAAGTTTTGATGATGAAGAACAACCTCAGCCTGTAAGAAGATCTACACGAGAAAGAAGGCAACCTAAAAGGTATGGTTTTTCACTGTTAGATTCAAACTGTGCCTATGTTTTAATTACTAGCACTGATGAGCCTAGGACTGTAAAGGAAGCAATCAGCATGGCTGATTCAAAGTCTTGGCTAGAAGCCATGAATGAAGAAATGGATTCTTTGAAAAAGAATGATACCTGAAACTTGGTACCACTGCCAAAAGGGAGAAATCTTGTTGGTTGTAAGTGGATATTCAAAAGGAAGACAAGTCTTTATGGCGGTGTTGAGAAGTATAAAGCTAGGTTGGTTACAAAGGGTTTTTCTCAAATTGAGGGAATTGATTATGGAGAGATTTTTTCCCTTATAGCAAAGCTGATATCCATCAGATTTTGTTATCATTGGCAGCTGTGTATGATTTTGAAATTGAACAGATGGATGTGAAGACAACGTTTCTCCATGGTGAGCTGGAAGAAGAAATATACATGTCCTAGCCTGAGCATTTTGTTGAAAGAGGTAAACAAAATCTGGTTTGTAAGTTAAATAAATATGTCCATGGTTTAAAACAATCTCCTAGAATGTGGTACCATAAATTTGACACGTTTGTGTTGTCAATTGGATTTGTGAGATCAATTTCTGATCATTGCATTTATTATAAATCTAAGAATGACCGTGTGCTTGTTATTACCCTGTATGTGGATGATATGTTATTCATTGGAAATAGAAAGACTATGATTTATGATCTTAAATCTCAGTTGTCTGCAAAGTTCGAAATGAAAGATCTTGGTGCAGTAAGGTACATTCTTGAAATGGAGATTAGCAGGGACAGAACATGCAGAAAACTTTGGGTTAGTCAGAGTAAGTATGTGAAGATAGTTCTGGAGAGGTTTAGCATGGATGATTGCAAGCAGCTTGTTGGTCCAATCATGCATGGAACCAAGCTATCTGTTGAAGACTGTCCAAAGTCTGCTACTGAGATGGAGGACATGACCAGTGTGCCTTATGCAAGTGCTATTGGAAGTTTGATGTATTCTATGGTCTATACAAGACCAGACATTGCCCAAGCAGTGGGAGTTCTAAGCTGATTTATGGAAAATTCGGGAAGATCACATTGGGATGTTGTAAAGAGAGTATTCAGGTATTTGAAGGGGACTTCAGATTATGCACTGTGTTACCATGGTAGTATGGTTGCATCACAAAAATCTCTCAGTATCCAAGGTTATGTTGAATCAGATTGGGTAGGGGACATTGACAACACGCGATCCACCAGTGGATACACTTTCATGCTTAATGGTGGAGCAATCAGTTGGATGAGCAAGTGATAAGCTGTAGTTGCTTTATCCACGACAGAGGTAGAGTACATGGCTGCAACTCATGCCTACAAGGAAGTGGTTTGGTTAAACTGTTTGTGTTTAGACATTGGATTTAATGTTGGGCAGATTACAATCTACTATGATAGTCAGAGTGCCATTTGTTTGGCAAAGAATCCAACCTTTCATGATAGGACCAGGCACATTGATGTGCAATATCATTTCGTAAGGGATATGGTTGAAGATGGCAAGGTCAGTCTAGAAAAGGAGGACACACTTTGAAGAATGTTGCAGATGCTTTGACAAAGCCAGTTAGCATAGACAAGTTCACATGGTGCGCAAAATTGATGGGCCTTGGGGCCTATAAAAACCAGTAATATTTTAGGGTCTATGAGGAAGCTAAGAATCTTCGTCATATGGGAGCTTATTGAGAAACGATGCCTCAATTACCAACTTGAACCTCTGTCAGAAAGAGACTTGGCAAAAAATTCAAGTTTTCTTCTTTTACCACCATACCGCGGTGGTCTTCTATTCTGCTTTGACGGTACCACGGTGAAGGGTTTGGTGGTTACCTCATTACCGTGCGTGGTCTCCTTCCTCATCGCGGTGGCCGCGGTATCGGTATCTTCATATAGATTGGTGATTACCGTTGTACCGCGGCCAGTCAAGTGACTGATTGCGGTGGCCATGGTAAGACTGCCAGCGGCCTGGCTGGCGATTACTGCCATACCGTAGCCAGTCAAGTGACTGACCGCGGTGGCTGCAATAAGACTGCCAACGGTCAGCCAGGTCGGTGTAGAAGTTGTCAAAACCAACTTCAGACTCCAAGATCACCTGCATGCAAATGGATACCTGTCACAAGGAAGAGAATGGATGGAGAAAACAAACAAGGGTTTGAAAAAATATTCAACCACAAAGAAAGTATTGATTGATTGATAGATGAATAGATGGATGATCTACAAAGAGTACATATGCCTGATTATATAGGCAAGTGCTAAACCTAAAATGCAAAGGATGTTGCCAAGTGTTCAAATCACACTTCATGTGACAACAAGAAACCCTAACCAACTACCTAGGGAATGATAACAAGATGGAGATAAGTTCTAGAAAAGACAACTCATCTTCTAGAAAGAAATCTTATCTCAACAACTTTATTAAATGATTAAATGCAACTTAGGACTAATATGATTAATTAAAACCTAAGTTAACTTATGCTACTGTAATAATTAATTAATTAATTACACTAACACCCCCCCATAAGTGCAACTTAGGGAGGAAATGAAAAATGCAATGATTATGCATGATGATGATGATGGGTCCCGACTGATGGCCATTTTAGGTACCCATGTACAAATGCAATGCAAACTAAACTAACCGAGGTAAAGGAGAAAACCCAGTGGGAACAAAAATCCTCCCCAAAATAGAATGCAAAGAGCAACTAAGTGATGAAGGATGGAGGACTCCATAAGACCCCCCAAGGACACCATCCATCACAAAGATACATGAAATAACTCCCCCAAAAGAGAGGAAGAAAGAGACCACAGATCCCCCCCAGAATGAAGTAGCCCCAAAAGAACTAGATAAATTACATCTCCTGAAAGAAGTGAGAGGGAAGAGGTCGAATGAAAGCAATTTCTGAAGGTGAAGTAGGTGTAGCCCATGATGTCTCCACAGAAGCAGGTGTGACCTCAACAAATAAAGAAGTCAAAGTGGGTGAAGACTGAATATGAACCTCAAAAGATGGATGATCAACTAGATCCTGCTGCACTGAAATAGAAGAAATTACATCTATAGTCATAGAAGTATCAACAACTGCAACAGTAGGTGAAGGAGATGAAATGGATGGCTCAAGAGCAGGATCTGCAGTGAGAACTCCAATGTTCAAGTAGCCAAATGTCTCCTCTGAATGATGATTCACACTAGAAGTGTGATGAACAGCTGTAGGAACAGAAGCACCATTAGTAGCAAAATCTGCAAAGGAATACAACCGAGATGAGTGATCCACCACCCTAGTAGCAATAACTGCTCTACTCTCCAAGTTTCTGATGATAATTGAATCAGGTGTGAACTCCACAGACCTCCCATTGCCTCCATGTGTGATCTGATGTATAGAAAGAAGCTTGTTCGTCAAATGAGGAACACACAAGACATCTTGAAAAGTGTTGTTCCCAAAATTAATAGACCCCTTCCCTGTAACACTCATGTATGTATTGTTTCCCATCAAAATAGGAGACATGGTGTGAGACTCAAAGGAAGTGAACATAGACTGTGTAGAAGCCATATGATGAGATGCTCCGGAATCTAGAAGCCATCTCCCTGATCCAAGACTTGAAGAAGCACAAAGAGCATGTCTCTTCATATCTGATGAAGTATGTAAACCAGTTGTGCCCCTATCATGCTTTATTGAAGAAGAAGAAGAAGAAGAAGAAGAAGAAGGAGGGGAAGGAGATGATGCAGACATCCTAGAAGGAAAATCAATCTGATGTTTCTGAAGAAGATTCTTGAACTCATCAATGTCCTTCTTGTAGCAATTATGTTCTGCATGTTCTTCTCTCTTGCAATATGCACATGGGCCCTTCTCCTTCCTAAATAATTTCCCCTTAAAAGAGGATGATGAATCTGAGGACTCCTTCTGCTGCTCATAAGATTTGGAATCCTTTTGTTTTTGTTTCATTCCTTTTCCTGGAGAAGCCTTCTGATCTCTGAGCTCCTTTGATGCAATAAGTGCCTGTGATGAAGAGGGCTTCAACTTGCCCATATTGGCCAACTTGGTCTGCTCTCGAGTGAGAGAAGATGCAAAATCATCAAAAGAAGGCATAGTAAAGCTAGTACCAAGTGCATCCCTAGTAGCATAAAAGGTAGAAACAAAAACTGAATAATCTAGTCCAAGCTTAGAAAGAATGGACAATATCAACTGAGAGTCTTCCTTCTGAACACCACACTGTGACAACTACAATCTAAGAGACTTGAGTTTGGTGAAAAACTCCTGGATGCTGTCAAAATCCCTAGGATTTAAGCCAATAAGCTCATTCTCTAACTGAAACCCTCTCATAGTATCCTGCTTCCCAAACAAAGACTGCAAAGTAGTCCAAACCGCATGGGGTGTAGTGCAAGACTCAATGTGAAAAAAAAGGTCAGAAGAAAGAGATAGACATAATGTACCATAAGCTTCATCACACCTATTAAACCACTTTCTCTTTTCAGCAGCACCTGTAGGTTCAATTTTTGTGCCCATGGTTACCCTGTACAACCCTTTATGTTTCAAGTGAATCTCCATTTGTTTTTTCCAACCAAAATAGTTGAATGGAGTAAGGGGTGCAATAATATGTGTATCCATGACATAAAACAGCAATATATACTCTCAAATAAAATAAAAACTGAATTTAGCCTATAAGAAACAAGTTTTCTAGCAAAAACGTTAATTTCTAATTTGATTTCTAGAAAATCTACTCACTTTTTGTAGACAAAAATAAAAACCCACAAATATTTTGATGCTAGAAATAAAACCCAGAAATCGTTTTTTGATCCAATAAGCAGAAGATGAAAAAAGGATTTTTTTTTAACCTTCAGCCAAGAGAAAAATGATGCCTGACGCTTTTTAAACTGCGATTTTCTCTAGATCTGTGCAAGATATACAAAATCTAAAAGATACCCAGTTCAGGTTTCGACGCTGGCTACAAAACCCAGAAATTACGCTCAATTAATTATATCATACTTGTTAATTAATTAAGTCACTTATTCCTCTAGTTGCTTAAGCTAAACTTAGGCACATTAATAATTGATTAATTATTAAGTGTGCACACTAGGGTTTCATTTAGGGTTTCCCTTTTAGGGTTTCTTGATCTCCTTCATAAGGATTGATCTCTTTGTAATACCTAAGATTCTCATAATGCACTTTACACTTTGAGGTTTACAGATCTTGTTTTGTTCTGAATGTCTTTTGCATGTAATAGGTTATTGCATGCAGGTGATCTTGGATTCTAACATGGTATCAGAGCTCTAGACCTGCCGCTGCCTGTTCGTGATCTGAAGATATGGCTTCTCAGTGAGTTTCAAGTGCAAGGGGTTTCCACAGGTATCTTTTTTGCAAGATCTGGGGGTAGCCGAATTTTAGGGACACTATGGGCTCAAACGAACGTCACCATCGCGTTCGCAGCGCCCCAAAACCCTAGAAACACCTGTCAAATCATCCATTTTTGAGCAGTTGGTTTCTGAGGCAAATTTTTTTTGCCAAGGAAGCCGTACGGCCTCCCCAGCACGCATTTCGAAGTCAAAAATGGCTCAAAAATTGAAAAAATGCACTTTTTGGGGATCTATGCCTGCGCTGCCAGTGAAAATGTTGGGCGCCACCCACCCGCCACCCGGCGGCCACCCGGGTGCCACCCACGCGCCACCGACGTCGACATCCTCTGCCAATCGGCCGCCGGCTCCTTCAGCCCCCGCGGGCCATCCCCTGCTCAGCCGAGGTCATATGGATGACCAGGTGCTCGCGCTCGGCCCCCCGACCAACTCCAGCCCCCTTGGCTTAGCCTGCGGTCATATGGTGACCAACGGCCTAAAATTTTTTCTGCAGGGAGTGCTTTTTTGCCGCGACGGCCTGCAGGCCGTCAAATTTATGCCTGTAAACTGCTGACATCAACATGACGTCAGCGTCCGTACGGTGGTGTTTGTCCCCTCCTAACCCTAGTTTTCTCTAAAGAAGCAATTTTTTTCTTTTTTGTATAACTTGGGCATACGATATCGAAATTGGACAAACGAGATATTGCCGGAAAGCTGGTTCTGAGCACCATCCTATGGTGTAGTTTATTTTATAGTATTTTCCTATTTTACTACATTTATTGCTGTTTGAAGTAAAATGTACTTTTTATGCTTCTGAGCTCATAACTCTTTGCCACGATCTCTGATTTTCGCTATCTTTTCGGCGTTGGAAAGGTATTGAGGAGCTCACTGTATCTATCCATGCAATTTTTTCTGTATCTATCCCAGGTTTTTCATTATTCCAGATTTGACCCGATGGGTGTTTTGGAGATTTTCTGGATATTTTGGTAGTTGGGGGAGTGCCTCTTGCATCTTTGCACTTCATTTTCAGTGATTCATCATTTAATAATCGATTGTTGCTTCATAGATTCCTGCGTTGTTCCCGTTTAGAGTTTTTGAGTGTTCCGTGGCATCGGGTCTACTGTTGCATCATTATGATTCCAATATGGTTTCTTGTAGATAGAAGTATCTTTCCTTGCTTGCCAGATTGCGGTTCCAGTGTTACTCTACAGTGTTCTTCCAGTGCTTCTTTGCAGCATGTCATATCATTGTAGGGGGGTTTTGTCCCACTGGGTTTTCCTCCTCTACCTCTTTCTTGCATTTGTAAATGGGTACCTGATCAGGCCTAGTTGTCGGGACCCATCTTTGCTTACATGCATCTTCTTCTAGTGTTTTAGCTTCTTCCTAAGTTCATCTTAAGGGGGGGTGTTAGAGTAATAATTTATTACGCTTAATTAATTATATCATACTGGTTAATTAATTAAGTCACTTATTCCTCTAGTTGCTTAAGCTAAACTTAGGCACATTAATAATTGATTAATTATTAAGTATGCACACTAGGGTTTCATTTAGAGTTTCCCTTTTATGGTTTCTTGATCTCCTTCATAAGGATTGATCTCTTTGTAATAACTGAGATTCTCATAATGCATTTTACACTTTGAGGTTTACAGATCTTGTTTTGTTCTGAATGTCTTTTGCATGTAACAGGTTATTGCATGCAGGTGATCTTGGATTCTAACAGTCGGTTCACTACCATACCGCGGGTCAAACTTAGTAGGGCCACAGTAGCACAGTAAGAGCTCAGATGAGCTCAGTTGGCTTACCGCCATACCGTGAGCTAGTCGGATGGGCTCGACGGTAGTGCGGTAAAGACTTGGAGAGCTCGGTCAAGCTCAGAGCTAGTCTTGACTGAGTTGGACTCGGTGACAATTGCAAATGGAAAATGAGATGTGGACAAATGGCTCAGTGTCTGAATGATGTTTGGATGAAAACTAAAAGAGTAATTTCAGCAGGTGTAGGTCATCCCAGGGTGGCGAAACAGGACCCAATTTGGGTGGTGGCATTAATGCCTGGGTGGCTCGATGGAGGAAAATCGGTATGGGCTGATTTTTGGTGCGATTGAATAAGAGATTATTGTACCTTGTGATCTGTGGTTGATTGAAAGAATTGAATGCAATGTAAGACTTAAGTAAGTCGAGCACGTGATTGCAGAAAAGAGGGAGAGTATTTCAGTTCCAACTGTAAGTTAGTGATAACATTGTAACAGTGAGAAGAATGCAAGCAGTGTTGCTGTGAGATTATCAGAGAAGACTGTAATTATGTATGTAACTATTTTTGTTACTATAATACAAACTAGTCTTGACTTTGTGTGGTGGGTTTTTTACCTGTAAAGGTTTTCCCACGTATATCTTGCGTCAACTGTGAATGCTCATTTTGTGTAATCTCTATTTTACATGTATTCATCTCAAGTAGTTTTAGATGCTATTGAAACCTGTTTATGATTTTCTCCTCTGTTGCATTAGTGTTAAGGTAATCTATTTCGCACTATTGGGTCTCTAGATCCTACATGTTTTTCCCTTCATTTCCAAAGCCACCCAATTAGGAAAAGAAGGAATATGTGGATATTTCTGCTAGTCAGAAGGAAGAACCTAAGAAGGAACCAAAAATGAAGAAATAAAATCAAGATACTAAAAAGTCAATTATTGTTCAACCTACATTTCATGCTCAAGAAAATCCATGGGTGATTAACAATGGGTGCTCTAGTCACATGACTAGAGATAAAAGTAAAATCATCAGCTTAACAAAGTGGAAAGGTGGCTTAGTAAATTTTGTGTCAATATTATTGCAAGGATATATGGAAAAGGATCTCTAAGGCTTGGCGAAAGATTTAGGCCAAATGATTTTCTATATGTTAAAGGGATAAAGAATAATATTTTGAGAGTAAGTTAGATGCGTGATAGAGGCTATAATATCACATTGTATGCTCAAGGATGTGAAATTAGGAAGGCTGAAAATCTTGTTGCAAAAGCAAGTAGGACAAAAGGTAATTTATATAATATCATTGATGTTAAAGGGAAGAAATTGTCTTTTGGGACAATTAGATAAAAGAATGGGTCACATCAATTTTGATAATCTTGTAAAAATCAGTTCCAAGAATGTTGTGAAAGATATGCCAAAAATTGCTAAACCTGCAAGCATCTTCTAAAAGGAATGTCAACAAGGAAAGTAGAAAATAGTATGATTCAAGAAAAAAAGAGTATTCTACTACAAATCCATTGGAGTTGGTTTATATAGACCTATGTGGAACTACAAAGATAAAATCCTTACAAGGTGAAAGGTATTTTATGTTACTCATTGATTATTTTACCAATATGAATTGGGCTACTTTCTTAAAAGACAAATATTAAGCATTTAATAGATCTGATATTTTTAAGGCTATGGTTGAAAATGACATTTCTTGTCAAATATCAATGCCTAAGGTCTGGTAGAGGTGGTGAGTGGTTAAAAGAAAATAAATAAATAGGAGATGGCAAGGACAATGGTATATGAAGCTAAGTTTCTTGATGTATACTGAAGAGAGGCAATTCATACTGGTGTATATATCCTTAATAGAGGATAGATAAGAGTGAATAATTACAAGAAACCATATGAGTTATGGAAAGGTAGACTTGCATCTATCAATTATTTTAGAATATTTTGAAGTAAATGCTACATCATAAGGGATGAAGAAAACTTGGGCAAGTTTGAGTCAAGATCTGATGAATGTATCTTTCTTGGATCTTCAACAAAGAGTAAAGTATATAGATGCTACAATAAGAGACTAAACAAGATAGTTGAAAGTGAAAATGTGAGATTTGATGAAGGTCTACATCATTTTTCATTAGTTAGAATGGATCAATGTTTTGAAGAATCAACTAGTATAGAAGAAGAAGATGCAATTATTGAAGAAGAAGATGAGGCTGCAAAAGAAAATTGGAAAAAAGAAATGCAAGAACACCAACTAGATATGTTTAGAGAGATCATTCTAAAAATCATATTCTTGGAAACAAGGATGAGGGTGTTTTGAACAAGGGAAGGTTAGAAAGAATGAATGAACAAGTAAAATTTTCTTTGTTATCTAAGATTAAGCCTAAATTTTGTGCATAGACTAGCAAAGACGAGAATTGGATTAATGCAATGGAAGAAGAATTAAATCAGATTGAAAAGAATGACAGTGTGACACTTGGCATCTACTTCCAAGACCTAAGGATAAGAATATAATTGGCATAAAGTGGGTATTCAGAAACAAATTATGTTACACCCATTGTGAGATTACTGATTACTGTTACTTTTATGAATTAAAATGTTAATAAAAGAATATATTTCCATGGAATGAAATAATTTAATGTGCAATATGATGTGAATTATTTAAATGCTTTGATGATGAAAATGGATACGATGTACATACATGTTATGTTATCATCTAATGTCTTTTGTGACGCACTAAGTTGGATACAGGAAAGAATCGAGCCCTTCAGAATGGGAGGGGGAGTATCACCTAGGAGAGGAATTTGGTTTGGTAACCCCTAATGAACCTACTTGAGCTATCACACACTCACATCCTAGTTTGGTCAAGTTAAGTCAAGTCAATTTGGGATTTAGTAAGTAAACCCTTAGTCCTAGTTTTTGGGATAATTGGAATGTTTGTTTATTAGTCTTTAATTTCCTTTGGTTGTTTCTTTGGTTTGAATTAAAGTGACTAAGTTTTTGTTTTGGGTAAATGTTCTTCTTCATGTATTTGATATATATGTTAATCGATATGTATACACATTAAATGTATATATGTATTTATGTGATAACTCATGTATATGAGCATATATGTGTATGTGCACACATAGGTAGAAATACTTACACATACACATATACAAATACCCCATATACATGGGAAATTGATTGGACATATATATATATACACATTTTATATATATATAATTTTTCGTTATATATATAGATGTTATTATTAATAGATGTTAAGTAATGATATATATATGTATGTGTGTATGTATATATGTGTGTATTTGATAATGTATACATACATACTTATATATTAATATACATATATACATTTGATATATAAATATGTATATGATTGGAAATTGAATGGTTTTAATATATATGTTAATATGTATATTTATTATAATGATTGATGACTAAATATTATAATAAATATACATATTATTGTATATATATTGAATAATATGAATAGTTACCAATACATATCTAATGCGAGTTATGTGAATAAGGCAATTCTTATATTAAGTGAGCAACATAGATATAGCATAGTATAAGTTAAATGTTGCACATATAACCATATATGTGAGAGTTAATATTGCTACATTGCATGCATAGTATAAGGTGTGTGGGGAAATTTTATGAATGACACTTAACAATCAATTTGATGTGCCATGTTAAGTTAGTAAAATGGAAGTAAATATTAAAGTTGCAAAGTGCTGGAAAAGCAACACACAACATTAGAGAGGCGTAAGACTTGGTCAAAGCCACGAGTTGACAAAGGATAGAAAGAGTTTGATTTTATTTACACTGGTAGCCTCCTTTCTAGGCACCATAGGTAGACTGTGGCAAGCAACCAACAACCATAATGAGAGTAAGAAACTTGTAGGAAACCATTACTAAGTTTGACTAAGTAAAATAGCTATTGTTGGAACTTTTTGGAGGCGACTCAGCCAAGGAAAATAAGTTGAGTTTATTGGGACTATATATGTATTTTTATTATGTTTCTTTTAGCAGTCACATTTCACCAATATTGCTTAGTCGACCTATTTTGAAGAGAAGTTGGTTTTGGATTTGTATTTGCAGTTTAAAGGTGTCAAAAAAAGGAAAAAGGTGGTGAATGGAGTAGCTAAACTATAGCATTAAGATTATCAAATGTTTAGTATAAATAGAGGCAATGTCTCAGTCTTTTGGCATTCATTCTTTTGGAGTTCATTTATTTTTTTTCTGTTGTAGTTTTTCTATGCAAGTAGTGTTGAGTGCAAATAATGAAGAGTGTGATATTTCTTGAGAGTTTGTGAGTTATTAGTGAGAGTTTCTAAGTGTTGGAAAGAGGTTTAATTTGAGGATAGACTGAAAGTAGAAGGAGCAAAAAGCATGTCTTTGGAATTGAGATATGAACATGAGTTCATTATGGACCTATAGATTATATCATTCTTGGAGAGAGTTAATGTGACGGTGTATTCTAGAGGAGTAATATTATTCCCCACTCTTTTTCCACTTGGTGAATAATCATTTGATACGTATTTCCCACTTTATTTTAAAATACATTATGTTTTATCCTTTGTATTATAATGGATATGAATCTTGAGCTATGCTTGTTACTTCTGGAGGGCTCATTCAAGGATTATTTTGCACATGGTTATCTCTTTGTGCATATGAGTTTGATTTATGATTTTATTTATGAAGATTTTATGAGATGTTATTGAGATTATTCCTAGTTATGGAATAAATTTGAATTAAAATTTTCTTATTTATAGATGCTTATATTCATGTTGGTTTTATGAGATACACATGTTCTATTTGATCTATGTGATTGAATATTTGGGTGTAGGGTTTTTTAGCTGGATTTATGAAGGATATCTTATTTGGCACAAATTTGCACTTTGAAATGTTAGTAGATGGAAATATTATGAGATATAATTTGTAGGTTTTTCTCTCTTTTAATATATTTCTACTTTTTGTAGATTCATGTTCACACAATTTGGTATGGTGCACTTGGACAGTTATGGCACAAGTTGTTGTGAGAGCTTATGCAATAGTTTTGTTGTATATGTGGATCATTATAATTTTTCCTTGTTAATTCATTGCTTGATTATTAGCCACACTTTTATTTTATGTTTTATTGGTAAATTAGTATATTCTATGATCTATTTGTAGATTTGATATTACCCATATAGAACCAGAGTTTCTAGATGTTTAAATTCTTCATTAACACATTCTATGCAAGGAGCTTGTGATTGTGGTTTATGGGTTGGACATATTGTTTGTATGAGTTCTAATGATGTTTGTATACCTTTGAATATATGGATGATTGGATGTATTAGAGTTTTGTGTGTTATTGTTGACTCAAAAATTTGCGGGAGCAGCAGCCTTATGGGAAACTTAGCTATTGGGGGACCTGTTCACATAGCTAAGTGACCTTCGGGTTTTATCGAAGCTGATTCTTTGTTTTTAGGGGGGGGGTAGGTAAAGGGTGAAAAGAGTAACATGAAATAATCAAACCTAAACTAAGGTGATGCACCAAATCATAAGAGAATTAACTAGCCATAATGCTGAGACAAAGGATCAAATAGTAATTGTTATCATCAAATAGATGCTTCCCAACACTACAAACATAAAAACATCACACTCTTTGCATAATATTACTCATACAACATAAACAAAAACAAAAGAGTAGCAACATGATCTATATTTTATTAAGCTGCATCAAGATTATAAAATCTTGAGACAGACATTCATATACTCCAGAAAATACAAGAACTGTTTAATGTCACATTAAATGCATGAAAACAAAAAGGCCAAATTGACTGGCACAGTCTGCAAGTTCAAATTTAATAGCAAACACTACAAAAGGCTCATTCCCAGTGCTCGGGAAGATTTTTAAATCTATCTAACAACAACCTATAAAATGAGGAAAAAGGCTGCTTAAATAAGCCAGCCCACCGCCTGAAAGCCCAACGAGAAAGGTGCCACAAGGAAGCCATCAATGACTTAGATCTTCTCGAGCCGAAACCAACAGAAAGATCATCCAACATTGCCCCAGCAAGCGCGTCCCCTAAGAACCATGGACCACACAACAATAGAAGAGAACACACGATAGTAGAAGGGAACACACGACAACAGAACAGAAACTGAAGCACAAGCATCGCACCCAAGATAACAGATGCACGAATGAGCTCCACACATCAAACACATGAAGCTCGACAAAAGATAGGTGAGATGGCTCAAAAGAAAACCCCGACAAGAAGCCACGTGTTCCAACTCCCAAGAAAAGAAAACGCAGTGTGGGCCCAACTCAGAAAGAGTCAAGCAAGCACCACACGTTGAACACATAGAGTTCGGAAAAAGAAATACCATATGACCCAATAGAAAGCTCTGAGAGGAAGCCACGTGTACCAACGCTGAGAAGCTGTGAGCGATACGGAAAAAGGAAAAGCCGCAAACTGAAAAGAAAACTGCGAAGGCAAAGCGATATGTGAATAAACATTCACAGTTTGGTGACTCACGGGGGAATTTTGCTTGTGGAATGGAGAATCCTAGAAAATCTCATCTCACAGACCAGTCTAACTCCATCATAATTGCTCATAGTTGAGAGAGGGCAGTTTGAAGGCCGGTCCAGACTTCAATTGATGGCACAAAGAGTGCGCAAATTTTTTGCGTGCCATGTTAAGATTAATTATTGCCTTAAAAGGCAATCGGCCAGATACCTTTGCCTCCAATTCAAGCTGCAAAAAGAGCTACACCAGCTGATGCACTATTTTTTGGCAGTTGGAGATTGATCAAAGGATTGGAAAATGAACAAATCCTGCTTCTTCTCCTCGATCTTTGCAATGATGTGGTCAATAACTGCTACCGTTTGGTCTGCAATGAAGGGTGATCGAAGCCTTTGCTGAGTTAAGCAAGAAAATTTTGCTCGCATATCACTGGTAATCTAGGTTATCTTGGCGTTGGCTGGCTTCATGCATAGAGATGAGAATATTTACGCCCATGGCTGCCGCTGTTCGATCCTCGATTCCTACAGCGCTCAATGCTTCATCAAAGGCTGTATATAATTTTCCCAATAATTGCTTGGCCTCCAGAACTTTATTAGAAGTCATCTCCTACACTTGCTACATCATTTTGCTAACCACCTTGCATAAACTGGTTGCCTATGCCATAAATTTTAGAGTGGGTTGCAATGTAATGCATAATTCTTTGACCTTATCCCAGTATGATGTATGTAGTTCGTTGTCGATCTCCAGCAAGTTCATTTGGGGTGCAGGAGGTTGGGCTCTCAAAAGATCCAATTATGCAGTTTTTCTACTTAGCTTTTCCTTCAACTCTACCACGCTTCCCTCCAGGATGGACAACCGATTCCTCAGAGCAGAAACCTCTCTCTCCTTCTCTCCCAAGGCCAATTTGACCTACCTCTGCTTTTCAGTTTCTTGTTCCAAAGCGGAATTCATCTCATTTACTTCCTCACTAGTGCTTTGCAAGAGTTGTTTTAGGCCATCATTCGCCTGCTTCAATTCATCATAGAGGGCCGCTTCAGTCACTCGGCATTGCTCAATCTCTTTTAGTAGGGTCAAAACAACCTCCACGCCCAAAGCTTGAAGCTCATTGACTTTGTTTTCAAAAGAATTCTTTTCATTCCGCAACTGACTGATTTCAACCTCCTGGGCCTTATGCTTATTTTCCTAGATATCAAAATTTCCCTTTAGCTCTTTCATTTGCTCATCCTTTTTCTTCATCTGGCGACTGAGCTTGAGGAAGTCAGTAGTCACTACCCTCTAGGTCTCCTCCATTAGTTCAACCTTATCTTGCAGACGAGCCTGCTACAAATCTAGCCCTACAATATAGACATAATAATCACTTGGTAGCATTTCTCCAATCAACTTGATCACATTGGGTGTAATATTTGCAAACATCAACGAATTTTCGCCTTCGCTCAACACAATTTGCAAAAGAGGCTCTGCTTGCCTGCCTGCATCCTTTTACTTCCTTTTCTATATTCAGCTCGCCCAGTCACTTTTGTTTGCATCCACCTATGAAAAATATTCCTGGGGCAAAATACCTAGCCCACTAGCAAAAGGGAACTCCCAGGGAATTGCTAGCGGGAAAGACAACGTGCTCAAAGTATCAACGGATTTGGTAGGCCTTGCAATAGTTGTCGAGGAGAAAGGTGGGATAAATTGACTACCTAGAGATGATGAAAACATGGAGGGAAGAAAGGTCGGGGAAGCACTTACAAACATGTTGGGTCTTGGGGATAAAAATTGCCGACTCAGAGGGTTAGGACGTGCAACCATTTGAGTTTCAAGGGCGGGAGAAAAAGCAAGAGATGGAAAGGGACCCTCAGGAGAAATAATATTGGTTTTCCCTTGGTAACCAGCGACAAAAATAGCTGGTGCAAGAGACATAGCAGGGGCATACGCGGAGGAGACCAAAGACATAGAAGAGAGGGAAGAAGGGGGAAAACATACCCGGGCTTCCCATAGACTAGCAACAGGTACCACCACTTCTTCACACAATGACTCTTCTCCTTTACCAGCTTCCTTTGTTCATGGCCCTTTCTCTTTCAGAGAACTGTCTAGATCCACGATAACCTTTGGGTGGCGTCTGACACTTCTCAGCCTCTTCACATCACAACTAGAGGAGCTAGTGGGCTCCGACATCTGTGTATTTGAAGAGTCCTCCTATTTTGTTTGTTGTCCGCCGATTGTCGCTCCTTGTCCATGATCTTTTTCAACTATGAGAGCCCTATGGGCTACCTCTTCTCCATGCTCCAGAGCTGCACTTTCCACCTCACATAACTTCTTAAAATCCAAAGGATTAAGAGAGTCCTCACTATATGGATGCTCACAACACCAGATATCATCAAACCTATCGTTTGAGTCCAACTCTTGGAAGAGCCCATTAGTCATTTTTATTTCTTGCCTATACGTCCAAAAATCTTTAATTCTGTCAGGCTTGCACCAGAGCTTGTTCAATTGGCTGCATAAAAATTGATTTATTTTGTGATTGGGGTTGGGCCTTGCCACTATATGATAAAATTTTAGCCAAGGCGGTCCAATTAAGCTGGAAGGAATATACTCTAGGCCAACGTATAATCTCACATTCCCCTCATCTGGATTTCTCCGAGGGTCCCAAAATGGCCGAGGCTGGTGTGAAATCTTTATGCCAATCTCTGATAGATTGCCCTCCGAATTATACTGCCAGGTGTCACTGATGACCATTAGCCCA
The DNA here is from genome assembly GCA_007115665.2 of Sequoiadendron giganteum. NCBI lineage: Eukaryota > Viridiplantae > Streptophyta > Pinopsida > Cupressales > Cupressaceae > Sequoiadendron > Sequoiadendron giganteum. The sequence continues at coordinate 290,494,551 of CM021108.1, read as the reverse complement.
AGGTAACCCAATTTAGAGTATAAAACCTCAGAGCTATTTACCCTTGAACTCTTCTTCTTTACCAACGATACAAAGCCGGACATGGCTGGCAGCGTCAAATGGGAAGTTAGATGTTTCCCTCCCCAGTAATCATTTTCAATATTGCATAGCTGCCTAAAAACTTTGAGGGCCAGTACCCTATCAGAAACAAAATGCAAGAGCCGAAAAGGCTCTCGGATGAAACCTTTCATACAAAGCATTGTGAAATCTGTTCTGAAGAACCAATCGCAAGGTGGAACAAGCCCCTTCATCCATGATATTTTTCTCTGTGACAAGCGAGCAAACATATTGCCTCCATTGTGATCCAAAGCTTGCAAAGTTGGAGCTAGGAAAGCATCTGAATATGCATAGTAATCAAAAGTTTTTGAAAGGATAGGAGTCCATGTCGAGACTGGCTTTCTCGCACCATGTTCGTTAAATGCTGTCAGGGGCATATATTGCTGGAAATAGTCAAGATTTTGATACAAAATCATGTAGATTAAGAAAGAGGGATACCTGAACTTGGAACCAGGTTGAAAATCCCTCAGTTGTCAACACATCCCTTCAACTATGACTTTTGCAAAGTCCATTAGTGGAGGCGTGGCATTATTTTTCAGCATAAAGCTAAGACTCATCTGGAAGTCGAAAACTTCCCTATCTGTATCAAACCCACACACCAAAGCCAACATGGAGAAGATGGAGGCCGAGCCTGGCTTAAAAGCACCCAGACCAAGTGAGAAGCTAGGAGGGAAAAAATTATCTAATGGCTGACCCGCCTTAGTGTTATAAAATTTTCGTGCCATCCGAAGCGTCCTCTAGTAACCTTGTAGTCTGGAAATATCAAAATCTTCAACATTCTCAAGAGAGTTAAAAGAAATGCATAGCATATTCTGAAGGGCCTAGGGACAAATTATGACCTTGAAATTTTGGCCACTTATGATTCCCGTCTAGGTGTCAAAACATTTCGCATAGGCCACCACAATCTCTGGAAAATGATGCACCAAAGGAACCGTGTACTGGGGAAGCCCATAGTTCCACAAACTTATGTGAAAAGGATCAATAATTTTCTTCATTTTTTCACATGCAGCCTCCCTTAAGCTCTTGGTGTTAGGATATCGAATGTTATCCCAATCTTCAGATATCAAAGCTTGGTTTCTAGGAGAAACCATGCTTAATACTTTCTGGTCCGCTGGCTTAGTGTAGGGCCGAGATGGATTTACTAGAATACCTGGGGTAGCATAGGAATCTTGGGCATATATATTCATGCAAGGTGCAAGCATTCTTCATTCTTCAATACTCTTAGTGCCTACGACCTGTGTTGAACTCTCCGCAATTTCAACCATTTTCTTGGATTTTCTAAGGACTCTGCAAACTCTGTAACTTAACTTTTGAAAACACTTCTCTTCTTTGCAAATGATTTAGATGGTTACACACATTGTCAAGCTTACACAATAAATGCCCTCACGTGCTCCAACCCATCTTTTTAATTTTCAAGAAGAACAGTTTAGCAAGGGTACATGCCATCTTTTCACATTAGTTACGCCATGCACCACTAACCCTTTTTCGAGCATGCAAAGAGATCGCCAACCTTCCAAAAGACTCTACATGTTTAAGAGATAGGACCTCTCATACGACGACTCTTGATTTTTCTTGGAGAAAGCACTGAATCAGCATGGCCATATCTTATGCAAGCCTTTGCATTTATTGATTACTTGATCATAATCGAGTGCATCAACCAACGGCCTCATCCTGAAAGATTTACTTTGATTTAAACAAGACAACAACATCCTATATGTTGACAACTGGATCCCTCACGTCCTCTTTCAAACACTCAAACTGAGCAAGTTGCAACCATATCTGATTATCTCTATTATTTCACACACCACAATACTGGTTATCAAGGCTCCTCAACACCATTTTCTTCTAACGTAATCATACCTTGCTTAATTAGGGAGGCCCCTAACCATCTATAAATAGGACCCTTGGCATCCTTGCTAATCCACATTTTCATTCAACATTCTTAGCAATTAGGCCCTAGTACATATTTAGTAATCTATTATTTGGCTAGAGAAGTAGTAGATATGGAAATGCCAATTAGATTGGTCTGCAAAAAGACCCAAGCCGCTTTTCTAGGAAAGATTAGGTGCAGGCATTTAAAATGCATAACTGGCGTTAAAAACCTTTTGTATGTAAAAGCCATTAAATGGGTGCTAGGCAAGGAATGTGTAGAATACAAGGACCAGTACAAAGTGAATACCAACATTAGCTCACACTTTTTAGCTTTCTTGCTAGACATCGGCGTTTCAAAATGGAAGATTCTGAAGCTTGCAAAGAGGGTCTTTCCCCAACGCTACCTCAAAGGGTTGGAGAATGTGGTGAGAGCTGCTGAATTTGACCATGGAGTTCCTTCCGTTCAGAACATGCACCGACTTCTCGAGGAAGGAGGACCCATGCCAACTAGGCCCTTCTTGTGTGGCTTTGAGTTTGAGACCCACGAGGAACACCGCCACAAGGTTCGCGCCGCCTGCCACTTCTTGATGAGAATACATAATGTTGAACCCTTCCATGAGGTGCAATGGTACGAAGACTTTGAGAGGATGGTGTTTCCTCACCATGCGCCACCTGCTTCTATTGCTGGACCTTCCAATGTCTGAAGAAATGTTAAAAAGATGTCTCCATTTTGTTTTTTCTTTTGACAAATTCTGCCACACTGCTAGCAAATATATATATATATATATGTATTTTGTAACATGGCCAAGGGCCCCGCTGATCAATATGTATACAAATGTAAATTTTCCAACGACTAATACAATATATATATCTTCTATATTCTTGCTCCTTCTTCATTTTATTTTAATTTTGCACCAATGTAGTTGTTAATCTAAGAAAGCACTGAGAATAACCCAAAACTAACAAAGCAGGGAAAAATATATACATATTTACAAATTTACAGTAAAAGTTGAATCAATTAATTTTTTTAAGATGTATTCCATTAACTGGAATACCCAAGGCTTCACCTTCCGTAGTTTCTAACTCAAATGAGTTGTATTGCTTACACTGGGTGATCTTGAAAGGTCTTTCCTAGAGGTTGTCAAACTTGCCATGTTGACTAGGCTTTGCTACGCGCTTGTTAAATTTGAGCACCAAGTCTCCACATTGTAGCCCCTGGTCAAACGTCTTCCTATCAAACCATCACTTTACCACTTGCTGGTGGTTTGTCATTGCCTCGAGAGCATGTTCTCTTTTCTCCTGAACCTCAAGTAACTCTGAAAACCGCACCTCCATTGCTCAATTTTGCTCAATCTCAAGGGAGTTAAGCAGTTGGATTGTAGGGATTTCCATAGAAATGGGAAATAGTGCCTCCTTCCTGTATACTATCTCGTAAGGAGATGTTTTCAATATTTGCTTTGGCATGATATGGTCTGCCCACAGTGTTGTCCGAAGGTGTTTATGCCACTCCCTTTGATGTTTAGAACCTAGTCTCTTGATTAGCCTGATGAGGTTCTTGTTTGTAGAGTCAACGAGGCCATTCCCTTGTGGGTAGTAGTTAGAAGACGTCTTCAGGAAGACTCCATATTTTAGTGCAAATTGGCTCATTTTGGAGTTGAGAAAAACTTTAGCATTATCATATATGATTGTCTTTGGCGGGATTGTCTTTAGCATTATCATATATGATTTCCACCTCTATTGCATTCGTCAATGGTACAACTTCAGCCCATCTGGTGAAGTAGTCAGTTGTCATTTTTATCCATCTTTGCCCGGCTGACGAAAATGGATTGATCATGCCAATGAAGTCAATACCCCATTGAGAAAATGGATCTTCCACCAGAATTGGTTTTATTGGCATAGCAGCATTTTCCCTTTTTCTGACAAAAAAGTGACACTCACTGCAAGACTTCACCAATGAATATGAGTCATTGAATGTTGGCCAGAAATAACCAACACATATGATCTTGATTGCAGTGGTTTTTGCTGAAAAATGACCTTTGGCTGGGCCACTGTGATATTGCTCCAATATGCTTTTTGACTATTCTTCAGTTACACATCTTAACAAAATGCCATTCAAATTTATCTTAAAAAGAACTCCCTCTAAGAGTACATAACCATTATTTTTCAATCGATAAAAATGCCTCTTAAATGGGGGGAGGTCAGATGAATACCTTCATGTTTGCATAAAATTAATTTGGGCATCCAGCCAATCGTCTGCAAAGCTCTCTTCATTTAGCAAAATGGGTTCTGGGACTTTAGACTCAACAATTGCTTCATTGTTCTCTGCCAGATATTCACACAACCCCTTCCCCTTCATAGTCCTAACTGGCTTGATCTCGATGTCATACTCGAGAATCTTGGTTATCCAGTTAGCCCGCTTCTCGGTGATTTCACCTTCCATAATGTATTCTCGCACACTAGAGTGCGACACACAAACAATCAACTTGTTGTATGATATAAGGTGTTGGAACTTCTTTAGCCCCTTGATGATAGAAAAATCTTGCTTCTCCACAAAGTTGTATTTCACCTCATATTCTTTCAGGGTGCGCGAATAGAAGGCAATAGGTGATTCTCTTTTATCTTCATTGTCCTTTTGCATTAGGATAGTGTCGATACTACTGCCACCACCAAAAACATACATAATGAAATCTTTTGATAAATCTAGGTTGATCAACATGGGAGTAGAAGAGATGACCTCTTTTATTTTCTTGAAAGATTTCCTAGCTTCGGTTGTCCATTTGAAAGTCTGATCCCTTTTCAGCATCAGGGTGATAGGCTAAATGATCCCTACAAAGTCTGCTATGAACCGGCTAATGAAATTAACCTTGCCCAAAAAATATTGAACTCCCTTTTTATTGATAGGTAAAGGGAGTTCCATGATTGCTTTAACTTTCCTCGGATCAATGGCGATACCCTCCTTCAGAACAACATAGCCTAACAGCTTCCCCTGCGGGACCCCAAACACACATTTTTTTGGGTTTAAAGAAATCCCAAACTCTTGAAATTTTTGGAAGACAACCTCGAGATGATCAAAATGATCCTCGACGAATTTTGAAAACACGGTCAGGTCATTCAGATAAATAAGAATAATCTTATGTATCAAATCCTTGAAGGCAATATCCATAGCTCACTGGAAAGTGGCTTTGACATTTGAAATTCCGAAGGGCATTTTAGCATAAGCATATGTCCCCCACTTGGTAGTAAAAATTGTTTTGTGTTGGTCCTCCTCTCTCACACGAATCTGATTATAACCGGAGAAACCATCCAACATTGAAAACATTTCAGAACCAACAACTATTTGCAGAATTACCTCCGTTAAAGGCAAGGGGTAATGGTCCTTCAGGGATGCTCTATTCAGGTCTTGAAAGTCAACACATAGCCATATGTCACTATTCTTATTCCGTACCGGCACCAGGTTAGACACCCAAGTGTTGTGCTTGATCAAAAACATTATCCAAGATGCAATCAACTTATTTAATTCTTGTGACATGAGTGACTCAATCTTTTGATTGACTGGCCTCTGCCTTTGACACACAGGTTTTGCTCCTTCCAATAACTCAATGGTATGTTGGATAATCCTGGGATGATATCCTTTAAGATCATCATATGACCATGCTACCACACACAGATACTCTTCACAAAAGTGTTTCAACCTTTATTTATTCTTCTATGAGACGCTTTTTCCAACCTTGAGCTTTTTATCTTCTCCGATATACAAATCGGTATAGTCGCCTTTATCAACCACAAGCTTTCTCTTGTCTTTCATTGCATCATCAGAATCAAAAAGACTCTCGAGAGTGACTAGTCCCCTTGGAAGCTTGTTTGATTTCAATTAGATTACTTGATCTCCATAGGCCTTGGTGATCTTTGGCTATAGCTGATTGAAAAATTCTCCAGACAACTGGAGAAACGATGCAATATGAGAATCACTATAAAAAACTTGGCAATCTTGATCATTGTTTGGGACCGCAGGCCACATGATCACTCGCACTAAGTGTCTATTTCTAATCAACTCAGAATTTGGCTCAAAATGAGATCTGACAGTTGCCATTCAGTCAGCTTCAGAGTTTTGCTCTTTGGGTACAACTTGGATATTGAATGCCTCAAAGCCTTCAATCAGGTCCTAGACCCTATGCCGATATGATCCCATACAAAAAAAATTTGCAATAGAGAGCCCTCGGATTTGGTTCACCACCAATTTGGAATCTCAAAACACACATATTTTCTTTGCAACCATTCTCTCCGCCAAGCTAAAACCATGGACAAGGCCTTCGTATTCTGCTGCATTGTTTGAGCATGCGAACTAGAAGCGATAATACCTCAAGGTCTTATCCTTGGATGGAGACACCAAACATATTCTTGCACTAGCTCTAACTTTGCATCATGCTCCGTCAAAGTGCAAGGTCCATAAATCAGAGGATGCTTCACTTTCGAACTCTCGAGTCACTCTGGGCATAATCTGGTCCTCTTCATGTATGACATATGTTCCTAGCCCAGTTGCATGATAGTTTCTGAAAGGGTCTATATCTATAAACTCATTCAAAAGAGCCTCCTCTTCCTCTATCTGGGAGCTTCTTGCTTCTTCTTCCTCAAGGAGTTCGACATTGAGCCTCTCTCAGAAAGTGATTGAGGTATGTGCTGGCTTGAAATTGATCATGGCTTCATCAACCACCTGTTCGAAATGCAAGGATTCCGACAATAACTTCATCTTGGCTCCATGCTTCGTTCTCAGAATCAAGTGCGACCAGTCCAATGCCAGGTATCCTCCAACATTTGCAGTGAATTCTCGAGACACACATATCCCGAATAGAGGAGGGACATCGATGAGCATAGTATCCTGATGCACGGTAATGCTAGGATAGGAAAATAATGTCATGGGCAATCCTTTAATTACTCCGACGGTTTCAACCTTCTTCCCGTCGAGTTGCATGACTCCTTTGTTAAGAGGCTTGTATTTGAGCCCCAGAGCATCAACCAATTGCTTTGGCATGACGATGGTGCTAGCACCAGAGTCAATCATACAATTATGCAAAAACTTGTTACCAATGGTGTGTGTTAGAAAGAAAGGCTTGGGTTTAGGCTTACTCTCTTTTTCAGCTTTCTTTTCTTCTTGTTGATTGGCTAAAACTCTATCCAAGTCTGGTTTGGATGTCTTATCCTCTGAGGGCCGGTCCAACATCTTCATGTCTTCTTCTCCCGATAATGCCTTCTACAATAACATCTTTTTCTTTGGGATGGCCAGGATATCCCACAAGGAAACATTGGCAGAGGATTTCTTTAGTTGCTCCACCACGTTGAATAGTGTTTGTGACTGATGAGTCATGGTAGCTTGCTCCTTCTGCTTCGTAGCTGGTACATACGGCTGTTTGTAAACTACCGAGGTGGTCATGGGAGCTTTTCCTTTCAAAGGAGGTGGATTTGGAACGACCGACTTGGACTGCTGTGGAATTGATGACAGATTTTTTGATGGACTGGGCGTTGAATTAGGTGAATCTTTAGTCGGCAAAGATGTGAATTCTCCAGTGATCCTTCGCTTTGAACATGTATTGTAATCCGATTGCACTTGTGACACTTGGGCTACCAGAATATCATTTGGGAATGCCAACTCCTCTCCTTCCATCCAAGAAAAGAGCCCCTGGTCTGGAGCTATTTCTAGCTCTTGCTCTATAGACATTCCTTGCATTTGAGCAGTGAGAACTGCATTATCCATTTTCTGAGAGCCATACGTATGGCCTCTGGAATCAGACATGCTGCATTGGCTACATTGCTCTGCTATCTTCTGTTGTAGATTCCCTCTCAGACAATTTTGGGGCATATGTGCATCATTACAAGGGAAGCACCATGAATTATTTTCCTCGGCAAGATTGTTTTTTCCTACTACTAGCTCCTTGCTTGAACTAGGATAGACAGTTTGCATTAGCATAGTCATGTGGACGACGTGGTTATTCTATTGAGCTTGGGAATTGCCACACGATCTATCCTACCATTGGTTTTGATAGAAAGGAGTCTTCCCGCCTTGGTAGTTTTGGTAAGCAAGCTTCTGGTAGCTATACTATTGCCACTTCATACTAGTTAATTCATTCATCATGGTTCACATCTGCTCCTTCATCTCATTCATTTTAGCCATTAGAGGGTTAGGCACCAGAGCCACAATTGGTGTCATTCTCGGGTACACATACATAGACTGAGGAGGAGTTGCAGGAGCACTGGTTGAAGCTACCTCTGATTCTGCAACGCTGAACTCTGGGAATAATGGCATTATAGGTCTCGGTGCCAGTTTTTCGGCAGCAATAAGATTGTTCTCCGCAGTGACGGCAAGACTATAGGCATCAGGTAGAGTGTTTCTGCTGAGAGCTTGTAGCATCATAGAAATATAAGCATTTATGGACTTTAAATAAAACATGAACGCCAGGTCTAGAGGCGGTCAACTACCAACAAGAACTCTTTTCCAAGTCAAATGAAACCGAGCATTGAAATCGACCAGAGCTTCATGGGGAGCTCGCTTTATATGAGCCAACTAGTGATATAGCGAAGATTTATTGCCAACATTTGAGAAGTGTTCGTAAAAAGGATCTCCAAGATCATCCCAACTGGCAACTGTATTAGCCAGAAGAGTACGATACCAGTTCAACGCCTTGCCTCTGAAAGAGGTGGCGAGTAATCTTAAAGCCATGTTCTCATTAGTAATGCCATGCACCAAACATACATCAACTACATCTTGCAAGTGCTCCGTCGGAGTTTTTGAATCATCCCCGAAGAACTTAGGGATAGCCTTTAAAGCGAAAGTCGGGATTGGAGCCCATACTGCAGGAGGTACAAGTGCTACCAATGGACTATCAACATCCTAGGCTACATAATTTCTAGTAGCCATTGGTGTAGGAGACAAAGGAGAAGAGGGGGGTGAAGTATTAACTTGCTGACCTCTTGCCTGGATTGAAACTAATGGTGGTACAAACAGATTAGGAAATCTTGTAGTTTGAGACCTAGTGATGGGCCTATGGCTCATACACTCCTATTTATCAAGCGAACGTGCTAGTTCACCTCCCAACGGGTATGCCAAAAAAAGAACTGTTGATGTAAAAATTTGCAGGGGCAGCAGCCTTATGGGAAACTTAGCTATTGGGGGACCTGTGTGGGTAGCTAAGTGACCTTGAGGTTTCATCGAAGCCGGCTCTTCATTTTTATGGGGGGGAGGTAAAGGGTGAGAAGAGTAACGTGAAATAATCAAACCTAAACTAAGGCCATGCACCAAATCATAAGAGAATTAACTAAGCACAATGCTGAGACAAAGGCTCGAATAGTAACTGTTGTTTATCAAATAGATGCTTCCCAACACTACAAACATAAGAACATCACACTCTTTGCATAATATTACTTATACAACATAAACCAACATAGAAGAGTAGCAACATGATCTATATTTTATTAAGCTGCATCAAGATTATAAAAGCTTGAGACAGACGCTCATATACTCCATAAAATACAAGCATAGTTTAATGTCACATAAAATTCATGAAAACAAAAATGCCGAATTGACTGGAATAGTCTGCAAGTTCAAATTTAATAGAAAACACTACAAAAGGCTCATTCCCAGTGCTCGAGAAGATTCTTAAATCTATCTAACAACAACCTATAAAATGAGGAAAAAGGCTGCTTAAATAAGCCAGCCCACCACCTAAAAGCCCAATGAGAAAGGTGCCACGAGGAAGCCATCAATGACTCAGATCTTCTCGAGCTGACACCAACAAAAATATCATCCAACATTACGCCAAAAAGTGCGTCCCCTGAGAAACCTAGACAACGCAGCAGCAGAAGAGAACACGTGGCAACAAAAGGGAACACGCGGCAGCAAAATAGAAACTAAAGCACATGCATCGCACCCAAGATAATGGATGCATGAACGAGTGCCATGCATCGAACACACGAAGCCCAAAAAAAGATAGGTGAGACAGCTCAAAAGAAAACCCTGACAGGAAGCCACGTATTCCAACTTCCAGCAAAAGAAAACGTAGTGTGGGCCCAACTCGAAAAGAGTCAAGCGAGTGCCACACGTCGAACACATGGAGTTCAGAAAAAGAAATACCATATGGCCCAACATAAAGCTCTGAAAGGAAGCCACATGTTCCAATGTCGAGAAGCAGCGAGCGATATGAAAAAGGCGAAGCCGCAAACTGAAAAGAAAACCGCGAAGGAAAATCAGTGTGTGAATAAACATTCACAATTATTATTTTTAGTAATATAGATTTTTTCTTTGGTAGTAGCTTGAAGCCTTTATTATTACTTGGATTTTATGCTTGTGTTCTTGGTGAAAGGAAAAGAAGAGGTGCAAAATACGCTTTCCTAACGCTAAAACCTTAGAGGAGAAGTGCAAAAATCATCAATTAAAACTTTCATACACTTAAGATGCACACATAAAGGATAGCAAGAGTAACTGAAAATAAACACATACACACAAAGATAACACCAGATATACGTGGGAAAACCCTTACGGGAGAAAAACCCACCACACCAAGAGAAATCACTTTGTATTATAGTAAACAGATTACATACAAAGTTACAGACCTCACTCTCTGATCGTTATCTCACAGTAGCAGACTTCAATTAAAAAAAACTCACTGTTACAATGCTCTTACAACATACAATAAAACACACTCCTCTATTCGCATGTTTTCAGTTTGTTCAAAATTCTACTCATCAACTGACCAATCAGGTGTCTTAATTATACACCTTCCTCCTGACAGACGAATCCGATCTCCTCCTGTCCAAGTCACCCTGCAAAAATGCATCGGGATGCCCTGCATTTAATTCTGTTTGCCATAATTGGATCTAGTCACCCACCAAATTAGGTCTAGCAATTAATTATTTCATCACTTTAAGCAATCGACCAATCAATTGTTGAATCACAACAATGATGTAGAATCAACGAGTCTTATCGTGCCATGTGCCGTAATGTAACTCATCCATTTCTTTGACCGTGAGTCATACCTACCATCTGAGCACTGAGCTCCTTCCACGATGCCATCGCAAGCCTGTTGACCAACAATCGAGTTATGCAGTGTACTGTGCTACCGCTCAGCCTAGACAAGGCCTTCATGGTCTAGCGGTATATACACTGCACTACTGAGACCGAGCGATGAGACCACCACGGTATGGCATTAGGCTACCTGTGCCACCTGTCATGGTCTACCATGCCACTGTGCTTTCTCCAAGCAACCCCTGCGATACCGAGGTAAGTGTTTACTCTGACCACCGAGTTCACCGCACCACGATTGAGGAGGAAGAGTGACCCCATAGTATGGCAGTAACCGTCTGTGTCGTCCATCGAGCCTTCATCGCGCAATCATCGAACAGTGAGGAGTTTGTCACGGTATGGCCGTAACACCTCCCAATCGTGGACCGAAATAAGGAGGCTTGCAGTAAGGTGGTAAACCACGCAACCACACCTCCAAGAGATTCCCCTAGTGGTAGAGTGGTAAAGGCTAGAAATGAAGGAAATTGACCAAGTCTTAAACAAAGGTTCCAAGCCAGAAGTTGAGGCACCTGTTTCCAACAAGCTCCCACTTGACAAAGACTTATTGACTTCCTCCAGACTTTGAATTTACTAATGATCATAGGCCCCAAGGCCCATCGAGCTTGCACACCATCTAAAATCTTCTATGCTCACTGGCTTTGCCAACGCATCTGCAACATTCTTCAAAGTATCCACCTTCTCTAAAGAGACCTTTCCATCCTCCACAATATCTCTCATGAAGTGATACTACACATCGATATGTTTCATCTTGGTATGGAAAGTTGGATTTTTTGCCAAGAAAATGGCACTCTAACTGTCACAACAAATTGTAATCTGCCCTACATCAAGACCAATATCAGAACACAAACGATTGAGCCAAACAAATTCTTTGCAGACATTTGTTGCTGCCATGTATTCTTCCTCTGTTGTGCACAAAGCGACTACAGCCTATCGCTTTCTCATCCAGCTAATCGCACCATCATTCAACATGAAAGTATATCCACTGGTGGACCTTCTGCTGTCAATGTCTCCTGCCCAATCAAAATCTACAAATCCACGAATGCTGAGAGTCCTCTGTGATCCAACCAAATTACCATGGTAACACAAAGCATATTCAAAATTTCCTTTTAAATATTTAAACACTCTTTTCATAGCATCCCAATGTGTCCTTCTTGGATTTTCTATAAAACGGCTAAGTACTCCCACTACTTGGGCAATGTCTGGCCTTGTACAGACCATTGCATACATTAAACTACCAACAACACTTGCATAAGGCACCCTGGTCATGTCTTCCATCTCAGTAGCAGATTTTGGACAATCTTCAACAAATAGCTTCGTTCCTTGCAAAACTGGAACAACTAGCTACTTGCAATCATTCATACCGAATCTCTGAAGAATAGTGTTAACATAATTACTCTAGCTAGCCCAAAGATTTCTATTCGTTTTGTCCCTGGTTATTTCCATACCCAGAAAATACCTTTCTGCACCTAGATCTTTCATTTCGAACTTTGCAGACAACTGAGACTTAAGATTAGAAATCATAGTCTTAGTATTTCCTATGAACAATATATCATCCACGTACAAGGTAATAATAAGTACACAATCATTTTCAGATTTGTAATATACATAATGATCATATTTTGATCTCACAAATCCCATAGACAACAAAAAGGTGTCAAACTTCTGGTATTACATTCTAGGTGATTGTTTTAAACCGTACAGTGATTTCTTTAACTTGCAGACCAAGCTTTCTTTACCTTTCTCAATGAAGTGCTCAGGCTAGGACATATAAATTTCTCCTTTGAGATCTCCATGGAGAAATGTTGTTTTCACATCCATCTGTTCAATCTCTAAGTCATACGCAGTTGCAAGTGACAACAAAAATCTGATAGATGTTAGCTTAGCTATAGGGGAAAATATTTCTCCATAATCAATTCCGTCTACCTAGGAATACCCCTTTGTAACCAACCTCGCTTTATACTTTTCAACATCGGGCCATCTAGACTAGTCTTCTTCTTAAATACCCATTTACAGCCAACAGGCTTTCTCCCTTCAGGGAAAGGTACCAAATCCTAGGTTTCATTCTTCTTTAATGATTTCATTTCTTCATTCATTGCTTCCAACCAATAATTTGAATCAGACATGATAATTGCCTCTTTCATAGTCTTAGGCTCATCAGTGCTAGTATTCAAAGCATAGGCATAGTTCGAATCTAACATAGAGAAACCATATCTATCAGGTTGTCATTTTTCACGTGTAGATCTTCTTACTAGCTGAGGTTGTGGTTCTTTATCTTCAGAGCTCTCAGAGTTGCGAGAGCTCTCCTTAGTTTCAGGTACGCCATGTAGTTCCTCTTTTTCTAGAGTTTGAGGAATTTCAACCACATCATTCTTCTTTTCTCTTTGATCTATCTCTAACTGTGGATCTGTTGTTGAAGGCTTTAGCTCACGAAATATTACAATTCTGTTGTACAAAACCTTCTCAGTATGAGGATTCCAAAGCTTGTATCCTTTCACACCAACTCCATAGCCGATGAAGATACATTTAACAACCTTGTTCTCCAATTTATATCTCTTCTCATTCAGAACATATGCATATGCCTCACAGCCAAAGACACGAATATGTCTCAAAGAGGGCTTCTTACCAGACCAAGCTTCCAAAGGTGTCTTATCAACAAGAGAAGAGCAAGTTGAACCATTTACCAAGTAACATGCTATAGCCACTGCCTCAGCCCAAAACTTCTGCTCCAAACCAAAACTGCTCAACATACTCCTCGCCCTTTCCATTAGCGTCCTGTTCAACCTTTCAACAACTCCATTCTGTTGTGGAGTATAAGGTGTAGTTTTATGCCTTTTAATCTCGTGGTCTTTGCAATATCTTTCGAAATCTGCAAAACAAAACTCACTACCAATATCTGTCCTCAGACATTTAATTTTCCTTCCAGTCTGATTCTCTACCAAAGTTTTAAATTCTTTAAATGGACTGAACACTCCTGATTTACTCTTAAGAAAGTATATAAATGCCCTTCTCGAATAATCATCAATAAAAGAAACATAATATCTAGACTTTGATAATGAAGGAACATTCATTGGACCAAATACATCAGAATGAACATAATCCATTACACCAGAAGATTTATGAGGACTTGAATAAAATGAAACACGGTGTTGCTTTCCATAAATGCAGTGTTCACAAAAATCGAACTCAAGGTTACAATCAACAAGCCCTTCAACAAGATTTTTATTTTTCAGGGTTTTTAAACCTTTCTCACCTATGTGACCGAGTCTATGATGCCACAACATGGTCTTCTCTGCTGGGAGTTTCACCTCCAAGGCATTTGCATCCAGAGGAGCATCAGTCTTCTTCTCTTCACGAGCAACTTTGCTTGACTTTATAGAGACATTGTTACATTGAACAACACGTGCATCCAACTTGTACAGAGTGCCAGTACATACACCTTTAGCCACCGGCATTGCGCCTCTAGCCAACTTACATCCTTTAGAGAAAGAAACTTCCACACCAACATCATTCAACTTACTGACAAAAAGTAAGTTATGAGCCAAACGTGGTATGTGTAGTACATCACCAATCCATTTGATTCTTCCGATAGGGAATTATATTTTGACTCTTCCACGAGCAACTATCTCCAGTGTTGAATCACTTGCTAGGTACACGTTTCCACCGTCATACTTTTCGTACTTAGTGAACCACTCTCTGTGAGATGTCATGTGGAGAAATGCACCTGAGTCAACCAACCATACATCATCTGATGCCTGAGTTGCCAAGGCTATAATGAAGGCATCTACATCATTCTGAGAAGAGTGATTGTCCGAAGAGTTAGTCTTCTTCTTCTCCTTACAATCCTTTCAACTATGACCAGGCTGCCCACAGTTCCAACATTTCACCTTGGACTTTTTACTAGGAGACTTTGATCTCCCTTCAGATTTGGATTTAGACTTCTTGTCCTTCTTCTTGCCTTTCTTGTTCGATCTACCCCAAACAACAAGGACCTCTTTGGCCATCTCTGAAGACTTCCTCTGCATTTCTTCTAACAGTAGGGAGGCAACCATGTCTTCCATCTTGAAAGTGGTTGTTGTACTTCCAATAGCCATTACCAGATGATCCCAAGTGTCAGATAATGAACATAACAAAAGCATGCAGCGATCCTCCTCCTCTTTCTTCACACCCACATATGCCAACTGAGCAACACTCATATTAAATGAGTTCAGATGGTCTGTAATAAATGCACCTTCTTCCATCTTCATGGAGTACAACTTCTTCCTCAGGAATAACTTATTTACCAGAGACTTTCCTTGATAAATGTCACCAAGCTTCTTCCATAATGAAGCTACAAACTTCTCCTCATGGACGTTCAAGAGTACAAAATCGGCCAGACAAAGTCTTATCAAACCTCTAGCTTTTCTATCAACCTCCTCTTGTTTCATGCCTTGCGGCATAGTTCCAGACACAACAACCCAGAGGTCTCTGTCAACTAACAAGTCTTCCATCTTGAGTTTCCACAACTGAAAGTTGCCACCATTGAATTTTTCAATCTCTACTCTACCTGATGTACTCGCCATCTTAAAAAAATAAATGGTTCTCACTTTGCAAGACTCCCACTAAAACATGATTAGCACAAAAAACTAGCCCTACTAACAAGGATAACACAACTGGCCAAGTTTTGATACCACTTGAAAGGAAAATTAGAGGTGCGAAATATGCTTTCATAATGCTAAAACCTCAGAGGAGAAGTGAAAAAACCATCAATTAAAATTTTCATACACTTAATATGCACACATACATGATAACAAGAGTAACTGAAACTAAACACATACACATAGAGATAACACCAAATATATGTGGGAAAACCCTTACGGGAGAAAAAACCACCACGCCAAGAGAAATCACTTTGTATTATAGTAAATAGATTACATACAAAGTTATAGACCTCACTCTCTGATCGTTATCTCACAATAGCAGACTTAAGTTCAAAAAAAAAACTCACTGTTACAATGCTCTTACAACATACAATAAAACACACTCCTCTATTCGCACATTTTCAGTCTGTTCGAATTTCTACTCATCAACCGAACAATCAAGTGTCTTAATTATACAACTTCCTTCTGATAGACGAATCCAATCTCCTCCTGTCCAAGTCACCCTGCAAACATGCATCAGGCCACCCTGCATTTAATTTTGTTTTCCATAATCGGATCTAGTCACCCGCTGAATCGGGTCTAGCAGTTAATGCTTTCACCACTTTAAGCAATTGACCAGTCAATTATTGATTCACAACAGTGATGTAGAATCAACGAGTCTTATCGTGCCATGTGTCGTAACGTAGCTTGTCCATCGCTTTAAATGTGAGTCATACCTGCCATCCGAGCACCAAGCTCCTTCTACCACATCACCGCAAGCCTGTCAACTAGCTCTCACGGTAGTGCTGTGTACCATGCTACCGCTCAACCCAGACAAGGTCTTCACGGTCTAGTGGTATATACACCGCACTATCGCGAATGAGTGATGAGACCACCACGGTATGGTGGTAGGCTTCCTGTGCCAAGCGTCACGGTCTACCGCGCCATCGCGCTTTCTCCTTGCTACCCCCGTGATACTGAGGTAAGTGTTTACTCTGATTGCCTAGTTCACCATGCCACCGATGAGGAGGAAGAGTGACCCCACGGTATGGCAGTAACCGTCTATGCCGTCCGTCAAGCCTTCACTGCGCAACCACCGAACAGTGAGGAGTTCGCCGCGGTATGGCGATAACACAGCCCAACTGCAGACTGAAAGAAGGAGGGTCGCGGTAAGGCGGTAAACTACGCAACTGCGCCTCCAAGAGATGCCCCCAATGGTAGAGTGGTAAAGGCCAGAAATGAAGGAAATCCGCCAAGTCTTAAACAAAGGTTCCAAGCCAGAAGTTGAGGCACTTGTTTCCAACCCTTGGGATTGGTACATCTTCACCTTGGCTTGTTCATTTTGTTCCATTAGTGGCATGTTGAAGGATGAAAGGAGTTAATGCTTGAGATGGTAGTTAGATTGGATGTTGTAAGTATCTTGATGGAGCATGACTGCATGATAGAGATTCATTTGGTTTCATGGATGGATATGATGATTTATTTCATTTAATGACCATTATGTAATGTAGACAAGTGGGATAATGTAAGGAAAAGGGTGTTGTACACATTCACAAGAAATGATTATTTTAAATAAACAAGCACATGTTTAGTGTTGAGGTTCATTGGTTAGCTATCATAACCATTGAGGTTGGATATTATTTGTATTGAGCTTTCTTGTAGAGTGCATACATGAAGCGTGATATGGGATGTGTGGTTGCATGGTTAACCATTATTCTTAGACACATGAAGGATGTATTAGAGGAGTTGGATGTTTCAAAAGCATTCATGGAAACTTGGCTAAATGTATTGTTATATTTAATTGCTAAATAATACATTGAGTGTGGATGCTTTTGGAGGCTAGGATTTTCATCTTGAGGGTTTTTCTAGGGTATATCTCATGTAATTTTGTGGTATATCTTTGATCTTTATATTATGGTTATTTTGTAAGCTTGTGTGCATGATATTCTCTGATAAATTTATATAGGAAATGGTTTGATCAACTTGATAATTTTCTAATAAAAATGAAATGAGAATAGAAATATAGGAGTGACAACTATAATATAAACACAATAATTATCATATTTAATAACAAATACTTAAATTTAAGAAATCCATGGAAACTAATTCAAAAGACGTTAATGTGTGTTCCTTGCTTCTTATTAGCTAGACTTATTAAAGCTTGGAAATCCACTATAAATTATGTTGTAGTTTTTTATTTGGATCAAATAGAAGTACTATTGTCTAGACTTGCATCAATTGTGATGTTCCATAGCCATAAATTTTGATATGTGAAGCATTTATTAGGAAATATGGGACACAATTGATCTAAAAGCCAAGGATAATTCATTGCAAGCAATATTAGAATAAATAAAAATCATCTTACTTAGTCTTCCTCTAGAAAGCATGTCTATTTACCATTTAATGTGAATTCATAACATAATATATTATATACAAATCTACAAGCTAATGGAGTTGAGAGAATGATAAAATTAATTTCAAATATCCTACAACATACCTAACTAATGCACACAAAAATATTTTAACCACAAATATTTCAAAAGAAAGTATGAGATATATAAGTAATATAATAGATTGCCAACATAAAAAATATTCAGGTCTTTTATCTAGTTTCTTCTAATAGTCCTAATGATCTAGAAGAATAGCATTTTGACTTGTAATGGTAGTAGTAGACACCTAAAATTAACCGCATCCTAACATGATGTCTAACATCATCTTCTAATACCCTTTAAAACACCATGACATCACCACATTACTACATTCTGTTTTTCATCCAAAGTAAACAAAATCTATTTTTACTAATCGACTATATAACTTTTATTATTTAGTTAATTATGTCATTTAATCTATTTATTCCAAAATAAATACAATCCACATTCTTCATTATTCACAAAATAAATTAAAATTTTAAAAATCGCAAGACTAACTCAAAGTTGTCTAGATTCATTGAACCTAAACACTCCCATAAAAGTCAAATTAATCAAGTAGATCTCTACCCTTCATTCCTTACTACATCTTGAAATCTCAACCATTCATGTAATTATAGTTCTAAAAATGACCCTAGTATTTATTATTGAATTAAGTTATCTCAATCAATTTCATCCATCTATTTGTAATGAATTTTAACCATTCATTTATTAGCTTGTTTTGGAAGCTAACTTACTTTAGAAACTAATACATCTCAACCATCTATCCTCATAATATATCGTCAAATCTAAACCATTCATGTTCTCGATCAAAAATCTATAAATCAACCCTCCCAAGCCATTTGCAACAATATCCCTTAATGCAAAGTAATGCTATTGGAATAAAAAGTAACCACACCACAAATCGAGACATCAACAAGTGTTGAGAGATATTTTGTGAAAACTCTCAACTCGGGGAGCACTCCTTCTTTAAGCTCAAATGGAGGTGTATATAGAGACAAGGTATGAGGTTTGCTTGTTGTATGAGTCTTTGTTTTGTCCTTTGTTTCTTCATGTGTACAGTAGTCAAGTTCCTTGAATCTCAATATGAAGAAGGCAAGAGTGATTTTGTCTTCCTAATTCCTTAACTTCTAGTGGAAATTTTGTTTCCAATTAGAATTTTCAATCCATCACAAGAATTTATCAAGAACATAAGATCAAATAATGAAATTGTTTTGATCATATTAACTATACTACTCAACTTTAAATTTCTAACTATACATTAAGTTTTCTTACCAAGTTTATTCATTTCAAACTATGGTAGATCCTAAATTTGTTGTATTATCAAGAACCACATGCATGGACAGGTAGCATGACATACTTATAAATGCTATATAAAATATCTGATACAAGTTTGTATGGAGAAAAGTGAAGACAAAAACCCAAAATTTGGAGTTTACCACATATCCAAACCATTTGTTAACAATATTGTGTGCCGACAGTTGAATTCACTCGCAAGAGCTAAAAGATTCTGAAGGGAAAGT
The DNA here is from genome assembly GCA_007115665.2 of Sequoiadendron giganteum. Taxonomy (NCBI): domain Eukaryota; kingdom Viridiplantae; phylum Streptophyta; class Pinopsida; order Cupressales; family Cupressaceae; genus Sequoiadendron; species Sequoiadendron giganteum. The sequence continues at coordinate 290,474,948 of CM021108.1, read as the reverse complement.
GAATATAGACATATGGGGAACTTCTGAAATTTCAATAGCTGAAGAAGCAACAAAGTAACAAATGAAAATATTAAATAACCAGCTTCAAGGGATGTATCTGTAAATGTTGGGATTTTGACTATCCCTCACCAAGTAGTCCCTCATTAACAGATCTCCTACTCTCTGTTTAATAGCCTTTCTATCTGGGATGAATTTATGTTTAAGGTTCTCAATGCATTGCATGACTAAGTCCGAGTGAGTTAAAACTATTTTTCTCTTCATGATTCTTACAATTGAAGCTTCAATTTGCAGGTTTCTAGCATTCTCCACATGTTCCGGGACTTGGGCGGCTGGTGCTGGAATTTTGATTTTCCTCAAATTATTACCAATCTTATCATTTATTTCAAAGTAATCTGTTTGTGTCACAATTTGTGTATTTGGCACTTTGTTGAGGATTTTGCTCTCTGAACAAGTAAGGGATTCTAACAATCTAACAGTATATTTATCCGTCAAATTCAACTGAGACTTGATATCTAAATAAGCAAGCCTTTCTGAATCATTGAAGAGCAACAGAGCACATGCCTGCCAAGGGGTTGTAGTAAGTTCGATTTCACGACTGTCAAATCTCCCAATCATCTCACAAATTCCCTGAGAAAATATCCATTTCAGCTTTCTGTCCGACTTTTCTCTGCTGTAGAACTCTTCAAAGACTTGCACACATCTAGTCATTTCAACAGGGCAAAGCATGTTATAAAGTGAACTGTACCTTGGCCAAAACCAACTTGTCAAAACATTCACAGAAAACCCTATTTCAAGATGTGGATCTAGAGAATTCTCTTTAAGGTAATGCTCAAATCTCATCTGGGTGGCTGTCGTTGATTCTAAATCAGACAACATGCCCTCCATTCTATATGTAAACTGTCCTCCAAATTCAGCCTTCAACTTGGACAACATGGATTTTTCATGAACAACATTTTGACTTTTATAAGGTTGATCAAGAAGCCTTTTTGCAAGATTTTTCCTGTGCAACTCTGCAAGCATGTCTTCATTGTTGATGTAGGTAAGAATTTTCACAACAATTTCAAGTGTACGCTCCACTTGTTCATCTTTAAAGTTTCTGTTTCTCAAAATGATGTCACAAAATGTGATGAAAAGTTCTCCAATACTGCTCCCTGCAACTAGCTTGTTACAAAAATCCTCAAATCCTTCTCTAAGTGATTCACGCAGTGTGCAATTGTTCATAAAAAGCTCCTTAACATACTGAAAGTACTTGCAATAAAACCCAATAACATACCTTACAAATTCCACTTGTGCAGCTGCAGCAATGGCCTTTCTACTGCTTGCATTTTCTGCTTCTACTATTTTTTTTCCTGTATGCTTAATCAATAATACTCCCTGATGAGCAATATACTGCCTGAAAATCCAACCCATTTTCATCAAGCATATATCTATTCTATCAAACAACCTAAACATCCTTGAAAGATCATCCACCTTTTCATATCTTAGCAATCCAGGGAGACACTGTAAAACTCTACCATCATACCTGATTAACAATACGTTTTCTACCTTTTCCAGCAACTTCTTTTCACTACTTGGATGCAGATAATATCCAGCAATTTTCCCCTTTTCTAAATTCAAACAGTCTTCAACTTTCAACATATACCCTGAAGAAGAATACCCACTAATCCATGTTGCAGCCTTCCATGAATAGTAACAAGCAGTTGCTTCTAACATGGCTGACTCAAAACCCTCTTCATAACATTCCATACCAAACTCCAAATAAATACCCACAACTTTTTTCAGTAAAGCTGGGTCATCAATTTTCTCCCCTTCTCTTTCTCTATTAATCTGAGCAATCACTGCATCCCTTAAGCTATGACACATGAATTCCTTGTAGACCACATTATGGAAACATCTCATACCCACTTCATTTAATGTCCGAAGTCTGTTACACTTGACCAAAAGATGCAAAGAACCAAACAGAGAAGAAAGATGACAGACCATTATTTTGTAATTTTCCCATTGCTTTACAGCTTGTGTCAGCAGAAACCCATCCACATTTTGTCTGAAGGATGGTAGAACTTGTCTAATGATATATCCTTCCAATAGTTCCCTGTATTTATCATACAGATGGCGACCGTAGTTGTAAGGAGAGTTTTGGTTACAGAGGTCGTAGATAATCTTGCGCAGAAGCATATACTTGCAAGTAATTTCATCAGCATTTCCTTCGCTGATTGCCTTGTAAAGATTTGAAAACCCTTTCTCAACTAATTTCCAACCCTGATCGAGCTCCAATGTGTTCCTCTGCAACATTTTACTCCTTGGGAATTAAACTGTGGTAATGGGAATCTCGAGCATCGCCAACTCTATATAGAGAGTTAATTACAAACATGCCAGTCGGCATTCTTAAAAGTTTTTTCTGAAGATACATTGAATAACATGACTCTTGAGTTGCCATTCACCTCTCCCACATTTTAAAGCTGAAGGATAATTCATTGTAAGCAACATCAAAATAAATAAAATCATTTTACTTAGTTTTCTTCTGGGAAGTATGGCTATTTACCATTTAATGTGAATTCATAACATGATATATATTATACAAATCTACATGCTAATAGAATTGAGAGAAACATAAAATTAATTTCAATATCCTACATCATACCTAACCAATCAACATATTAAAAATATTTTAACCTTAAAAACAAACATTTGTCTATTCCATATAGCATCCCAAGTTTTAAGAAGAAAATAATGATTTCAAAAGAAAGTATGAGATATATAAGTAATATAATAGATTGCCAACACCAAAATTATTCAAGTCTTTTATTTAGTTTTTTTTAATAGTCTAGTAGCAGTTTAACATGCAATGGTAGTAGTAGACACCAAAAATTGACCATATCCTAACATGACATCTAACATCATCTTGTAATACCTTGTTTAAAACACCATGATATCACCACATTACTAAGTTCCATTCTTCATCCAAAATAAACAAGTTAAACCATTTTGTAATCGACTAAATAACTTGTATTATTTAGTTAATTATGTCATTTAAGATCTATTTATTCCAAAATAAATACAATCCACTTTCTTCATTATTCACAAATTTTAAATTTTTTTTTTTTTTTTGCATGACTAACTTAAAGTTGTTTAGATTCATTGAACCTAAACACTCTCATAAAAGCCAAATTAATCTTAGATCTCTACCATTCATTCCCAACTACATCTTGAAATCTCAACCATTCATGTAAAGATAGTCCTAAAAACGACCCTAGCATTTACTATTGAATAAAGTTATCTCAATCAATTTCATTCATCTATTTGCAATGAATTTTAATCATTCATTTATTAGCTTGCTCTAGAAGTTAACTTACTTTAGAAGCTAATACATCTCAACCATCCATCCATCTTCAAATGTAAACCATTCATGTTATTCAAAAATCATAAATCGACCCTCCCAAGCCATTTGTAACAACACACCTTAATGCAAATTCATGCTATTGGAATAAAAAATAACCACATCACAAATCAAGATACATCAAGAGGTGTTGAGAGATATTTTGTGAGATCTCTCAACTTGGGGCACACCCCCTCTTTAAGCTTGAATGAAGGTATATATAGAGACAAGGTATGAGGTTTTTTTGTTGTATTTGAGTCTGTTTTGTCCTTGTTTCTTCATGTGTATAGTAGTCAAGTTTCTTGAATCTCAACATGAAGAAGCCAAGAGTGATTTTGTCTTTGTAATTCCTTAACTTCTACTTGATTTTTTTTTCAATTAGAATCAAATCTTGAAATCATTACAAAAAGATCAATTAGAATTTTCAATCCATCACAAGAATTTATCAAGAGCATAAGATCAAACAATGAAATCATTTTGATCATGTTAATAATACTACCCAACTTTAAATTTCTAACTCTACATTAAAATTTCTTACCAAGTTTACTCATTTCAAACTATGGTAGATTCTAAATTTGTTGTATTATCATCTCATTAAAATAAGTATTTATGGACAATTAATGATAGAAGTCAATGAGGTTGTGCTCTTTATTGGGTCAAGATGTAAGCCGTCATAACATCTCTTCATGTAATTTTTCTTTCACCATAAGAAACTTCAATAAGAAAAAATTACTTGAAAATATTAGTCTAAAGCCCTAAAATTTAATTTTTGTGAAGGGTAACATGATCAAGAACCACATGCATGGACAAGTTACATGGCATACTTATAAATGCTATATAAAATATCTGATAAAATTTTGTATGGAGAAAAGTGAACACAAAATCCCACAATTTGGAGTTTACCACACATCCAAACCATTTGTTAACAACATTGTTTGCCAACAGTTGAATTCACTCCCAAGAGCTAAAAAAATTATGAAGGGAAAGTGAATATAGACATATGGGGAACTTCTGAAATTTTAATAGCTGAAGAAGCAACAAAGTAACAAATGAAAATATAAAATAATCAGCTTCAAGGGATGTATCTGTAAATGTTGGGATTTTGACTATCCCTCTCCAAGTAGTCCCTCATTATCAGATCTCCTACTATCTTTTTGATAGCCTTTCTATCTGGAATGAATTTATCTTTAAAGTTCTCAATGCATTACATGACTAAGTTCGAGTGACTTAAAACTATTTTTCTCTTCATGATTCTTACAATTGAAGCTTCAATTTGCAGGTTTCTAGCATTCTTCACATGTTCTGAGACTTTTCCTTTTTCTTGGTGTAAGGCCCCGCCTTGCAACCCTATGGGAAGTTATAATTAACATCTTAAGCGAACCAATTTTTTTTTTATAAAATGCATTTAACATACACATTCACTTACTAATTAACAACAACCTCTAAGGCTACAAGGTTAGGATTACTTAAACCCACACATACATATTACATATAACCATAGCATTATAACTTATGAAATAAACATCATACATCATAAAAATACCACATAACATAATAAGATAATCAACCAAGATACAATCTCATAATCATTATCTTAATCCAATAGTTACATCACTCATTCCCAGAATGAGGCAATAGTACATAAGGTTACAATTACAAAATTCTACCTCATAAACATAAGAGGGATAAAATAACTTATACAAGTTAAAATATTACAATGCAAGTAATTACAACAAGAACCGCGAGCTGTCCATCTGGATGTATCGCCACCAAGTACTGAAGATAGATGGGGACCCAACGGTTTTGATGCATGTTCCACCCAACTAATGTGGTACCCGAAGGCCCACCCCCCATGCTAGGAGATAGTAACAAAGTAACATGGACAAAGATTCTACTACCTCTAACCAAAGGCAGACTTATACTGACTCAAACTGACATAACCAAATAAATACCATCAATAAGTACAAATCCAGTTCAACTCAAGTACAACACAAGTACAAATCAAACATCACTGACATAGGTCACATTGCTTCCAGACATAAAGTAGATCAAGTATGTTCACAAAACCATACATATAAAACAATTAACAACAGTTGTCCTAGATAGAGTGTCATCACAAGGTTTGTCATGAGATCTCCTCTGGGCATTCTTCATAGGCTCCGGCACAAGTAATCCTGGTGGCCTCAATCGAATCCCGACACTCATACTCACTTATGCGGAATCAACTATCTCTGGTATGGACAAGATAATTGATCTTGCCATTCCAAGCCTTTCCACTCATCCCAAGTCTAAACAAGCCCTTGTGTCTATGAGTGAGGTAAAATTATCTTGATTAGTAAGAAGTTAGTCCTAATCTTCTAAGTACATTATTTTAATTATCACTTGTTTAAATCACTCCTGAAGGTTATCTAGTTTACCCCTTTGGGCTCTGGTGCCTAACAGAAGCCACTCTTCTATTCGACAACACACACCCAAACAATCCACCAAGGGAACCACAAGTGCATACCAACTAGGCATCATAATCGACTCCAACACAAGGAGGATACAAATAATAAAACTCACTCCAAACATCTTGGAGGCAACAAACACACATAGTCCACTCCTCTCACAGGAGGCAACAAGATGAAACCACATAACAAGGTCACTCCATACAAGGAGACACGGATCCCATAATCCGCTCGTAAATCAGGGAGGTGCAAACATCCCCATTCGTGAAAATCGAGTAAAACTGAAAAGACGCCATGCACTACCCAAGGGAAAACAATTGGATGGCATAAAGATTCAACAACCCTTATCATCTAAGTTCTTCTGGAAGACTTATAATTTAGGACTAACACTAATTCCCAAAACCAACAATGCAACTTGACGACATAGCAATAAAAGCATTCAAGTCATCAATCAAACCTAATATTTGGATTTCCTAAATCCATACTCATTCAATAGGTAGTGTTGACAAAGTCAAGGGCACGATAACTAGATCATCTAAAATAATCATAACTCCTATTTCCCCTTTCATTATTGGAAATCTAAAACAATTAGACTTACTTCCCTTTACTGAATACAGAGAATTAAATCCTTTAAGATAATCATGAGGAAGATACTACTTTTGGATATACTAAATCCATATCTCTTTCATAATCCAATCACAATGATTCAATTAATCTAAATAGAAATTAATAAATAACATAATTGATTGCCTCATCAATAAAACAACTTCTTAATTTACTTTTAAATCGACACAAATCCATGCAAGTAAACTCTTTCCATTTCCTAACCAACTCTTACATCTCATTCAATTTTCTATTTAAAACATTCAATCACTTTAATATAATAACATATTGTTTCTCTACCATTTTCCATATACACTAATCAATCCATTTTTAAATCTCTATTCAATAATATATTGCATGCATCTCATTAAAATAAAATACGATAATGAATTTTACACTTATATATATATATATGCTCCATATTATATAGACACCAAATATATATATTAATAAATTTAATTACATATATTCTTTAATATTCCATTCACAATGACTAGATTACTTATGGAACTAAATAAAACATAATAACTATTTGTCTTTTTCAATATAGTTAGTTCCTAAATTTACTTCTAATGCAACTTAACACTATTGCAAACAATCTTTTCAATTTTCTATCTGGAGTCTATGTCTCTTCAACTATCCATTTAAAAACATGCAATTTCATCAATGTATAAAAATATATTTTGGCTTATCTATTTGACCACGCATTCATATTGTTTCTAATTAAATCTCATTAATTAAAGCAAACATTTAAATATAAATATTTCTATAATTCTTCAATATATTTAAATATCTTTTTCCTTATCAATTTTGACCATACATTCAAAACTTATCTTTTAAATTCTTCATGCAAAGCTAAATTACACGCACTTAAATAAGACAAGGTAAATATTGATTGAAAATACTCATGGATATATATATACATCTCAATATATTTTCTTCAATCATATTAACAAAATAAATATTTCCTTTTAAATCAAGCAATTACTTCTATAAAAAAAATCTTTCTCTATACATTTTCTACACATACTAATCATTTCTTTTAGAACACTAATAATACCCAATTTGCAAACAACAGAATAAAATAAGATAAAATATTATTTATTCTCTCAAATGGATATATACCTTCAATATGGATCAAGAAGCCTTTCTGCAAGTTTTTTCCTGTGCAACTTTGCAAGCATGTCTTTATTGTTGACGTAGGCAAGAAATTTTACAACAATTTCAAATGTACGCTCCACATCTTCATCTTTCAAGTTTCTGTTTCTCAAAATGATGTCACAAAATGTGATGAAAAGTTCTCCAATACTGCTCTCTGCAACTAGCTTGTTACAAAAATCCTCAAATCCTTCTCTAAGTGATTCACGCAGTGTGCAATTGTTCATAAAAAGCTTCTTCACATACTGAAAGTACTTGCAATACAACCCAATAACATACCTTACAAATTCCACTTGTGCAGCTGCAACAATGGCCCTTTTATTGCTTGCATTTTCTGCTTCTACCACTTTTTTTTTCTGTATGTTTAATCATTAATACTCCCTGACCAGCAATATACTGCCTGAAAATCCTACCGATTTACATCAAGCATATATCTATTCTATTAAACAACCTAAACATCCTTGAAAGATCATCCAATTTTTCATATCTTAGCAATCCAGGGAGACACTGGAAAACTCTACTCTCATACCTGATTAACAATATGTTTTCTACCTTTTCCAACAACTTCTTTTCACTACTTGGATGCAGATAATACCCAACAATTTTCACCTTTTCTAAATTCAAACACTCCTCAACTTTCAACATATACTCTGGAGAAGAACACCCACTAATCCATGTTGCAGCCTTCCTTGAATAGTAACAAACAGTTGCTTCTAACATGGCTGCCTCAAAACCCTCTCCATAACACTGCATACTCAACTCCAAATAAATACCCACAACATTTTTCAGTAAAGCTGGGTCATCAATTTTGTCTCCTCCTCTTTCTCTATTAATCTGAGCAATCATTGCATCCCTTAACGTATGGCACATGAATTCCTTGTAGGCCAGATTATGGAAACATCTCATACCCACTTCATTCAATGTCGGAAGTCTGTTACACTTGACGAAAAGATGCAAAGAACCAAACAGAGAAGAAAGATGAAAGACCATTAATTTGTAATTTTCCCATTGCTTTACAGCTTCTGTCAGTAGAAACCCATCCACATTTTGTCTCAATGATGGTAGAACTTGTCTAATGATATATCCTTCCAATGATTCCCTGTATTTGTTGTAGAGAGGGCAAGAGTAGTTGTGAGGAGAGTGTTGGTTACAGAGGTTGTAGATAATCTTGCGGAGATGCGTATACTTACATGTAAATTCATCAGTATTTCCTTTGCTGGTTGCCCTGTGAAGATTTGAAAACCCTTCCTGAACTAATTTCAAACCCTGTTTGAGCTCTAATAAGTTCCTCTGCAACATTTTTACTCCTTGGAATTTGAACTGTAGTAATGGGACTCTCGGGCATCTCGAACTTTATATATATAGTTAATTGCATACATGCCAGGCGACATTCTTAAGTGTTTTCTAAATACACATTGAATCTCTTCATGACTCTTGAGAACAATTAAGCTTTAGAACAATAGTGTCAACATAATGGTTATCAATGACCACAAAAAAATACAAGTTTGAGCTGAAAACACCTCCCTCTTAGATTAATTAAATAAATAGAATTAATAATTAAAAATCAATGAAAATGAAATATTTAAATAAATGTAGAAATAAAATGAAATAAATGTATATGTATTTAGTTTTAATTTTGGCGTAGATGTCTTTGTTTAGATATTCAAAATCCATTTGTCAAGATGTTAAAATTTTATAATCTATTGTTGACTTGTAAATTTGGCTGTGTACTTTCTAGGTTCACTTCCACTAGTGTGGAACTAAATCTGGTATACAAATCTAGACTTGTAACTTGCAAACCTAATTTAACAAAATCTTAATGTCTATCATGTGTTTGCCTTTGCTTTTAATTTTCATGAACAAATAAATTTATAAGCTCTTCTCAAATCACACAAACCCTCGTCATTGCATATAAAATCATATTCAACTTATGCAATAAAATTAACATGCTTAGAATCTAAGATGCAAATGGAAACACATATAAAAAAATATACACACCATGAAAATGAGATATACATGCAGCCATATAACTAGAGTAGCCCTCAAATAGAAGAAAACTTTAAGAAAAATGTAATTTATTTCCTCATGCCACTATATTATAGCTTATACAAGCATCAAATCACCCATAGGGTTCATTGGAATATACAAAAAACTTATGTGGCTCCTTCATGTCTACTTTCCCCTCAAACTTGAGAAAATTATACCCAATCTCTTTCAAAAGCATAACCATAAGTGTATACAAAGAGATAACCTTCTAGACATCATGAAACATTCTCATATAGACATCTAGTCCCAAATTCCCATGGCTAGTGGAAAGTTAAAATACACATATATGAAGCATTCTAACTTTAAAATCCTTTTAAATGGTAGATTCTACTTGTATTAAAAAGAGTATGGGCCTAGGTAGTTACATATTTGTTAGTGGCAAACATTTATTTGCCACCATGAGCACATGTTCACCAAGGAAAATGATGAATTCACCCCCTATGCAAACAGGAGACATTTAATTTTTTTATTTATAAGTGCATCTAGTGTCAATAATATAGATTGAAGCCCTTTGAGGGTGTTCTAGACCACCCCTTAGATCTTCCCAACCGCTTTGCTAACTTTCATTCACATTTTTAATTTAATTTGACAATGATTTTGTTCTCCCAAATCAAGTCTTGATTGGTGACCTCCATGATGACTCATCCAATGTGTTTAGCCAACTTCACAAATCATATCTCCCCCATTAAGAGGATTGTGACCCCCAAAATATTAGGGACTAATCAAATGTGGGAATTTCTTTCCAATGCAACCTCTAGAAACCCATTTGGGCTTGCTTGACACTTGCCCTTTCTTGTTTATCATCCATACCTCACATTCACTTTATTGGGTCTATTGTACCTTCTTGTCAAGAATACCATCATTATCTAACTCATATTTTTATTTAGGTAAAAATTATTCAATACAATGCATTAAAACATCAACCTCTTCATCAAGAATTGATGGCTCAAACAACCTCAACTTGTCAAAATTTATTATGAACCATTGTTTCCTATCTATTTAATGATTTTTAAATCAACCATATCTTAGTGGTTTGATATTTTGTGATGTGCCTTGAAGTCTCTCATTGCCAAGATAAACCCAAACCTTGTCACTAGCCTAGAATTTATTCCCAACCCTATGTTGATTGTGATGATGATTGTATCTTGTTTGAGACTCCTTAAATATTTCTTAGAATTGGAGATGCATCTACCTCACTATTTCTATAAATTCCACTATCATATCAATCTTTTTCAAGTCTTATTTTCTTCTCCAATGTAAACATCAATTATACTTGGTAGCAAATATCCATAACAAGCTTTAAAAGGAGATAAATTAGTGTGAAAATAAATTGATATGTTTTAAGTGCATCAGTTATAAGACAAATCCTCATCTCAACCTCTTGAAAAATACTCCATAAGTGTTCCAATATTTTTCCAAAAACTTCATGTATCAATAAAATAATAATAATTTTTAGAATACCAAATGAGCTCACACATTTAAAATAAATAAATATACAATATCATTTCCTATTAGCAAGAAACGCTTCTTTAAAAAATGTCTACAATGGAAAAAATATATTCATTACCATATTTTTTTTGGCAATCCATCAACAAAGTCCATACATATGCTCTCCCTGGGCCTCATTAGTACTAGCAATCATAGATACAACCCCAATTTTCTATTAGTGGGCTTGCACATGCTACATAAATAACAACCTCTTATAAATCTTGAGTAATCCACTTACAATAGATGATCAACAAACATAGTGCATTGAAGGTTTACAACTATTTTGGTCACTTCGAAATGACCAATCATATGTGAGGTATGTTTTTCCCTTATGAGAAACATTCTTCACTCTTTCGATACATATAATTTACATGAATTGTATAGAATACCATTTATAAGGTAGAAATAAATTTTAGCCTCAAATTTTTGATGCATACCTTGAGTTGTTAATTTGTATACTTCATTCAAATCTTTTGTTATTGGCATAGTCTTCAACATTCACCTCTTTGTTAAATTCTTCCAACAAAGCCAAAGTCACAACCACTAAGAGTAGAGGTAACCTAGAAATAACATCCGCCAATATATTTATAACCCCACTTATATATTATCATATGATGGAATTATTGCACGAATTCCATCTATTTGTAGAGGCAAGTATGTTGTAATTTAGTTTGAGTTTGCAAATATTGTAGTGACTAATAGTTTGTATGAACAATAGTCCCTCTATGTATTAAATCTTCTATTTTTTAGCTATTGAAACTACTACATGGGTAAAATTTTGAAGTTGTGTCCCACTTTTACCAAGAAAATGGTCAACATTGATCTAAAATTTTAATGTGAATCACTAGAAAGTGATATATGAATTTTGAAATGATGTAAACTAATAATATGATTTTTTAATATATTTTATATTTGTATTTAAAAATCAAATTTAAAATATTTGAATGTACTTTTTTGAGACAGTTATCTAGTTATTAGTAAAATGCTAAAAACGAGGTTAAGTGGGACACAACTATTTAAGTAGTAAATTTATTTATTTTTTCTTCAATTTTTTCTTTGTACTATTAACTTGAAACATTAGTGCATGGATTAAATTTTTCTCGATTTTAATAAATATTGAAAGTTGTGTGTATTGAAAACACAACTATTTCATTGGTGTAACATTTTGTCTTAACTATTTATCCAAAACAAAAATATAACATCTCGACATGGAATCTCTCCTCTAACGCATCATATTTTTAAATTTTTAATAAACTAAATGGTATTATTTCTTGAGAAGCTAATATATTTTGGTGTTGATGGTCTACTTATAATATATATTTTTTTAAAATAACATCAATTATAATATTAAAATATTATTTTTGAAAACTACATTTATCAATCTAGAAAAGGGTATTGTGTTAGGAAAACTACTAGGACGATCAAACCACTTCCTAAATAACCCCATTAGAGAAAATTATGCATACAAGCTTATAGAAAAACCATAATGCAAACATCAAAGATATAACACAAGATACCCTAGGAAAACCCTCAAGAGGGAAAAACCTAGCCTCCAAAAGCATCCACAATCAATGTATTATTCATAAATGAAAATATTACAATACTTATAGAGTCTCCATTAATAGTTCTAAAACATCAAGATCCTCCAATGCATCCACCATGTGTCCAAGCATATAACCACACATCCCATACTATACTTCACATAATCATTCAATAAGTGAGATCAGTGCAAATGACGACCAAGCCAAACAACTATCTGGGTAACTACCCAACCTAACCACTAAACATGTGCTTTCTTTTATAGAATCAATCTCACACAAAAAAACCAAGTGGAAAGGTAAAGCCATGTGTCTCAAAATCACAAGTACACAAAACCATTGAGTCAAACATTTACTTTTTGGTACTATTTTTTCCAATATTAAATATTTTTCGAGTGCAACCCACACATAAAATATCTAACCAATATCACATACAACTTTACAAGTGGACCTAAATAAATATTTAATGTTGTGCACCAAAAATAAATATTTATTCTTATAATTAAAATTTAATTCTTCTTGTGCAAGGTTACAACACCCTTTTCCTACCATATTTTTTTCTTTTCAAATGTCATTTATATGAGTACGAGTTGTGAGAATATCAAGTTTTGCAAATAATTTCATTTATTAGTAACTCGGCTCTAAAGTGATGCCACATATGTATTTAGAGAAGACTTCTAGTTGGAAAAATTGTGGTCCATATCTAATTTAACTAGACGAGTCTACGCTAGAACATATGTTTGACCAAAATTAACATTTAATTAAAAATACTTAAATTCATATGTATTGATAAGTTAGCCTAAAGTGGAACACAAATATGAACTTTCATTGAAATATAATCATTTTTTGTGTGTACTATTATTCAACATGATCCCTTTTAAAAAATTGAGTGATAGGACAATAACCTATATCCTTAGACCCAAATGATCGTCATGGTGTAACAACTTGCATCCCTATAATATTCAAAAGGTTATTGCATATTTTGGTAATAACAATGCTGACATTGAGTTTATTATATTTTGTAAATCATTAAAATATTATTGTTTTTCAATTCTTCAATTGAATTACTTGACATTATTCATTATGACATGTAGAATTTGATCTTAATTAAGTGTATTTATAGATAAAGAATCTTCAAATTATTTTTTTTGAAATCTAGAAGGCTTCCAAAATTTGTGTATAGTTCTCAGTGGATGGAGGGATCAAGGAGATGGAATAATAGGTATTTCCAAAGAGGAGGAAGAGTAAATAAGGGTTCATAACAATTTAGAAGAGCTTTACATTAATAACCTAGAAATGATATGCCCCAAAAATTAATTGAAAATAATATTATCTATCGAGTCCCATGAGCCAAGAGAAGAATATCTCAAAACTCTCCAATACTATACCAAAAATAAGAAGGAATAGTACAATAAAAAATGCAACCAAGAGGCTTAATAAATATAAAGTTGAATAATGGAACTAAGAGAGTCTGAGAGCAACAAAAAAAATCAAGAATAAATTAGGAAATCATCTAAGAATGAACCAAGATGATCATATTTTTTCATAATATTTATTTTATAAAAAAATTAGATACATTGATAAGGGGATGGAAGAGAAATTTTGATGTTAGAGTTTTTATTGTTAGAAAGGAGTTTAAAAGAATGTATGGAATGTTTGACTATCAAGGATGAATATGAAAATGTGAATATTTTTCTATTTTTTAAGGTTATTCCAACCATAAATTAATTAATAAAATTATAAAAAAGGAAAAAGCAATATTACAATAAGGTTTGAAAGATAGCGAAGGAATAGCTACATTTTTTTAATTTATTGCATATTATGTACCTACGATAAGATTACTTAAATATGTTTTTGAAAAGTTAAGCAACATTTTCAGGGTGTTGTACCCTTCACAACAAGCCACTAGGGCCAAAAAGGAACAAGACTAAACAGTAAACATAAAGGAAAAAAAACACAGAAACAGCCCAAAGGCAACACAACAACCGCAGAGCAACAACCGACAGACAGGCATAGGGAGTAGCTAACTGGCGTTGTCCCAGTTTTTAATCAGGAGGTCCACCACCTCATCACCCACCCATTCTTTGTTTTCCTGGATATTATTCCCCTCCAACTCCTCCTTTATAGCATTGGACAGGGTGCTCGTGACAAAGTGACCCAACTTCATGGTGAAGTGGGTTAACCCCCGAAACCTTTTGTCAAGAGTGTCCATTCTCTTTACCACATCGCATGAATCCACCCCAACGTCCATAGTCCCCCGAACCTCTCATGGCCCATCCACCAGGGGATGCAGAGAGTGAGAGGCAAAGCCATCAATAGGAAGCTTGCTGTCCACCGAAGTAAACTGGGGCCTCTCCACATTTTCTTTCTCCTCATCTTCAGACTCTTCTTCTTTGTAACCTTTGCTGTCAGACTGCTCCTCCTTAGAGTCTTCAATAATTAGCCTCTTCTTGTTGTTCTTGGCCAGCCTCCTAGATCTTCTCCTGACATTTTCCTCTCCAGTCATCTCCATGGTCCCCACAACCCTATCCCCTATGGAATCTTTCCTAACAACATTCTTGCCCTTTCCATCCTTACCAGTCGGGGCCAACATGCATTTCTCCTTACCTTTTTTAGTTGAAGTGGCCTTGTAGGCCGAGTCAGCCTAAGTGGCTTTTAGTTCACAGAGTCCTTCTACCGCACTAGCATGGGCCTTGCCCAGCCCACCCTTAAGTTTTTTGGTGGCAAATTTGGCTTTAGGATTCCCCACAATGCCTGACTTAGACTTCCGAGGAGGGCTCTTAGACTTAGCCGGGGAATATGCATAGTTGAAAGGGGTTCAATGTTCTCAATGCGGACCACTGTAATGGCTTTAGGTGGACAGAGGGAAAGATGAAAGTGATACAGTCTCAGGATAAGCCCCTGATGGAGCGAGAGTGACGAGAGATCACAGGGGTTACGGCTGGCCGACTCTTTGCACTTGTCGATAGAGCTTTCAAGGTCCGTTAAAAGAAAAACCGGGAAATTGAGCAACATCTTATGTCTAAGGTGATTTAATAGAGGGAAATGGTAAAAGAAACGGGTTTTAAATCTACCTTCCAATGTAACATACTTCATCAGCGCCATGCACACCTGGTCCTAGGGCTTCGAGAGCGCATCCCGCTCAAACCCCGCCTGGTTCCGCACCAGGGCCTCCTCACCTCTGAAAAAGGATTTTAAGCTTTCATGGTTCGGTTTCTTGGTGTGTTTGGGGTATTTTTTCCCAGAACACAAGAAACCCGTAGCCTGCGCTATATCTTCCTCACTAATTTTGAACGATATACCACCAATGGAGACCTGTCTGTCCTTCCACGAATTGGAAAATTGACCTGATAAGATAGGATCATGGCTAACCAAGCACTCCATAAGCAAAGCAATGCCACCCTCCACACAAATGTGCCAGACCAAAGGGTTGTTCTAAAACTCCTCGCAATCGTCAGGTTCAGTCCTAACCCGCTCACCACCCATACTACCAACCTGCATAGAAAACTTAAAAAGATGCAAAAAATACCAATTGCAGTAGCCACGAATAATAATCACAATGTGATAGTTAAGGCAAGGAATACAACGGAGGATAATTAAACCCGTGTACAGGTCGCACGCGCGGAGGGGAAAATCACCACAGGGTGATTTGACACAAAATTTAATGAATTTATGATTACGACCAAGAAGGCAAGAATTGGTGGACATGTAGGGGATGCACAAAAAACCATGTGCAAAGGCCGAATAACTAAAATTAGCAAGCATCCAAATCGAGCCAAAAGAGTCCCGCGCTAAACTAACCGGCCCGAAGCCCCTAGAAGGAGGCCATCTCCCATCATGAATAGTCAAGTCATTATAAATACATTCACACCCCCAGATGCAAGGAAGAGATAAAAAAAGAAATCCAACAATCCCCAAGGGAATAGATCGCACAGTATGGCTCCACAAATAAAATGAAGTCACATCCTTCCACCTATCCATCATCAAGCCGACACAATTATACTTGTAACCATCTTTTAAGTCCCAACTCCGCCACCTCACCGTAACCTTAGAACCCGACCCCATCCACCATGTCCAAAGGACAGACACGTGGATCCTCCTTTCCGTGCCCCACACACGTAGATCTTTTCCAAGAAACCTCCACTTGTACTTCATTTCAATGTTGACACTCATCCACTAGATTCCCAAAAAAATCCAGTGGGCCCCCCATTTAGCTCCCATCATCCAAAGATTAAAAATCATTGCAAACCATGGTAGCCTTGTTCCCGCGCGATTAACACTTGAATATTTGGTGGAAGCCTTTCCTTTTTCCTCCAACATTTAGCCGAATCCCAGCCCAAGCCAAGATTAGCCAAGGCATCTGCCACATGGTTGCCTTTTCTGGAGTCACCTTTTTATCCCTAAATTTGGATAAATGGAAGCTAACATCCAACAAAATGTCCTTTGTATTCCAACCAATTAATCTATCTTTATTCACAACATTCATAACTGACTTGGAGTTTCCTTCAATGTGGAGATAAGCAATCCCTAGAGAAACAACAATTTTGATGCCCATTAGCAATGCACGAGCCTCCGCCACTAAAGCCGACTGAAACCCAATACCTCCAGCAAATCCCACCACTAGAGCCCCCATAGAATCACTGATAACTCCACCAATGCTTGCCCTACCTGGGTTGCCCTTAGCAACCCCATCAAAATTAAGTTTAAACCATCCTCTATCCAGAGGCTCCCATTTAGTATTTTTTCTAGCTAAAAGTTTTGAATTATCAAAGGAGTTAGCCTTTAAATCCTGGTGCCATTCCTTAGCCATTTTTATTTCGTAATCCATTGGCCCCCTCTTTGGGAGTTTCCCATTAAAGAGAGAGATATTCTCCTCAATGAGCCTAACTCCAATGCCAAACACCTCCTTGGGACTCCTCTCAATATTCCTGAAAATCGTGGCTTAGCAAAGAGCCCTTCCACCCAGCCAACTTTCTTTGAATCCTTTCCAGAACCGAATTCTAGAACTCTGTGGGTACCTCCTTTACCATGAGGGGGATCCCAAGATACACCGATGGGAGAGAATCACCAACATATCCCAAAACCGCAGTCACCCTATTTTTCAAATTAGGCATGCAATTAAAGAAATAAATCTTGTTTTTATTGTAATTGATGCTTTGACTAGAGCAAGAGGCATAGTTGTTAAGACAAGCTTTCCATTTCTTGGCTTCCACCACAGAGGCCTTCCCAAATAGAAAGGTGTCATCCACAAATTACTGCACAACAATCAGATTTAGAGAGGAAGCTGCTCTAACACCCGAAATGGAGCCCTCTGACAACATACCCATGAAATTCCTACTGAGCACATCAACAATCATAATAAAAAGATAGGGGGTCAAAGGGTCTCCTTGTCTAAGCCCTCTACCAATAGAGAAGAACCCACAACGGGATCCATTAATCAAAACCGAGAACTTGATAGTACTAACACATTCCATAATGAGTTTGATGACCGAACTATTAAAGCCAAACTTAGCCAAGACCTTCGGGATGAAGTCCCACAACACTTTATCATAAGCTTTGGAAATGTCAAGCTTGAGAGCCATCCTCGCATTGTTACATCTATCCATTGAGTGGAGCAGTTCATGGGTTGTCAAAGTGGCATCAAGAATATGTCACACAGGGACAAACCCGTTTTGAGTGTGACTAATGATTTTTTCCAGGAGAGGTTTGATGCGGTTAAAGAGGATCTTAAAAAGGATCTTATAAAAGGTGCTACAAAGACTAAGAGGTTAGAAGTCAGTCATAGAAAGAGGCTCACTAATCTTGGGGATAAGAGCAATGAAAGTGTGGTTCAATTGTTTGAGGATCTTACTAGATTTGAAGAAGTCCTTGGCCGCAAGCACAAGGTCCCCACCCATAGTATCCCAGGAAATCTAAAAAAAAGCAAGAGGAAAACCATTAGGCCCCGGGGCTTTGAAAGCCCCCATGCTAAAGGTAGCCAAATGAACTTCTTCCATGGAAACAACCCTAAGGATTCCCAAATTATCTTCCTGAGAGATGGAGGTAGGGAGATGTTGGAGAATCGCACATTCCAAAGCCAGGTTGGGCGCCTTAGCCAGGGCTGAAAAAGCCTCCTTGAAATAGTTAACTGCACAGATCCCATTTGAGCTTGATTTGAAATCACCTCTCCGGTGGCGTTAGTCAATTTAGAAATTTGATTCCTTTTCCTGTGTTTGATGGCAGAAACATGAAAAAAGGAGGTGTTCCTATCTCCTTCCTTCAGCCATTGGACCCTAGATTTTTGTTTCAAGAAGACCTCCTCATTTTTTAGGACTTGTTCCCATTCCATTCTAGCTTCCTGTTCATGGATGTGAGTCCGCTGACTGTCATCACCCTCATCCATATTTTTCTGCAAGGTCCTCAACTTTCCTTCAAGCAATTTTTTCCTTTGAAACACATCCCCAAACACATTCTTGTTCCATCCTTTTACAATTAGTTTAATATGTTTAAGTTTAAAGTAGATCCTAAACATAGGGGATCCTTGGACAAGAATATTCCACCATTCAACAATTTTTTTTGAAATCGGGATGAGCGTTCCACATTATTTCAAAGCGAAAAGGATAGGGACCAACAACAGGATGAATATTAGTGGTTAACAGAAGAGGATTATGGTCAGAGACCATCCTGGGCAAGGTTATAAGGTTGGCATCTAAGACATTAGTCCAATGAGGAGAGCAGACTAAGCGGTCAAGCTAGACCTGAATCAGGTCACCACCAGCCCGTCTATTAGACCAAGTGTAATTCTGGCCCAGGAGCTCAATATCAACTAAACCCGAAGAATTCAAAAAATTAGCCATATCTGACATGCTATTAGTGTAATCCAGAAGGCCACCACTTTTCTCAGACGAAAACAAAGGAGAGCTAAAATCTCCAGCAACAAGCCAACGACCTCCCTTATTCAGATTAATCTTAGCCACCATGTTATTCCACAAAGTACTCCTCGAGTTCCTCTGATTAGGAGCATATATATTAACTATAGACCAAGCTTCTCCAAGATAAGAGAAAAAAAACCTTCACTAATTTTACAATGAAATAATTCAGAACCCTGCAGACAAGATGGATTCCAAAGCACAGCCAAACCCCCCAAAGCTCCCTCGGCATGAATATAGACATAGGAAGCATTAGGCCAGAAAAAGTTAGCAATTTTATCAAAATTAACCATCAAAATTTTGGTTTCTTGAAGAAGGAAAACATCAATATTATGTTCCACTATATAGTCCTTCAGGGCACGCTGTTTGTGTGAGCTATTAAGCCCACGAACATTCCATGACATAATCCTCATTTCTGACCTTTTTTTGAGGACACATCCAATGTTCTCTGCTTTTCCAGGGAAATCTCATTTGTTGTTTCTCTCATTCTAGTGTATCTTTGAGAAGGTCTCCCTGGCTTAGATTCCCCTCCTACATCTACCTTCTTCCTTCCTTTCGTCTCTTACATCTACCTTCTTCCTTCCTTTCTTCTTGGGCATAGTCCATATCCCTTCATCCTCAGCTTTCTCAAGCTTTAAACTCCCCAAACTTTCAGTAGACTCTTCAATCATACTAGAGCTCTCTTTCTCCCAGATTTCACCATCCTCGATCAAAGCCCCACAAGTCCCCGAAGTGAAAGCCAAAACTAGAGGGTCAATAGCCGAAGTGCTAGGAACAAGAAACCCACCAGAGACCCCCATAAACAAGGGATCAACAGCCGAAGAGCCAGGGTCCCGAGACAAAGACGAGGGTTTAGCAGCCAACTCCAAAGAGTCACTAGGGTCAGTTAATTCAGGAGGTGTTCCAACAGGGGAGGATGGTTGAGGAGGATTCTCAAGTGATTGGTCAACACCTGGGGGAATGAACCCAGCGTCACATGGCGGCCTCAGAATATTCTTAGTCAGAGTAGTAGGATTTATCACATTGTCCTTAAACTCCCAATTGATAGTGGATTTGTAATCGGAGATAAGGTGCCCTACTTTGGTACACTTTTGATTGTATACCATAGTGTTTTTGTAACACATAGGTTGAGTCCAGCTGCCCAATTTAGAACACAACTTGACTGAGTTTGGTAGACTTTTATCAACACAAATATTGACACAAAATCTCGCAAAGACTAGCCTTGATTTCAATTTTGTGATAGCATCCGTGGTAACAAATTGACCCAGTGAGTCCCCAATAGCTTTGAAGGTGGATTCATCCCAAAACTCCAAAGGCAAGCCTGGTAGCCTTACCCAAATAAGAGCCGACTTATTTAGATTAGTAGCAGGGTCAAAACTAGGTTTCCATTTGCACAAAGCTAGACTGTGCTTCCCAAAAACCCACGGACCCGACGACAGAGTAGCCACCAAGTCCTCCGTTGCAGTGAATCTAAATAGGAAAAGACCACCATCCATCACGTGAATCTCCACACTACCCTTAAGGTGCCACTTCACCGCAACCCATTTCCAAACCATATCCATCGTTGGACGGTAAGAGAGAAATATTCCCACTACAACATTCTCCATGGAGGAGAGGATCCTGTCACTGATCGAATCAAGAATGTCAAACACAGTACCAGAGGTTGATACAATCTCAGGTGAAGATAGAAACAAGGAGGAGACTTGTTTCCCATTAGAAAGCACATCCTTCCAATTGACAACTGGAGGGATCTTCACCGCCGGCATAGAAGATACGCCCAGAAACACCAAAGTCTTCGAAAAGCCCGAAGGTGAAAGCACTGACCCTATGGGGGTGGTACCCATCAAACATGGGCCCAAAGGAGGGGAGCACAGGTCAGGAGGGGGCAGAGGGGGACCATGTGATACCCCCAAGACAAATTCCACCATGCACAAAAAAAAATAAAACTCAGAGGAATGAGAGGAAATTCAAACTCAGAGGAGCATCCAACCCCTAAATGTTTCAGCATACTTAAATATGTTACATTTGATAAGGTAGCCAATAATGATATGCTTAACCATTAATTTGAGGTCACCAAGTGCCATGAATACCTCATTAACACTTGATTGGTGACAGTTAAGTGCCACTTCTATCTAGGGACACCTCCACAGTAGTTGATTGAATCAATTGACCTTCTAATTAGGAGTTGTCTCATGACCTCTTGAGAATTTGATATGTTAAATTATGCATCCAAGAGGCCTATAAATTTTTACATCATGCATTAATTGTATTGTCAATTTTAATATTTTGTTCAACATGTTTTAGTAACTAAAGGAATCAATAAATCAACAACTTGGATCAATACATTATTTTAACATAATTGTTCAATGTGGTGATCAATAAGATAAGTCCTTATAGCTCTTTCGTAGCATGAAAATTCCCTACTCCACACATCACAAGGAAAGGATTGAACTTAAGTGGGTGGCCCACTACTCACTTAAAGGTGTTGACCAAACCAACTGAGCTAACCTGTAGGGTACATTATCTTTATTAGAAAACCTATCATATTGCATTTTGATATTATATTGTTTCTTCTTCTATTTTAGTAACTCTTTTCATTAATACCTATTAATTTTATTTCTTTAAAATTATGACAATGCATATATAATATAATAATTAAATGGATGTAGACCTTTGATGGTGGTGCGAAGCAATTTTTGGCAGAAGGAGGTCGAGTCCCGAACTGAGGATGCGGAGAAAGAGTGGCCTTCATTGCCCCACAAGCTAAATCATCACCAACAAGAGGGATAGTGAAACAAAGGCAACAAGAGTATCAATGGGCTAGTTAGGCAAGGATGAAAACCACGAAGGAGAGATGATCAGTACCGAAGAAGGAGGGAACTCCCTTGGATGGTGGATAGAACAACGTGGCGGAGCGGCAAACAGGGTTGACCACTAGTGAATGAGGAAAACTGAAAGAGGTCTCAAAATAGGCATGGGAGAGTTAGTCAGAGCACAATGGGGATGGGGATGGGAAACCCTAACCTAAATCAAAAGAAAAATTCCAAGGTCTGGCGAAGGAAGGTAGTTGGAAAGGGGTCGATACCATCTGATAACCTTTCAGAGAAGGAAAGGGAGACCAAAGGGAAATCAGATAGCCAAGGACACCAAAAGGCACACCAAGGTATGAATAGAAAGGAACGGACCAATGAAAGATTAAACACTAGATGTGTTATTCCTTTTGGGCTGATGAAAAGCTCTATATTTAGCTTGGAGGATAAAGCTATTTTGGCAAAATGGTGGGGCAATGAGTAAAAAATCGAAGATGAGATTATGGTGGGAAGCGAAATGGAAGGAAGAGGTAAGTATTAAGTTCCCGCAAAATAGTTTCTTCTTGATCCTTTATGCCTCCGAGCATATCAAGAAGGAGACTTGAGCAACAAAAGGCTTGGCTATGGACGGGAAAGTATTTTATTTCAAAGATTCGGAAGCTAACTTTGACCGAAGACTCTTTGTGCCAGAGAAGATGGTAGTATGGGTTGAATTAGAGAATGTACCAACATAATTATGGAATCACGATTCCCTAGAACTCATTAGCATGGCACTTGGCTCGGTGGTGGGGATAGATAAGGAGGCGATCGGTGATGGGAATCAAAGAAGAATGCATATTGCACTGGAAATCATGCCCTGGAGCACCTTGTGGGAAGAGATTGAGCTATGCCATAACAAATACAATTGGATTTAGAAAGTAGCCTGGAATTTCTCCCATTGTCAAGACATGGTGTAGAAAATTTGGAAGAGGCGTGGGTTTAGGAGAAATAGCGACATGGATCAAAAAGGGAAGAGGTGATGGAAAAAGGGTTGGGGTCTTCGAAAGGAGCCAATCAGACTCAATAGGGTGTAGAGGAACCGAAAAATGTAAGAGAAAATCCAGTAGAAGTGGTTCTAGCACATGAAAACACAAGGATGGTACAACTAGAGGAGGTCTAGGATGATCAAGCTTTAGTCTTAAGGTTAGATGCTTATGAGGATGCAGTCCGAAAAGAATTTTTGAACCAGGAATGAGAATTGATTGTGAGTGTTGGAAATGAATTAAGGGAGCTATCAGGGGAAGCCTCACACCAAATAAAAATGAGGATGATAGGGAGGTAATTGTGGACTGGGAAGATAAAATGGTGGAACTAGACCAGAGCAACCAACAAGCAGTGATGGGAGAGGATTGGATGCTGGAGGAGGAAGAACTCAATGAACCGCTGGAATTCATCCAAGAATGAGAGGCAGGTAGAGTGGAGGGAAAAGACATTGAAGAAGCAAAGCTGGGAGCACAAGCTAGGCCTTGTGGAAAAGGCATACCAGATTGTGGAGAGAAGAAAAAAGTCAAGAGGAAAATGAATGAAGAGAAAAGATTGATAGTTGGCGAGGTAGTTGGACAACAAAAAATAACAATGCACTTGAGATCTGGGAAGGGCGGGTTCCTTCTTGAGGAGAAATGAGAATCCTAAGCTGGAATGTTAGGGGCTTAAATGCCCCTAACAAAAATTTCTTGCTTAGGCGTTTTCTAGAAGACGAGACAACAAATATCATACTCATACAAGAATCAAAATTAGGGAAGGAAGAAGTAGGAAAATTGAACCAGCAGCTGAAATTGTGGAAGCAGAAGGGGTGTTAGAGGGTATCATTACAATGTGGAAACCATTTTTCTTGTATGTGGAAAAAGTGGCAGATGGGAGGAATTGGTTGGCAAGCAAGGTAAGTAGCTTCACCTCGTGCTTGGACTTTATAGTGATCAATGTATATGGGCCAACGAATTGTTTGCTGAAAAGGACATGGGAGGAAGTAGAGGAGTTCATGAAGGCCAACAGGGATGAATTTTTTCTACTAGGTGGGGACATCAATCCGATCTTGCGATAAGAGGATAAGTGGGGGGGAGTAAGCAGAAGATTACAATCACAAGTTGAATTTGAAGAATTTGTTAACATAAATAAGCTCATGGATATCCAATTGGAAAATGACACATATACATGCATGCATCGGTAGTCAAGTTTTTGCAGTATAGTTAAAAATATGGATAGGTTTCTCTTCATGGGGGATCTAACCAGGTTCCCTTTCTCACTCGAAGGTAGCATTATTCCCTTCTCTAGCTCAGATCACTACCCCATATTCTTAGTGTTGGAAGGAGAGAAGAAGTGAAAGAGGTGTCCCTTTCATTTCGAGAAAATGTGGCTACGTGATCCCACCTTTGTTGAAAATATGGAAATTTGGTGGAGCAAGTTCCTGCCTGTGGGAAATCATTTGTTCAAAGTGGTGAGTAAACTCAAATTACCAAAGCAACAGATTAAAGCTTGGAACATGGATACATTTTTAAAAATATTTGAGAAGAAGAATAGATTGGAGGAGGAATTATAAGCTATTAATAAGTGTGTTCTACAAAATGGTATGAATGAATATTTGTACCTAAAGGGGAAAGCACTGATGAAAGATTGGGAAGAGGTTCTAGCAAGAGAGGACATTTTCTGGCGTTAGAAGTCTAGAGCACTATGGATTAAAGATGGTGACTGCAACTCAAGGTTTTTCCATCACTCAACCAAAATTACAAGGGAGGTCAATAGAATAAACAACCTAAAAAAGGTGGATGGGGAGATGATTGTGGATCCAAAGGAAATTGTAGCTAAGACAGTCAGTTATTTCATTAACATCCTAAACAATCATGAAGGTTCGAATTTTTAGGATCAACAAGCAAGTTGGTTGGGATCCCATCGTTGGTTCCATATGAGCAGAATAGAATGTTATTACAACCATTCACAAAGGAGGAGATCAAGATTGCTACGTTCTAGCTACACCCTGATAAAGCACCAGGTCTAGACAGCTTTCCTGCTTGCTTCTTTTGGGTGTGCTAGGAATTCATTGGTATAGAGGTATCAGAGGCACTAGAAGAAGCTCGGGTATCATACAACTTTCTTAGGAAAGTTAACAACACTTTTTTGGCCTTGATTCCAAAGACAGAGAAGCCCCAATCTCTGAACGAATTTATACCAATTTACCTTTGTAACACATTGTACAAAATATTGGCAAAAGCAACAACAAACATGCTAAAAGCGATCATCCCATTGTTGATCTCCGAAGAACAAACCAGTTTCGTAATTGAGTGTTCTATCTTGGATGGGATAATTATCACACAAGAGGCCATCCATTCTCTCTAATCTAGCAAAGCTCAAGGCATTTTGATCAAACTCGATATTAAAAAGGCATATGACATGGTGGACTGGCATTTTTTGTGCAAATTATTAGAGAAATTTTTATTTGATAACAATTGGGTGGCATGGATATTCGCCTGCATCTCTACTCCTAAATTTTCAGTGTTAGTGAATGGGAATCTAGAAAGTTTTTTTGAAGCATCACGGGGATTGAGACAAGGAGATCCCTTATCTCCATTCTTGTATATTCTAATGGCGAAACCGTTGGGTAGAGCTCTGGGGCTGGTGGCTGCAAACAACCTGATTAAAGGTGTTGAAGTTACAAAGGAGATGCCAGCATTAAAAAATCATCAGTTTGCTGATGCTACAATGTGTTTTACAACACCAAGTAGAGATGAGGCTGAAGCATTAAGAGGAATTTTTAACTGCTATGGGGAGCTTTTGGGCAGAAAATTAGTGATGCCAAATCTGAATTTTTCTTCTTAAACAAGGATGGAAGAAGAGCTCAAGAGGTGGCTGGAATAATGAACTTCAGAATTGGTAAACTCCCTACAACATATCTTGGTCTCCCACTTGCTAAAGGGCTGCGATCGGGACCCTTGTGGGATCTGTTGGTCAACAAGATAAAAAAAAAAATTCTTCTTGGGGAGGTAAATGGTTGTCTTGGATTGGAAGGATAGTGATGTTAAAAGAAGTTATTTCCGCTCTACCCATTTACCTTATGTTTTTCTTGGCCCTTCTCATGAACAAGGCTACACAGATCAATTAGAGCATTAGGCACTTTTTTTGGCAAGGAACCTCATAAGACAAAAAATATCCTTTGATTGCATGGGACTCAATCTGCAAGCCCAAGGCTAATGGTGCGGTGGGGATTAGAGATTTAATGAACCAAAACCGAGCCTTGGTGCAAAGCTGATTTGGGGCATGTATTCTCAAAACAAGGCTCGGTAGGCATGTATTATTCAACACAAATATTTGGTTGACATAGACCAAAGGAGCATTTTTTTAGTTGGGAGCCTTCCCAACGGGTCGAGGATCTAGAATTTAATGAAGGCACATCGACTCCTCATTCTAAATCACTTATCATGGGATGTCCATGACGAGAGAGCTATGTTGTTTTGGGAAGACTCATGGCAAGGCTATCCGAGTTTGGATAGTTTCCTGGGGCTTGATGAGGCCAAGGTGGTGCTGTAGTAGAGGTGGGGATGTTCCCTACGAGACTACTTGGTTGAGACTAACAGGCATGGG
Source organism: Sequoiadendron giganteum (assembly GCA_007115665.2). NCBI lineage: Eukaryota > Viridiplantae > Streptophyta > Pinopsida > Cupressales > Cupressaceae > Sequoiadendron > Sequoiadendron giganteum. The sequence continues at coordinate 290,447,963 of CM021108.1, read as the reverse complement.
GTGAGGAAATTTGAGTGGAAGATCGCTATACCAGATCTAATACATCATGTGGTAGCGGATAGACTACTCCAAGAACTGAACAAAAGAATGTTAAATATATGGGATGATGAGGACATACTGGAGTGGGTGAAGGTGGTGTCTGGACAATACAATGATAAAGGAGTGTATCAAGTGCTTGGGTCCACGATGGCTATCTCCCCTTTACCTCTTCACCTATGTTGGGACCGGGCTTTCCTTGCCAAGGCGGGCACCTTCTTATGGGTGGTCTCGAAGAAGAAGGTTCTTTAGCTAATAAATTCAAGAGGATGGGGTTTTCAGGACCGTCAAGGTGTGTGTTGTGCAAAAATGTTGAATAGGAGATTAATCATATTTTTGTTGGGTGTCCTTTTACATAGATGTGCTAGAAATGTCTCTGTGCTAGGCTCATATGGTATAGTAACCCCCCAAATGATATAATGACTCTATTCGAATCATGGCCACTTTTGAGGAAGTCCTCCCTCTATCACACACTATGGATTGTAAGCCCATCAATTGTAGTTTGGGAGCTATGGAAAGAGCGTAACAAGAGAATATTTACAAAGTTTGAAAGAGAATTCTCATCCTTTTGCAACAAATTGGAGGCCACCATTGTGGAGGTAGTAAATAACAAGGTGGCTCAACAGGACTTGAAGGATTGGGAATTCACAGAGTGGGATGGAAGGATGAGGAAAACATGGTTTGGATTGGTCATCCCTAAAGTGGGAATGTGATAGATGGTAGAGGGACCTATCAAGTGAAGAAATGCAAAATGGCAACCTCCTAACTCAAGTCGGTGCAAATTAAACTTTGATGGTTCTTCACGGGGAAACCTGGGGGTAGGTTGTTGCATTAGGGACGAGAGTGGGCAGAAAGTTGCAGAAAGTTTGTTATCTCTACCAAATGGAACAAACACAGTTGCTGAATTAAGGGCACTTATCTCTGGATTATAGTTATCTCATAGGTTGAAGGTGGAAAGAGTGGAGGTAGAAGGCGATTCCATGGTGGTTATACAAGTGATGAAGTCCAAAAATTAGTGAACTGGAAGTATCTAGTCCTTCTAGAGGAGGAATCTAATTTGTTGGAAGATTTAGTGGAGTTCTCCTTATCCCATATCTATAGGGAAGCTAACAAAGAGGCTGATAGGTTGGAAAATCAAGGAGCAGATGGGATTAATAAAACATGCATCTAGGGAGAGGCTGTGGATCTAGGTTGATGAAATGATTTCCTAGGACAACCAGGTGGTGATAGCAGATTTGATACCACATGGAGTACATTTGGCAGGAAGTATACTTGCTAGCTGGCATGGTGGAGGAGTGTTGGGTTAGGAGGTTTTATGTCTGGTATGGTTTCATAGGGGTTTTTGGTTGTGTCTGATGTCTGTGGCACTTGGTGTCATGAATAGTATGGCAAGTTTTCCATCTGCATAGTTTGATGTAATTTTTTTTCTTTTGCCAGTAGTACAAACATTCACATATCAAAAAAAAAAAATTAAATGGATACATAGCTCGAATGGGTAGTGGAGTTGGCTTGGACCATGGGTTTTCTCCCCATTGGTCTTGGGTTCGATTTTGAGACCCATAATCAACCGATGCACTTGGCTTATGGGTGGCTCAGTACATCTCTAGGGATTAGTCTTGCCTTAGCTCACCCCATAATGGGATACTTGTGTCGCTGGGTTGAGTCGTGGGGATACCTTGGACTTACAAAAAATAAATAAATAATTGAATACATATAGTGTGACTAGGGCACCAAAATGGTTTGGATATATAGATTTTATATATGGCAGTGTCCAATAGACACTATTGTGAGTGTAGTTGTATCCAAATAAGTATATGATAGAGATTGAATTTAAAACAAGGGAATTTCAATTTTAAATGGTTAATTATGGAATGAATTATAATATTAGTGATAAATTTCACATAAAACAAGAAAAATTATTTATTGTATTAATTATTAAAGATAAGGGATTACAAAAGGTGTGAGATGAAAGGGAAAACTGCTAAGTAGGAACTTTTCATCTTTGCACCTTCATATATGCTACATTATCAAAAATTAATAGGGAAATACATCATACTAAAATTATTTAAATAATCTATGTTTGACCTTTAACCAACTCTCTAAAATAAATCCTTAGTGAAAGGAAATTGCTCTTATATCCCCATTACCCTTAGAGTGAAATAATGTAAGTAATAAGAAATATTAAAAAATTACTATAGTAATGGAAAGAGACACAAGATATGGGTGGTTGTAGGAAGATGGGGGCCAATTTGTGGCCACCCATCTTTGATTTTTAAAAAAATCCATAACGCGAGCACGTTAGAACACACTCGTGCTATAATGGACTCATATTATAATGCGAGCACGTTTTGTCATGTTAAAAGAAAAAAAAGCTAAATAATTTCATTTTTTCACTATGTTATTTCCTCCATCCATGACATGCAAACCCTTACCAAGTACGCTTGCATTATTGAGAGATCAAACTCCATGGTTTCTTCATCGATTACTCACTGATTGTTCACTAGAATGTCGCCACGTCAATGGGGAGCTCAAAGGAGTATGGATTTTTTTGTGAATTTGTTATTAAATAAGTAGAGTTAATATGTTTTTGATGTTAATTTATTTAATTTTAAGGATTTCATAATCCACCTCCTTATTCTCCTCAAAATATTTCTTCACCTCATGCCCAAATAATTACTGAACAACCCCAACAAACACCTCCAACAATTCCTCAACATCCCCCTAGAACTCAACAAAATTTAATGGGGGAAATTGAAAATAACAAAAAAAAATTTAGGAGTTAATTGCAAGGTTGAAAGATCCGACAAGTCCAACCTCACAAAGAACCACACTTTCACAATCACTTGAATCTATGTTAACACATGTGGATTCAATTAGCTATCAATTAAGTGGTTGGGCGGAGAAGAGACACGACTATAGAGAATATTATGCAAATAAACTATCCTACAAACAAGTTAAAAATGAAAAAATTACAAAATTTGACTTGTGTTCCCTTTTCACAAACCAACAAGCAAGAGGTTCCTTATCCATTGGTGCAACTACCAAGGGATAAAGAATCATTTTTGGCAAAGGTGGTGGATGGTTTTTGACCATCCTCCATACAACAATAATGAGGTCCCACAATATTTTTTGAGGAAACTCTACTGTGATTTTGTCCTCAATAAAGTGCCAAACTATTTTGATATGTAGGATTTCTAGAGTAGAGGTGGGGGATCAACACAAGATAGACCAAGGGAACATATTGACCCACAACAACTAGTGATATGAGCACTCACTACATCAATCCATGAGAATGTGGCTATCCCTTTCGTTGTGAACGAGAGTGTTGAGGTCAAGACATTAGAGTCCATTAGTTCCTTGACCTAGAGCATGCTAGATAATACTAGTCCTGCAACACAACATGAGCCCAGGGAGACTTCGAGGAGTAGGGTTCCACCCCATATTTTTAGTCTTATGGGTCACCCTATGGATAGTCAGGACATAGGTGCACAGGCTATGTATCTACAACTCAACAGTTGGTGATGATAGATTCCCTCTTAAATGAGGCTTTCAGCCTTGATACTCAAGTAAATGTTAGCAAGTTCATTGAGTTTAATTTATTAAATTTCATTTTTGAAATGCAAGATTAACTGATTTAGTTTAATGATTGTAATTAAATTTTAGGTTCATAGGGTTCATTTAGTTTTTAGTGGTTCTCCACCTTCGTATTACACTATGATATGTACTATCGAGGGATGTAACTAGAAAACAATTATAAATTTTACATGTGAATAACATTGTTATATGAATGGTATTCTAATATTTGATTTTGGACATTGAATAGGTTAATCTCAGAGATATCATAGTAACACCTCCTAGTAGAGGTGGAGCTCAAAGCTTTATGCAGATAATAAAATAAATAGTTTGACCAATGAATTGTACTTAATAGATTTTTTTAGTTTATATTCATATCATTGATTACATTGCATTCCACATCTTTCAAACTCAAAGAATTACTTCACATTGCATAACTAATAACTAGATGTTGATAGATGAAAGAATTTCAATTATAATATAGTTTTTAGAAAGTTGACATAAACAGTTAAGTAATTAATTCACATTGCATAACTAATAACTAGGAGCAGCTAGCAATTGCATTTTGTTGTCATGGCATTCCATGAGACCACATTTTATTGAGGTATTTTTTTCAAACATTTCACTAGCTTGTCTATGTTATGGATGCTTGGAAAAAATCTACCAAAGCGTAATGGTAAGCTATAGGATAGACAAGGCAATGAGTTGTTTGAAAAAATGCCTCAAAGAAATGTGGTCTCATGGTGATGGAAATCACCATGAGACCACATTTCTTTGAGGTATTTTTTAAACAACTCATTTCCTTTTCTATGCTACCACATTTTCCATACATGTCTACCAAAGAATTTTATCAAACAGTTCACTTCCTTCCTACTATGGCTAAAAGCCTAAAATAGGTGCTTTTGAAAAAACTGATGGCACCCTTCAAATTTTTCAAATTTGAAGTGCCTATATCTTTTCAATGTGCTAACAAAATCTAGGCCTACTTCTTGTCAAATATGTCCCAGAGGTCCTCTTTGTCGATTAATATTTTGCAACTCTGAGATCATCTTGCAAATCCCTTTGGTAGAATGTTTTTTGGTACAAATGGTAACACACTTGTTTAGTTTTGTTCCTCCTAGATGTGTTTTGATATGCTTTTTAATCCTTTTTTGAGTGCTACTGGGCCAAAATTGGTGTTATGAATTTTTTTAAAATTTCAAATTCTAAGAGGAACCCATTTCTTAGTTTTGTCTAAATATTTCCATCTCCATTTTCATCAAAAACAGAGGTCATTTGATATATTATTTTAATTTATTTTAGGTGTGGTGCACGTCTCGAGGGTAGTTTACAAAGTAGGTACCTAATTTTTGATGGCGGGGAAAAATTTGATTTACAACCCATGTTTTAAATAATTTATTATGATCACACACAAAAAATCATGGCTCCACGTGTTTCGGTTTGGCACAGTGAATTTCCTCCAATTGGGCAGTAGGCATAATTAAAATTTGCTTTTTGTAATTTGTTTCAAAATGCTAATGTTTAAAATATTTTTGAATATTTTAAACATTGTGGAACTGTGAAAAATAAATTTAGGGAAAACATAAATACATTTCCAAATGTTTTTGATCAAATCAAGTTTAATTCTTGCTTCTGATTGGCTAAAATATGACTTTCACGGCTTTCACAGCTACACGGAGCGATATTGTGCTCTCTCATCACCCATTGCAGATTTGAAGGCTATTTCCCTTTGCACATTAGTGATGGAGCAATGCTATGTGCTTCTTATCATGAGTCTCTTTCTCTCATCACATAAGCGATGAGCAATACCACATTATCCTTGTCGCACATTGTTGATTGATGTCTTCATTTTCTCCTAGAATTCGTGATACGTGATGCTTGTGTGATCGTATCTGATAATGATCAAGTGTAAGGCGATGGTGGAGATGGTGGGTCCAGAAAAGAATCCATGGCAATATTTGATGGAGTTTTAATGTTGAGGAAATAAATCAAAGGTGAAATACACAGGTAGAATGGTTTTTCTACAACCAATATAAAAATTAAAGTCTTCATCGTGAAAGTAAAAAAAAAGGCTTTGTATTACTTGTAAATAAAACGATAAAAGATGCATAGGTAAAAGGGTTTTCACAACTAGATGGAAAAAGAGAAGATTTTTCATGGTGAATATTTTTCAGCTATAGTAAAAATGATTCTCTATTGTTGAGCAAAGGAGTGAAGTTTTTTAACGGGGTAAAAGCAAATTTTCAGCTATAGGGTAAAATGAGAGCAAGCAAAATGAAGAGAGGCGAGAATTTAATTGCAAAAGAGGATTTTCTTCAAGCGGTGACGATTACTGATCAAAGGATCTAAATGATGCCAATTGTCAACATAGATGTGCATTTGGGGATTCTTTGTTTTCCCTTAAATGTATTCTTTGCTTCATTGCAAGTAGTTGTTCACTGTTTTGGTCTCATGGGGAAATACAATTTGTAATAGGGTCTCAAATGAATAGTGTTGGTTTAAGTTTTCTAGAGTTTTCTAAATCTTGTAATGGAGAATTTAGTCAGGGTATTATCATATTTAGTCAAGGCATTGTCATATTTGTGTGTAAATGATCATATATTCTAAGTTGGTTGTCTCCATTATGCACATTGTATGGATTATGAATATGAATAATCAAAGAGTACTATTATTTTTCGTCTTGTATTTCCTTGAGTGTATGTTTTGTGTTATTACTTTCATTCAAAGAATGAATTAAATTGTATTAACATAAATAGAGGTTTATGCGATTGTGTGTTGGGATTATTAAGTATGGCTAGTTGAGTTTCTGGTATCAATGGTGTAAAACATCATCTAGTAGGCATATTTATGATAGAGTAAATGTTGTTATGAGTTTTAAGTTACATGGTTTAGGTGACTCCACCTTGGAATATGGTAGTGGTCTTTTAATGTTGCATTTTCTTGAGATTGTTTGTGGGCAGCTACAAATTTAAATCAATTTATTATCTATCTTGATGTAATTGTGTGTGAATTTAATATATTGCATCTCTCATTTTTAAATTAGACGTTGCCATAAAGGTCGGCCAAATATTTAGGGTATTATGTCCATTAAGCATTTGAAGGAGAATTATATGTTTACAGTGTTTTGGATGCTTTGACACATAAGTATATGTAGGAACACTGTCGGGATCACCCTCTCAGGTTTCACAAAGCTCGAAGTGCAGGGGAGAAAATGGTTTTAATTCAATATATTGTTCTTTGGCCAAATATCTCCTTGAATCTGACCATTAGGGATGGAATCCCTTTAGATTCAAGTTAATTATAGATTTGGGAACCAACACAAACTATGAATGCTTGGAATTTTTTTATCAAAGCATAATAGTAATGTGGTAGCATAGACATCACCATGAGACCACATTTCTGTGAAGCATTTTTTCAAACAACTCATTGCCTTGCTTGAGCTACCACATTTTCCATACATGTCTACCAAAGCATTTTATCAAAAAGTTCACTTCCTTGTTGCTATGGCTAAAAACATAAAATAGGTGCTTTCAAACAAACTATGGATGCTTGGAAAAAATCTATCAAACCATAATAGTAAGCAATAGCATAGACAAGGAAATGACCTATTTGAAAAAATGCCTCAAAGAAATATGGTCTCATGGTGATGTTCATCACCACGAGACCATATCATGGTGATGAACATCACCATGATACCACATTTCTTTGAGGAATTTTTTCAAACAACTCACTACCTTGTCTATGATACCACATTTTCCATACATGTCTACCAAAGAATTTTATCTAATAGTTCACTTCCTTGTTGCTATGGCTAAAAGCATAAAATATATCAAGCATAATAGTAACCAATAGCATACATAAGATAGTGAGTTGTTTGATAAAATGCTTCAAATAAATGTTGTCTCACATTTCTTTGAGGAATTTTTTCAAACAACTCACTACCTTCTCTATACTACCACATTTTCCATACATGTCTTCCAAAGAATTTTATCAAAAAATTCTCTCAAAAAAAATCAAGTAGTTCAGTGTCTTATCTATGCTACCAAATTTTTCATACACATCTACCAAGGTACTCAAAATTTTGTTGACTATCTTATACATTATAAGACATGACCTGCATCACTATTCTAGTTTTCATAATTAAATAATGTTGTTTTATTTTTAGATGATGCATGCGGAGACACCTCCTGCTGTTCATATGGCAATGGAGCATGGTGTGTCTTTCATAATTGATAGTCCCATACCTTTGACAATGGTATGAGGTAGATTAGTAAATTTCAAATTACATTGATTGTTATAGTTGTTTATTATTGAAAAATCAAATGATTATTGATTTGAAGTTTAATTTCTATCTAGATGGTTTCTATAGGACATTAGAATATCACAACTTGATCTTGCTACTTGTTGATGGTGTTTTTATGCACTTCTCAACACAGGCAATGCATAGGTGCATTACCTCTCTTGAAAGACAATCTTCCACAATCAGATTGCAAAACACTATACCAAGGTCTCTCGGATGTCAAGTCATGGCAGTGCTTGGAATATATCAGTTGATTTATGATGTGATTTGCTGGAATCACAAGGAAGACTTACATGAACAAAACTGGAGGAGAATTGGATCTGTGAATAGAGTTCTTAGAATGAGAAATTATGGCATTTTACTGCAGGTTCAGGCATCAGTCTTGAACTCCATATTCTATTTTAAGTTTTGGCTTTATAATTTGCAATGAACCTTAGCATAGGTCATCTATTAAAAAAGAAAGAAAAAGAGCAGGGAAGAGGGAAATTTCTTAGACCTGTAACTACGAATGAACAATGATCATGGAGACTTCTACTGTGGATAGTTTCCTTAAAATAGAATTTCACTTAACCAGTAATTTCATAGTATCATGAAACCTGTGCTATCTTCTGAGGACTGCAGATGTTCTATCACTCATTCACCACACATGTGCATGAAGAAATATAATGTTTCAGAGGCAGCTTAAAAATCAAATTCCAAGCTAACTTTTCACAACCATCTACTATCAGCAAATGACCAAAAGTATGGACAAGAAAAACATCAACACATCATAAATCTTCACAATCAAGAACAACATTACTAAATATACCAAAGTTGACTAAATGAAACTAGAACAAAAAAGTAAATTTAACAAAATCCTTAACTTATGAGAGAAGAACCATGAAACATGAGAAGAAATCCAAAATGCACCAAAGTCGATGTATTTCTATTGCAAATTCTGTAGCATGTCTTTACAACAATTCAACCTCTCTAAAATGAGAGGAGGCTCCCCTATTTATAGTGTTTAAAAAGTAGAACATGTGGCTAAGATTTAATTACATTTGTGTGGCCACAATTCACTATAATTTAGGGTTCTACCTACCCCCAATATATTACAATTTAAAAACATCATTTGTCTTTTCCATATTTTGTCTTTTGTGGTAGCACTGTAGCATTTTGTCTTTTTGTTGATTGCTCTTTGTTGTAACTACTCTTTTGGAAGTTCTTCATCAAAAATGGGGTTGCCCTCCTGGCTTTTTATAGCTTCATATTCCATGAATCTTAGAATTACCATTTGAAGATTATCAATCACCATGACATCAGATTTTAGCACTTGGTAGCTCCACTCCCTGGAATTATTGACGAGCTTCTTAGAATCCTCCTCATATTTTTCAATGTGATTATTAAACAATTCGGATTGGGTGAAGGCTCGAGCATCGAAGCTCATGAACTTTGTGGTGATCTTGCCTGACATCCCCTCTTCTATTTTCTTCTAGAAATGAGGCCTTCTAGTTTCAGGATTGCTCTGAACAACAGGCACATCAAAACCTGTCATCACTCCCAAATACTGGATGCAATCACCTCTGGCCTCCTTGGCCCATTCGATGTCAAGATCCACCTTCTCCAACACCTATTCCAGCCTCATCCTTTGATGGTTGAAGTCTCGCTTCCAAATATCCATAAGACAATGGTCATCATCCTTGAATGGAAATTCATTCTCCCAAATTTTGCTTGTCAACTTGAGGATGGCCTCAATATTTGGGTACGCGGCCTTATACTTCATAGGAAACTTAATGAATATTTTATTTGTACCCTCAAGAGACTCCTATACTTTCAGAAATTTGTTGGTTGTCCAAACAAAGTGGTTGATACCTATAGTTCCAATATCCAAGACCTACCGGAACCAACTTTCTGTGGTCTTTTCCAAATTTTTCCTCTTCTCTAGCTTATTAATCTGTTCTTTGGACAAAAACTATGGTGGAGCCAAAGAAGTGGCTGGCAGATCCTCCACAGATGACCATTGATGGATATAGGATGTCAAGTTAGCCACTCGCGCTTTAAGTTCCTCTTTCAAAACCTTGTCCTTAGCTGGATTATGTGCATAATCTTGGCTACGGACTCCTGGAGGTGGTCAACCTTCTATTCCCTGGTGGCCACTCCCAAGTCGATGGTGGAGAAATTCTAGCTTATTGCCTATTCTCCAAACATAGGCGTGGCTATCTGCACTACTCTAGATCCGGAGGCATCCATCGTTACCTTTGATCTAATTATGGGCCTTTTCTCCTTCTTGGCACCAATATGAGCTCTATCCAATATTGCCTCCAGTCGTGGTTTCAGATCCTTCAAAGCGGGAGTCCTTTTTCTAACTATCTTTCCAACCAGTCAAGAATCACATACCCCTCCTTAGGGAATTCATGTTGATCCTTGTTGTCCTCCTTTTCCTCATCAAAGTCTTGAATGAGCACTATGTTCCCGATGGGAGACACTAACTCATTTGACCCCAATTTTTGACGAAACCTTCTGATGAAAGCTATATAATCAGATGTATCATCGGACACTTGTGCGAATTTTCATTTTTAAAATTTTTTATCCCCGATGTTCGTCAGAATTTCAACGAACCATTTTTTTTGTCTACATTTCGACGAAGATCTTTTGCCAAAATTTTGACAGACCTGCAAAGTTAAATTGTGGCAGGCATAAATTGAAATGAACTCGACTATTTATTGCGACAGTGTTTTGCTCGATGGTTTTCTTGGGGAAAATTAGAAGAAACTCAAGAAGATATCGCCAGGTTGAGGGTAGTCATTGTCTTTTTCTAGAACTCATTTGTGAAGTCAGATTTGTACTTCTAGGTTTGAAAATCATATTTTAAAGCAACATCTCATCAGATTTCATTTTTAGTCTTGTGCATTTTTAGAATTTCATTTCCAGATTTTAGACCCGACTTCACAAATTCTTTATAAGGGAATTGTTTATAATTGATGGAAAATTCTTGATGGATTTGGACAAAGATTATATTTGCAAGGTTTCAATTTTAACCCTAACGATCAATTTTCAATAGATTTGGGAGCCATAGCTAGATAATATCAAAGGTGTTGATTGTTTTTTACTGTAACCAAGTTTATCTTCTAGACACATAGCATATAAAATCTCATATAATACTGCCTTACAATACCATCAATCTATATTCTAACGCAATACTACTTATCAAATCCTTATATGAACATAGTCACCTATAACCTCACTCAAGTATTTTAATTAATTCCTTGAATTAAAGCCAAAATGAGAATTACACACACCATAACAGTGAGATGAACATAATAACCCTTGATCATTTTATTCAAGATAATAATATATTCATACAATGGAGATACATGACCTTGGAATGAGCAATTTTCATTTAGATGCTAGTACTGTCTTAAAAATTAAGTACCCATAAAACTAAAACCTACAACAAAATGACACCAAACCTAAGAATAGTATCTTCAGTATAATATCAAGCTCTTTACAAATTCGCTCTACAAGTTTAGTTAGACTCGACCTAAAGATATCTAACTTGCTAACCCGTATTTCTGGTCTTGAAATCCTTCTTATAGGGAAAATTAAGGAGCAACAAGCATTGGACTAGAAATACACCTGTCACTGGTCACTTGGACCGCCTTATGACATTTCAAAAATTGGTTACAACAGCTGAGTCTCTGGAGAATCTTCTTGTTCATCCTATCCACTATAGAATAACTATTGCATTTGCCAAACTTCAAAAACTTGCACCAAAACTGCCACCAAGACATAGCCAAAATTTGTTATAACCATAACCACTGAGTTGTTAACTACCGGTTGTAGACTCTATCATATTCTTGTTCAGTTAAGTACTTTTCTACCCATCCTTGATATTCCTCATTCGTTGGCCAATTAAAATTTACCACCTCATTTACCTTGGCACTGTAAGGTGTATACTTTACTGCTACTTGATTCGCCTCCCTTTCAAAATATTCCAAAAATGTGCTAGTGTTAATGATTTTATCCATACTACTCATCAGCATGTCATAATCTGAGTCATCACAAATCAATTTGATTTGTGCATTGATGATTTCATCTACCCTGTCTTGCCATTGCTGCAGTGATCTAACATTTCCTTGGGCATCTATAGTATCTGGTAAAGATGTGTCACTCCAGTATCAAAACTCTTTACCAACTCTTTAATCCTCCCACTGAAATCATCAGGTAAGGCCTGGAAACCTTGCAGTGACTTCACAAAGTCTTGAGTAGGCCTTAATTGTGAGGCCTATTAGCTCCATTTTGAGAATTTCATTTCCAGATTTTGTTGTGCAAGTTCAATATTTTGATTTTAGGAGTCTAATAGTTGGAAATCATAGTAAAATCAGAATTTAATAATTTCTAGAATTAGCATTTGAAAGTGTTTTTTGGGGTCATTAACTTCAGACTATCTTCTCTTTTGCAGGGGTGGTTGCATGCAAAATTAAATTGTGGTGAACATAAATAAAAATGAGCTCGACTATTTATTGCGACAGTGTTTTGCTCGATGGTTTTCTTGGGGAAAATCAGAAGAAACTCAAGAAGATATCGCCAGGTTGAGGGTAGTCATTGTCTTTTTCCAGAATTCATTTGTGAAATCAGATTTGTACTTCCAGGTTTGAAAATCTTATTTTAAAGCAACATATCTCATTAGATTTCATTATTAGTCTTATGCATTTTCAAAATTTCATTTCCAGATTTTAGACCTGACTTCACAAGTTCTTTGAATTATTTATAATTGATGGAAAATTCTTGATGGATTTGGACAAAGATTATATTTGCAAGGTTTCAATTTTAACCTTAATGATCAATTTTTAATAGATTTGGTAGCCATAGCTAGATAATATCAAAGATGTTGGTTGTTTTTTACTTATAACCAAGTTTACCTTCTAGACACATAGCATATAAAATCTCAGATAATACTGCCTTACAATACCATCAATCTATATTCTAACCCATTACTACTTATCAAATCCTTATATGAACATAGTCACCTATAACCTCACTCAAGCTGCATTTTGAGAATTTCATTTCCAAATCTTGTTGTGCAAGTTTAATATTCTGATTTTAAGAGTCTAACAGTTGGAAATCATAGTAAAATCAGAATTTAATCATTTCTGGAATTAACATTTTAAAGTTTTTTTTGGGGTCATTAACTTCAGACTATCTTCTCTTTTGCAGGGGTGGTTGCATGCCGAATTTTTTTGGTGTAAAATATCATAATTATTATATATGGTTACTTGTGTATGATTAAAAATTATTGGAGTTTGAGTTTGATATTTTTTGAAGATCTAAATATTCAAGCTTGGTAAAGAAAAATAATGTCAGATAATATTAGTCCAGAACAAAATGAAGAGTCACTTGATAGATTGTGGGCTAGATTGAAAAGAAAGGGTGATGGGAAATGTTATTGTCCTTGCAACAATTGCAAGGGCTTAAAGACGAGAAGACTTTTAATCACAACAGCTGAGAAACATTGTGGGCAACATGGTCATGTTGAAGGGGGGCATGGTTATCATCTATTGGTAAGCTGTTTATTATATGTGTTTATATTGATTGAATTTGTAAATGTTTATATTGTTTTAACATTTGATATATATATATATATATATATATATATATATATAATCACTTGATCATGATCATGGTTTATTTGTGTCTACCATTATTATAAAGGTGGGGTGCCTTAGGGAACATGATGTGGATTATCACGGCCTGGAGAATATGGTTTTGCAAGCGGAGGAACATGAAGCTGTGAATATCAAAGATGAAGTTAATGATCCTATGGAAGAAGATGATCATGCACCAGAAAAGACAATTGAAGATGATGGTACAAATATATTGATCCATGACACATGTAGTGGCACAACTGATCATGTTGATCGAGATGACTTTGATGATGTTCATGATTTACCTGTACTTGAGAAGGCATACGATCCCCTTTATGAAGGCTCCCAAACAACTCATCTCTCTGTTGTATTGTTGCTGGTGAACTTGAAGGTTATGAATGCTTTATCCAACATAGCAATCTCACGGATGTTAAGGTATGTCATATATGTCATCTTTTTTCATCCATTTTAATTGTTGTTAGTTCATCGCTAGTAAATAAAGGATGAAGCATGTACCATTAATATTCTTTATATTAAGAAATTATTTTTTGTTGTAGATTGATTGGTGAATTTTTGTTACCACCATCAAATATTTTACCTCGCTCATACCGAGATTTATCTGGCATTATGAAAGATATTGGAATGGAGTATCAAGCAATAGATGCATGTCCCAATGGTCATATTATATATCATAAACAACATGAATTTGCAACAGAATGCCTAGAATGTCATATTAGTAGATATCAAACAAATCAACTAACAAAAAAGGTGTCTCGCAAGGTTCTTCGTTATATTCCCATTATTCCACGTATGCAACAATTATTTAGGTGTGAAAGCTTAGTGCAATTTATGGATTACCATGCACAAAATAGAAGTGGAGATGACATTCTTCGAATGCTTGAGGATGGTTCTGCATTTAGGGACATGGAGGAAAAATTGTCACACTTTAAAGAAGAACCTCATAATCTCAGGCTTTCATTGGCAGCGGACGGTGTCAATCCATTTGGAGAGCTGAGATCTATTTACTTGGTGTCGCTTGTTTTTTTTATAAACAATAACATTCCTCCATGGATGTCAATAAAGAGGGAGCACATAATGTTGGCAATGATTGTTCTAGGTATTTTTTTACATCAATTTTCTTTAACGTAGTAGCATCTCATTTGTCTTATTTGTTGCATAATGACATATGTTTTTTCATGTAATAGTAATGTACATGAATTTATATATATTGTAGTAAAATGGTTATAATAATTATGTAATGTTTATGTTCATTCAACTAGGTAAGTACCAAGTTAAAGATATGAATGTATATATTGAGCCTCTTATCGACGAGTTACTAAAGTTATGGAATGGGGTGACTATGTATGACGTATCTAGACCAATAGGACAAAGACAATTTGAATTCCATGCAATGCTTGTATGGACAATTCATGATGCCCCAGGGCTAACACATTTTTCTGGTATGTTATAATGTTCGACTGCATGACTTTAATGATATTTAATTTTATGAAGTAGATATCATGCATGTTTTTTAAATAATCTATTCATTATATATAATTATAAAAATTGACATATTTAATCCAATTATATATGATAATTTGTAGGTCTTCAAACAAAGGGAAAATTTGCATGTCCAATTTGTGGTCCAAAGATGAAATCTCATCGTTCAACAAGTTTAGGAAAGCAGGTGTTTGATGAGTATAGGCACTTCCTCCACAGAAAACATGTATCAAACTACTGAAAAACATCTTTTCAATGGGAAAGAAGAGACTACATCAAAACCACGAAGAATGACACCTTGCCTATGGAAGCTGGAATATAATAGAATTAATCGTCAAGGTTATACATCGGATCAAATTGTTTATCTATCATATATGATATGTTTTGAATTTATATTTTTATATTGTGTTGTGTTTACTCATGCTGTAATTGACAATGATTGTCGTTGTTAATTTGTTTAACTTATATGCTTCATGAAGGCCATCAAGGCATTAATGGTCGGCTTCCACAGGGACTGAAAAAATATCCTAGACAATTTAGTAGGTTGCCCTACTATGAGCAGCTACAAATTGTGCATTTGTTTGATACAATGCATATTGGAAAGAATATGACAGAAATGTTATGGAAAATATTGGATGGAAGGCATGACAAAAAAAAATTATCAAAATTTGTAGTGACATTCAGGAAGCCAGTCATTCAATTAAATAGCGATGGAGACCAAATTAATATAAGTGCCCTTCCTTGGTTATTAACAAAGCAACAAAGCAATGTTATAAAACAAGTCATACGAAAAATTCAATTTCCCACAGGATTTGCTACGAACATAAACAATATCATAACAAAGAAAGGTGAATTTGGGTCAGGGATGAAAACGCATGATTGGCATACCTTCATTAAGGTAATTATTCTGGTATATTATATATATATATATGTATACTATATGTACTTTTTAGTGTATTATGTTTACTACTTTTGGAAAAATATTAATGAAAAGATCATTTTATAATTGTTGCAGTATGTTCTACCTCTATCTCTCCCAAACAACTTCGACAATAATGTCAAGCAAGTTATATATGATCTTGGAAAATACATGAGGTAAGTAGTGATATTTGTTCAATTCATTGTATATTTTTGTTAAATCTCGTTAATATATTTGTGCCTTGAATCACTTGTAGATGGCTATCATCTAAAGCAATCCATAAAGAAGATATAAATTATTGGAAGAGAAAAAATCCTTGTCTAATGTGTGAAATGCAAAAGTGTCTACCTTCGACATTTTTCAATGCACAAGAACACTACCTCATACACCAAGTTGAGGAGATTGAATTGTGTGGACCTGTACACACAAGGCCAATGTGGATGGTTGAGAGGCACTTGAAATTTTTGAAAGCTTTGGTTAGACAAAGAGCACATCTTGAGGGTTCTATGGTGGAGGGATACATGGTATACTAGACCATGGTGTACATTACTGAATATCTTCCTAAGTTTGCAACAAAGATCCATGTAGATCGCATTTGGGATCCCATCTCCATTAACAAATTCGAAGGGGAGTACTTGATGGGGAAAGATAGATTGAGGAAAGTGATAGGTAATTATAAGACATGATCATGGAGATTAATTAGAATACATTTTACATTTGGTTTTTATGTATATTGTACTTATTTAATTATTAATCTCCAATATTCATCAATTATAAATTAAGGTCGTATACCATGGTAATTAACTAATTATACATTGTTTGTGAATTTCAAATTTTTTTGATACAGTTGGTCGAGAGTGGGATGCACTACATTTGTACATCGCAAACAATCTTGATTGGATGACGGTATGGATTGAACAATGTCAACAATTTGGTCACGCATTAACATGGGAAGGTGTGGCTTCATTGGTTAAAGAAGCTCATCGTAATGGAGATTCCAATGTTACACCAAGGGAAATTGATTTAGCATATGGTTTAAGAGATAAACAGGTATGTATAAATATATTAATCACCCATATACTTTATTATTTTCAATTATATTGATGTATATATATGTTGAGATTTTTTTCTTTGCATATATTCGGCCAAGAATAAATATGTTTATCAACTGACAATATTGCAATAAGTTTTACATGTTTGACATATTGCAAGTGAAACACCACAAGGCTGTGTGGTGCAATGGTCATAAATTTCGAATCAAAAGGTTGGATGACACAAAGAAAACTTGTGATTCTAGGATAACTGTAGTCTTCTAGATGACTAATGTTTCATCTAGAAGCGACATACATCCAGAAGTCTCAGAAAATCAATACTATGGGATTTTGGATGATATACTTGAGTGTGACTTTAAGTCCTTCAAATTAGTTTTGTTCGTTGTCCTATGGTACAGGCTATAATTGAATTAAAATGATCCCGAGAGAACTATTATTGAACATGATAATGGATTTACCATGGTTAAGACAAGGTATTTTGAGCCCCCTGGAAATGAGCCCTATGTTCTTCCAAGCCAATGTGAGTAGGTATTTTACTTAGAGGTTCTAGGTAAAGCGGGTTGGTCATATGTTGTTAGACATGATCCAAGAGGAAGGCCGGTAAAGTATAATGTGGTGGAAGAAGAAGATACTGAAGAAATAGAAGATGATGTAGATGATGATCGGGATCAACAGTTAGTTGATGATGTGCTTGACAAAGATGTCGAAGAGGAGGAACTAGATCATGATGATGTAGGAGTTAATGTTCATGAAGATGATATCCATGTGGATGATGACATTATTGAAACTAATATCAATGATGACGATGATGGTATGACCAATCCTTACAATGTTGAATCTAGATTGGATGATACAAACAAAGAGTTGGATGAAGAAGAAGATCAATGACATTGAAATGTATGAGTTATGTGATTGTATTATCTATTTGATATTAATTTCTTGATAGAATTATATTTGACTTATGTGGTTACATAATTAATTTATGATGTTTTTAATTTTAATTATATTTGAATTATATTAGAATATGTTTAGTTAACAGATGTAAAAAATAAAATGGATAAACCAAAAGATGAAAGTGTGAGACCACTGCCTTGTTGGGTGTATGGAGTCTAATGAAGATCTATAAAAGTGTAATCTATGATGGCAATAATTCAAAGTGTTTGGCACAAAAATGTAGTTTATAACTTGTATAAATGTGCAAGTAAATGATTGACAAACTCTACTTGAGATAGAATGAAAATCCTAGTTATGTGATTCTTCTTATTGATCCAATTAATACTCTTTAGTTACTGTGATTGACTAGAAGGGTTTAATCTTTACTTGAAAGAACCAAATAATCACATCACACAAATACAATAAATGTGTATCGGTAAACTGAATATATACATGCTTGATATATCGATTTAAACAACAAAAAAGAATCAAAATGGAGACAACCAGATAACTGTATAATTCCACAAACAGTTGATACCAAGATTAAGCCACAAGTTCAGACATCTTCATTAACTGCATCAAAATTCATACATGCATGTGAGTCTTTTAAAGGAAAGTTTCCTTGCAAACTATCTACTGTATCTTTCTCCTATCCACCTATATCTGTTTTACATTATGAAACAGATATAAATATATCAAAATTGTGAAAGGGCGCGTCCTTTCAGAAATGTCTTTTGCTTAACAACAATAACAAACTAGAAATTATGCTCTATTAAGCCATGAATAGATGTTTGACAGATAATCTCGGTAAGTTGGCTGCTTGTGTGTGTCAGCATCCTCCAGTGCATTCCACCAAGTCCCGAAGCATCTTCTTGTTAAATTCCACTCATTAAAGAATAGTCACTGCCTTGACAAACCTCAAAACCTGCACCAAATAGTTGCCATAGAGACAAAACTATAATCAGTTATAACTTTAACCCCTGAGCTATTAATTGTCGGTAATAGATATTGTTTTACTCCTCTTCGGTTAAGTACTTGTCCACCCATCTCTGATACTCTTCATTCGTTGGCCAGGCAAAATTCACCACCTCATTCACCTTAGTATTGTAAGGTGTGTACTTCACTGCAACCTGATTGGCTTCCCTTTCAAAAAGTCTAAGAATGTGTTGGTGCTAATTATCTTATCCATACTATTTACCAGCAAATCATAGTTTGAATCATCACAAATTGATTTGATTTGTGCATTGATAACTTCTTCTGCCCCATCCTGCCACTATTGCAATGTCTTAACATTTCCTTGTGCATCAATAATGTTTGGAAAAAAATTATCATTCTAGTCATCAAAGCTCTTTATTAGCTCCCTAATTCCTCTACTCTAATCATCAAGTAGGGCCTGGAATCCCTTCAATGATTTTACAAATATTTGAGTAGGCTTCAATGACTGGGGCCTATTGTCCACATCAAACCTAGAAGATTTGTACATAATATCCATATTAATGGCCCTAGGGATCCATTTCTTAGCTAAAGGAAAAACTATTTCCCGATCCCTATTGATATTTTTTATTCCATCCAAGAATAAAGAATACAAAGAATGTACAGGTGGTAATTTACCATCAAACTTTTCATTAAGATGCCTAAAAACTATTTCAACCACCACACTTTGTTTGGCAATTGCATCATCCTCGCTTGCCTTTAAGGCAACCTACAATTTTGTGATCCTATTCAACATTTGCTCCTTGGTGGGATCCACAGAATATTCAACTTCTTCTTCAACTAGCCTTGGTGTAGGACTGAGAGCAGGTGCTAGGATGGGGGACCCCAGAGTTGAAACAATTGGAGTAGTAGGGGGGACCAATCCTGCAATAGAAGGTAATGCTCTGATACCAGGAGCACTGGAGGATTCTCCCACCTGCCCATATTTCAACCTATCTACTTCAGATTGTAGTTCAATATTCCTTTGTTGCATCCTACTTTATTCTCCAATTATCATATTGTATTTCTCCATTAGACTCTTCTTTTCAGCCTCTTCTCTCTCAGCTGTCTTTTCGGTCAATTTGGCCACATTTACTATCAAGCTTGTAGCTTCTGTTGTTGAAGTTTCAAAAGCTCTCTTGATGATTAGCCCTCCCCTTAGGTGTGGGCTAATATCAGTTACATTTGGCTTTCTTCCTTGGGGTGCCAATGCCCATATGGCCAGAGTTTCATACTCCTTACTAAAGGCAGAGTCCTACAGAGCTGCCTTAACCTCTTCTTCACTATTTTGTATAGGGTGCTTGTACTGTAAGATAGCATTGAATGCAACCGCATCAGCTATGTCCCATTCAGGCTATTGGTGGTTTTTTAATGTGAACCAGGTTTATCTCCTAATCTACCTATGGAATTACCAATTCCAATCAAGGGCAACTCAGAGGACTTGAAACAACTAACGAGGATTTTAAAAAACCTCCTACACTTTGGGCTCTGCAAGACCCGAGAGGGTGATCCCTCAATCTGTTTACAATCTCTGCACCGAATTTATAAACAATCATTAACAATTAACAAATAATCCCATTTAATAGCTCAACAAAATAGGATAATACTGAACTGAATTGGCCCTTCATCAATAGTATCAACTACTTGGAGCATGAGATGATTATAATGACATTTCACCACTTAAGATGGTCATTTAATTTGCAATTTGGCAGCAAGCTCTAAGATAAGACAAACATACACAAAACCTTACAAACACATACGATTTAGGCCAGTGCCATATACTATTGGGGAGTCGAATTCACAAATATTTAGATTTCCATAACAGGTTCAAACACATAACATATAAGATCTCTAACAATATTGCATTACAACAATGTCAATTTCTATCCTAACTCAATACTTCTTATCAAATCCCTTTACAAACATATCCATCTATGACTCCATCCAAGCATTTTAATTAACTCTTTGAATTAGAGCAAAAATGGAAGTCATACACACCATAATAGTGAGATGAACGCCATAACCCTTGATTATATTATTCAAAATTGTGATATATTTATACAAAGGAGAGCCATGAGCTCTAAATATATCATTATAACTCAAATGCTAGTACTGTCATGAAACATCAAACCTTCATGCTGTTGGAACTATGAAATTTTGAAAAATTCATTATTTCTTCATGATTATTAATCTCCCAAAAAAGATTCATAATGCAGACATAAACATCCTCACATAGCATTTTTTACCAAAATCCGATTTAAAAATTGTGCCATAACGCCCCATAGATTTCATCTGACATTAAAATCTTAACATATGAAAATATCGGCATAAGTTGATGCAGGTCTCATTGATGATAATATACATATCCTAAATGTATCGGCAAGACATCAGAAGGGTCACACCGATCAAGTTATACACAGAGATAATGCGGGTTTGTATATTTTATCGACAAGACAAAAAGTATCGACGTGACGATGTAAGGTCACATCGAGCTAAATTACCTTTTGCCGATTGGTGTAACGTAAAGTCTATCGGAGAGACTTTGGTCATCGGATAGAGATTTTAAAACACTACCCGAAACGTTATTAGTCTTGCTGATAAAGCAAGGGGAGGACTCACTTGGTGAGACAAATGATGTTGGGGAGAATTCAGAAAGTCTTACAGACCCCTCGAGTTACACTGACAGAACTGAGCATACAAAGATAAAGGGTGTCGAGAAGACAATGCACATGGTCTCGCTGAAGAAAAAGCGTATTGATGAGACATGTCACCGTGGGGAGATCTAAGAGACATCACGACGAGTATCGTTTTATCGAAAAAACAAATACTTGGTCTTGGTGACATAAGTCAATAAAGTAAGCATCTCAGTGAGACAAAAAGCTTTCGGAGTAAGGTGAAGAACTATTGGCCCGATTCATTAAGTTTGGGCGATAGTTGTTTCAGTGAAGGTCATGGTGATAAAAAAATAGAAAGAAAGAAATATCGGGGAGACTTGTGATGTCGGGGAAACTGCAAGACGTCTTAGCGAATGGGTGAACGTTGAACAAGTGGATCAGCCAGAGGTTTGAAATGTCTTACTGATGTGATCCTTGATGTCACATTGAGAATTTTGAAAAAAATTACAACATTCATGTCTCAGTAAAGACATTAATGGCACCACAAAGTGTAAAAGACAAACAAACACAGAACCTTACAAACACATACGATTTAGGCCAGTACCATATACTATTGGGGAGTCAAACTCACAATTATTTAGATTTCCATAATAGGTTCAAACACATAACATATAAGATCTCTAACAATATTGCATTACAACAGTGTCAATTTCTATCCTAACTCAATACTTCTTATCAAATCTCTTTACAAACATATCCATCTATGAATCCATCGAAGCATTTTAATTAACTCTTTAAATTAAAGCAAAAATGGAATTCATACACACCATAATAGTGAGATGAATGCCATAACCCTTGATTATGTTTATACAAAGGAGAGCCATGAGCTCTAAATATATCATTATAACTCAAATGCTAGTATTGTCATGAAACATCAAACCTTCATGCTATTGGAACTGTGAAATTTTGACAAATTCATTATTTCTTCATGATTATTAGTCTCCCAAAAAAGATTCATAATGCAGACATAAAAATCCTCACAGTATTTTTTACCAAAATCTGATTTAAAATTGTGCCATAACGCCCCATAAATTTCATCTGACATTAAAATATTAAGATATGAAAATATTGGCCTAAGTTGATGCAGGTCTCATCGATGATAATATACATATCCTAAATGTATCGGCAAGACATCAGAAGGGTCACACCGATCAAGTTATACACAGAGAGAATGCGGGTTTGTATATCTTATCGGCAAGACAAAAAGTATAGGCTTGATGATGTAAGGTCACATCGAGCTAAATTACCTTTTGCCGATTGGAGTAATGTAAAGTCTATCGTAGAGACTTTGGTCATCGGAAAGATATTTTAAAACACTGCCCGAAGCGTTATTAGTCTTGTCGATAAAGCAAGGGGATGACTCACTCGGTGAGACAAACGATGCCGGGGAGAATTCGGAAAGTCTTACCAACCCCTTAGGTTACACCGACAGAACTGAGCATATGAAGATAAAGGGTGTCAAGAAGACAATGCGCATGGTCTCTGTTGGAAGTGTGAAATTTTGGCAATTTCATTCACCCTTCATGAATATTAGTCTCCCAAAAGGTTCATAATACAGACATAAAAATCCCCACATAGCATCTTTTACCTAAATCCATTTTAAAATTTTTTCATAAAGCCCTATAAAATTCATATGGCATTAAATCTTTAATATATGAAAAATATCAGCATAAGTTGATGCAGGTCTCATCGATGCTAATATACATATCTTCAATATATTGGCGAGACATCATACGGGTCATACCAATAAAGTTATACACTAGGAGAATGCGGGTTTGTATTACTTATCGGCAAGACAAAAGGTATCGCCATGATGGTGTGAGGTCATATCGAGCTAAGTTACCTTTTTTCGATTGGAGAAAAGTAAAGTCTATCGAAGAGACTTTGGTCGTCGGAGAGAGATTTCAAAACATTGGCCGAAGCGCTATTGGTCTTTTCGATAAAGAAAAAGGAGGACTCAATTGGTAAGACAAATCATGCCGGGAAGAGTTCATAAAAGTCTTACCGACCCCTCGGGTTACACTGACAGAATTGAGCATTCAGAGATAAAGGGTATCGAGAAGACGATGCTCGTTGTCTTGCCGAAGAAGAGGCGCATCAGTGAGACATGTCACCGCAGGGAGATCTAAGAGACATTGCAATGAGTATTATTATGTTGTTAGAACAAATTGCTTGGTCTCGATGACATAAGTCGATAAAGTAAAAATCTTGGTGAGACAAAGTACTTTCAGAGTAAGGAAAAGAACCGTTGGCCCGATTCATTAAGTCTGAGTGATAGTTGTTTCGGTGAAAGTCATGGAGATATAAAAAGCAAAAGGAAAGAAACTATCGGGGAGACTTGTGATGTCAAGGAAACTACAAGACGTCTTGGTGGATGGGTGAAGGTTGAATAGGCGGATCGGCCAGAGATTTGAAATGTCTTGCCGATATAAGCCCTGATGTGACAGTGAGAATTTTGAAAAAAAAAACTTGCAGCATTCATGTCTTAGTAAAGACATTAATGGTGCCACGAAGCATAGGATATTTTGCATATCAGGGTATGATCAATTGAAATCATTGTGTCACAGAATTCAAAGCGAAGGAGAGCAAGGGAACCAGTAGAGCAATTAAGGCATTCACCTGGCTTGAGTTTGCAAGAAAGTTATAGTAAGTTTCTTTTCCTCTCAGAATTTGTAAAAATTTAAATTATGGAAGGCACTGGTTCAGGAAAACTAAAGGGAAGAAAATCCAGGGAGGGAAGCCAATCAAAAGAAAAAAAGAAAAAGACTGAGTTGCAACCATAAGGTATTGAAAGGAAGCTAAATCAAGACCTCATAAACCAGTTACCTGGTTCTGGACCTAGAGCTAGGCGTTCTGCAAAGCTCAAAGCGGAAGTTGACAAATTGGATGACAAATGCAAATTTATAGGTGATGTTTGGACTCCGATTAGAGGCTATGAGTTATTCAATTTCCATTACCACATGAGAAATCGCTTTGAGCTAGTATGCAATCCATGGAGGCTCAATTTTGGGAAATTAGTGTGCCCTAATGTTTTTATTGACGTCGAATTGGTAAAATTGATGGCTGGACACTATGATTCAAAAAACAAAGCTATATGTGATTTGTCAGGGAATCCATTGATACATGTATCTGAGAATGCAATTTCTGAGGTTTTCAGAATGGAGGGAATATGCAATGAGAAAGTAGTGAGTGAAGAGCTTGATAGTGAGTTCAGAAGGATGGACTCCATTTATAAAGGGTGGAGGTTACCTCTGCACATAATTAGGTTTCATGGAAAACCTACTCCAATGGAAGACAGTGAGGGGCCACCCTTTCATGTAGACCTCTTCGAACCTTACCTAAAATGTTCTTACTACTTAGTGGGACAGGTATTAGGGATGGAGGTACCCAAGCATATGGCGGTTGTTCCCTTCGTGATTGCTACAGACATTCAGTATCACAATTCCAGATCATTTGCCTATGTTGCACATGTTTTTAAGGAGCTGGATGTAGATTTGATGGCGATGAAGAGTGGTCCTTCTGTTCTCCATCTCAGAAATTACTCACTGCTGATGCACTTAGTGTTGTATTTTGGACAAGAGTTAGGTTTATGGCCCGAGGAGCTGAGGATTTCACAATCCACCAAGGAAGGTAGGCCATTTCCTGTTCAATTATGGACTGTTGTTTGGGACAATAGGTTTGCCAATTCAAATTTCTTGCATTTTGAAGAATTCTTTGTGAAACCCTTGTATAGATTTTTTAACCATCCTTGTGATTATTCTTTATTTGAAGAAGTAAAAAGGTTTCTTAGGCCTAGAGATTACAATGGAAAAATTAACCACAACTGGGTGGATTGGTATTGCTTAGAGAATGCCACAATGATTAGGGTTTATGGCTTTGAGGATACACCTTTCATTCTACCCAGAACTATCTCGGATAGAATTGCATACCTAGAAATTGTTAGGCAAATGGATTATTCCAGTGTTATGAACTTAAGTTCATATGGGAAACAGGCTTTTATGCCCAATACATTGTGTTTTAGTGATTTCATTGTATTATCCAAGGAAGGTTATGATCTGATTCTGGACAAATTATTGCACTACAACATGAGAAGAGCACTAGTGAGAAAGAACTTTGATCCAGAAGGGTATATCCACTCTGCCAGACAAAAAATAAATTTTGGAGGGTACCATCATGCGCCCTTTAAATCTGATGACATAATCAGAAACCTAGAGGTAGAGGGAGCTGAAATTGTGATTGAAAAACATAATTAGGAGTTGGTGGATGCTGAGTTGTTATCCTCCATTAAGGGGATTTCAGAAATAGATAGGCCACAAAGCTCATCTGGGAAAGTTTCAAGAATGAAGACTCGGGACTATGCCTATGTTGTCAGAGAAACAGATGTTGAGGAAACCATGGATATAGATACAAGACATGAAAACTATAGGTCTTTCATATCAGATGATGAATTTATAAAGACCTCAGAGTTTAAGAAATTTTTATATAAGCAAAAAGGGAAAGAGATAAGGGGACAGGTTGACAATGTCACTCCAGGGAATGAGAATCAACTATTAAAAAGCTTAAAGGATGAAGTAGACAAAGAGATGATTGACATGACCCCTGAAAAGGGGAGGGAGCTGCTTGAAAAGGAAAGTTTTATGATTTTTCCAGGTTTGGATATGAATTCTACATTAGTTTTTGATAGTTTCTTAAAAGATAACAATGCTACCCACAAGCTCAGTATAGAGAAGGTGACAAAGGTATACACAGGATCAAGATACAATCCCGATGATTAAACATTGATGATTTGGGCCTTGTATCCTCCTCACAAGAAATCAATTGTTATTGATATTGAAAAGGAATTTGGACATGTCATGACCCTGAAGGCTGGGGAGGTTGATCCTATAGAGATTGTTGATATTGGGATAAATATAGCCAAGTTGAATAAAGCCCAAATCCAAGCATTGATAAGGGAAAGGGAGGTGTACAAAACCAATAATGAGAGGATGTTGAGAGAGAATGAATGCTTGAAAGACTTGGTAGGTGCTATAATTGAACCAACAAGGATGCTCACTCAAGGTGAGAGTTCACAAAAAAAAGACCATTGGGAAGGGTGAACTACATACTCTCAAGGGAGAATGGATGCATTTGCTACAATAATAAAAAAAGGTAGGTTGTTTTAACCACTTGGTTAAATAAACTCTGGGGAAAACATTCATAGTACATAGATGCAATAAAGGAACACAGGAGAGTGGATAGCAGAATTCAGGAAAGAATTGAGGAATTGGAGCAGAAGGACACTCCTAGTAATGAAGAGATTGAAAATGCCAATTGTATTATGGATAGGCACAGGGATTTCTTTGAGGAGTTACAAGGGGATATGCAAGGATTGATGGAGGCTGCCGAAGATAGATTGACCAGGTTATGTGATGATGAAGGGAAAATGAACGAAGCGACTACATGGAAAAGTGAGTGCGAAACAATATTCCAAGGGATGCTAGAGATAGCCACTACGAAAGATGTGATATTGGATGCAGCATGTGAGCAAAATGAGCGAATGATAATGATGGAAATTGTGATCCACGATATGTTGGGAGATGCTGACACTCATGAGCACCAGGATTATATGGAGCATATGTCTGCAGTCCATTTGTGGCTTAACAAAAATTAGTTAATAGTGGATTTGTTAAACCTTTTATGCTTTAAACCTTTTTGAAAAGGCACGTCCTTTTGAAAACTAATGTATAAGTATTCGTTGTTGGATAAATGTAAAGGGGTAGAAGATAGAATTAGAATAGGATAGACTGCTATAAGCATTAAATTTTTAGAAATGATGACATTCAAGGAGACTATGTTGCATGTATGAATTTTAAAGTAGATAATGAAAGACTGTTGATTTAGTGGCTTCATTCAAGTATCAATTGTTTGTTGGACTCTTGCGATTATTTGATTGTCTCCAATCTGATGTTTCTTGGTTGTTTAAATTGAAGTATCAAGTATATATTCGATTTATCAGTACACATTTGTTGTTTCTGTGTGATTTGGTTTATTGGATTCTTTAAAGAAGAATTAAAATTCCTTTCAATAAATTACTATAATCTGGGAATGCCATTTGGATCAGTAAGAAGAATCAAATAATTAGATTTGATAGTCCGCCTCAAGTAGGGTTTATCAATTACACTCTTGCATGTTTATACCAGTTGTAAACTCATAGTTATATGCCAAACAATTAGAGGACCTGCTAGATAGAAACCATTCATTAAAGGATTTCATTTGACTCTGTTTTACCCAATAAGGCACTGGTCTCCCTTATTTACATTACATTAGTTTTATTCATTTCATTTAACATCTCTTAATTGAACATATTAATTCATACCTTGATATTGCATATACAATTTATACCAAAGTAGGATCATATCTTTCCACTGTTAAATTGCCATTTGTGGATAGTTAGATCAAGTAGGAAACATAAATTGAACATATTAATTTAGTATAAGAGTCAACCAATCATAAGGAAAACATAATATGAAGATGAATTTTCTCAAATCTTGTGGTTGTAGATGCCCTTTTGAAATCTATGCAAAATGTGGGAGGATAGACAAAGCTCATGAACTATTTGACACAATGCCTCGAATAATTGTAATCTCATGGAATACACTCTAATTAGAAAAGTCTCATCACTGCCCTCATAACAATCTATCAATTTGTTTTAGTGTCTATTGTGTTATACCCAATTTGGGACATGGGGTATAACAAAATAGACACTAAAATAAATTGAGAGATTACAATTCTTTGAGACATTTTGTCAAATAGTTCACAAGATTTTTCTATCCTTCCACATTCTGTATAAATTTTAAAAGGGCATCTACAACCACAACATTTGAAAAAATTCATCTTCATATTATGCTTTGATGGATGTCTATACCTTGTTCCAAATCTCCCATATTAAGGAAACCAATAAGGATTTTGGTGAAGGTTGTGGAATTTTTCTTTGCATCTACCAATTGCATTTGTTTGAAAGTTTCTAAAACCTTTTCAACAAATCCATTATGTGTATATTCTAAAATCATTATAGTACACAATTTCACATTTATTTGGCTTTGCATCTACCAATTGTATTTTCTTGAATTTCCCTACAATATTTTCAATGTAGATCTCTTTTGTGGATATCTTATAGTCCTTGTAGTCCACATCACTTTGTTTTTTGAAGAAACTATTGCCATATATTTCTTATTTATGTTCTTATTTTGCATACATGTTTATAAGTTTGATATTAGAATTAATAATATTAATTTTGGCAAGACATTAAAAGATTTTGTTGATTTTAAAAATATATGCATCCCAATGTAAAAATACCAGCAATGGAATCAATGATTGTAACACATAATTTTTTATGTAGAATCCAATTCAAAGGATCATGTTACAATTTAGGGTTATGCTTGGGTATTTAATTAGGGTTAGGATTTATTGTTCGGGTTAGTGTTAGGTTTAGAGTTAGGGTTAGGGTTAGGGAAAATAATGTTAGGATTAGGGTTAGATTAGGGTTTATGTTTTATGGTTAGGTTAGATTTAGATTTTTGGTTATGGTTGGGATTAGATATGAAATTAGGGTTAGGGTTTAGGATTACAATTAGGGATTATAGTATTAGGGTTATATCTAGAATTAAGTTTCAGGGTTATTGTTATGATTAAGGGTTGTTTTTATATTTGGCTTAGAGTTGGGGTTAGGATTAGGGCCAGGGATAAGGCTAGGGTTAAGTTTAGGGATAGATTTAGGGTTATTAGAGTGAATGCATCTAATTAATAAAAGAAAAAATATTTAGGGTTAGGTAATTAGGGTTAGGGTTATAAAGATAGGATAAAGGTGAGGGTTAGGGTCAAGGTTAAGGTTTCAAGAAAAAGGGTTGGGTTATGATTTGGATTACCCTAAACTCTAACCATAACCATAAACCTAATCCCAAACCTAACCCTAATTGTAGTGTTTGAGGCTAGGCTCAAACACTATATAACCTAACACATAACCTAGCACTAGAAAAAATTCTTCTCCCAAACAATCTCCTCTACTTCTATTCACACCCACTGGAGTTGTAACATTCAACATTGGTGCTTCAACCATTCATTCAAAGCTAAGAATTTGAAAGTAGTGTTCATTTGTAATATAATTAATGATTTAACAATATTATAATTATTATTAATCTAATACAATATTAATATTATTGATAATATACCAATAGTATTAATAATCTAATATAATTACTATTAATCTATAGATTATATATAATCTTAATATATTAAATATATCATTATAATTCATATAATGTAATACAATATTGTTATATAATATATTAATATTATAACATTACTATTAATCAAAGTGCTTTAATATTTATGTCGAGTTTTAATACATTATATGACAGGTTACTAAAGCAGCTCCGAGATGCACGTGCTCAAAATCGACGGTGATGTTATAATCTTGATGAAAAGTTGCTTGATGGTTATGTATTTAGTGCTGGTGACTACTATGAATTAACACGATTGTCGATGGTGGAGATCAATGGTTGCCTGCCCTCGCATGATACAAAGATGCAAGGTGTTTATTGATTGCGATATCACGGGCGAGCACCATGTGTCTTTCCCTTCCGATGCATAATGTGGTGGGCCCTTGGTGTTGAGATGAAGATTGCATTAGCCTTTTGAAGGCAGCTGTTTGATAACTTCTCAAACACAAGAAGATGTGATTTTGGCCCTATTAGGAGAAGAATAAAGAGCAATGGAAAAGATTTAAAAGTTGATTCTCAACATGAGAATGTATTATACACATGAGGTAATAATAATTAAAAAATAAAAATGAATGTTATTATTGTAAGAAAAAGGATCACATAGTGTGGACTTGTATAACTCGAGCCAATGATGTTCTTGAGGGAGAACTTAAAGAAAAGTAAAATGATGTTAGCTTAGACTATATATATTTGTTTGTTTCAATCAACATGTTTTATTATGAGGAATGTAAAACTTAATGAAGGGTGTTGGGTGTTTTCATTCAATTTTTCATGTTTTCCCCTTAGCTCCTACTTTATGTTTTTTTTTTATGGAAGCCTTTGGATATCTTTTGGCTAATATTATTTCATGGAACCTTATTAAAGGTGCTACTTTTTGTAACTCTATAGCCCAACTCTTCAATGGTCATTTTTCTAATGACTCCTTTCTCACTCTCTTGGAGGACAAACGTGACATTATTTAGGATATTCAATGCCTAGATATTTTCTGGAAAGCTTTAAGGTCAAATATATAGTGGCATAAAACTCAATGTTATAGGAAATCATTCTTAGCCAAGCCCAATTTGTTCAATTCCTATGGATAGAAGGGGGTTGATCATAAGGAAGTGTTGAGATTCCTAAGCATCTCTTTTACCTTTTAGGTTTCTCCTTCCTCTTTAAGGAAACATATCATTTCTAGAGCTGAGAAAAATTATCATATTAAATTATGAAGCCCCTTTCTTTGGCAAGGAGATTCCATGTGTGTTCAAAAATTCTTGTTGCACACATTTCCATTACTCATGTTGCTAAGAACCTTGCAAATCCTCATATTTGAAGATTGAAAAAATACAAAGGTATATTTTATGGCCTCCCTTTAACCAAGGAAAATGGTTTCACAAAGTATCCTAGGAGTTTTATTATTTCCCTCATGATTATAATAGGCTTGGCTTACTTTATATTCACTACTCTAAATGGCGCCATAATAGGCTTTTCTTGCTTTATATTCACTACTCTAAATGGCGCCATAATTTTTTTAAATTTAATTAACATACTCTAAAACCTAACTAAAGCAGGTTGTAGCTCGTCAAATTGGACAAGTGAAAGGTCAATACCAGTGCTGAGGAAGAGTTTGGAGGAGTGAAAACAAGGTCAATACCAACACCGATGAAGAGTTTGGAGCTAAAAAAAGGTCAATACCAGCACCGAGGATGAGGTTGAGGACACTCAGGGAAAATCGATGACCAAGGGACAATGAGTACTGCAAGTTTAACACCCCCATTCTCTTTAACCTGCAATTTTCATGCCTAGTTTCCAAAGATCTTCTCATACATTGGCCCCCCCATTCTCGTAAAATGGTATAGGATAAGATAGAAAAAATAAAATAGCTTAGTCTTTCACATTTTTATAGTGATTACTAGAGGCACATAGACCAATTCTTCATAATAGAAGAATTTGATCATACTTTTCCAGGAGCACTAGAAGACTCCCCAACATGTTTGCACTTCAACCTATCTACCTCAGTTTGCAACTCAAAATTCCTTTGTTGTATTCTACTATACTCTCCAATAATGGTATACTCCATCAAATCCACCATGATGCACACCAATCCACCGAGTTATAGTTCCAAGACAGTGGGTGGATTGGTGGATGTCATTTCTATTTAGCCCTCAAACCCTTACACAGGCACAATAGGGTAGTCCCTGTATTTGATTGTTTAATCCCACAAAACAATGATTGAGAACTTCAAAACAAATGAAAATGAAAGGGAACACATATATTTATCTACACCAATGATCTCAGAGCATTTAAAGCTTGTATGGATCCATACAACACAAAAGAACTTCAAAAAAATTGTAAAAACATAGAAAATTGCTTCAAGAAGGTGGTATCTGATATGAAATTTTGGGATCAACTCCTCCAACAATTTCAATGGGATGGGAATACAATATTATAGAAGTGGGATAACAAATGCATCGTTTGAAGCATCAAACCAATATGCAAAGATAAAAGAAAGTGCTAACCCCTTAAACTGACAAAGTTTCTTTTAACTTTAAGTTTCTTAGAACATTGATGCGACCACTCATCCTACCTTAAAACATACCAAAAGCATCCTAGCAATTAGACATAGGAAGATTTAAGATGAATTAAACAATTTTTATTGCCAAAGCATAAACTTATGATGACTTTACTAGGCCTACTACACACTCCCTCACTGTTAACCACTTAGACATATGGAAATTAAATGTAAATTTGCTGCTATTTTTAGCAATGTAGGTGTCCAATAAACCACTTGGTGGTGTTTCCCTTCAAGTTTATTTATTTGAATGAAGAGCAAAAGTCCTTTGATTACAATTAGAGAATACATTTGATGCCTTGGTTGTGTAACTGGTGGACCATAGTCACATTTAACACTTGTTACAAAGTTTGGGAGTTAAAATGTTAAGTAGATTTGATTTGTGATGGACACATTTGGACGGTAGTAACAATAACTTGCAATCTATCAAGACTTGATTACCTTATAACCTGTCAATTTCTAGCGATGAAATGATAGATTAATCATAATGTCACCTTCAGATCACATCACCATGAAAGAACTTCATCCAACATCCTTATGAGTGTAGGTACCACCAAATAGGTATTTGTCAGATTTGTCTTCCTCAAGTGAGAGAAATTCAAGAAGAGAAGAGGAAAGCGATATATGTAGTATGTCTAAAAGAGGGAGATCAACTAGAGGTCAAAAGATTAGAAGAAAATTTCGTAAACGCATTGATTTTTTTCTTGCTGAAGGGGGGTCATGTTCTTATGATGATGAGAGCATAGGCGACATTGAGGTGCCCTTGAGGTACAAACATCTACGGAAACAATGGGTACCCAAGGAAATTCCTCCAATAAACACTAATCTTTGTGTCAACGAGAGGATATATCGCATAACACCATCGTCAATACATGGTTTGGGCCTATTTTGCATGGACGGCATAAAATTCTGTTATGACAAAGTTACTGAGTTGATGGAGTATGTTGGACCTTGTTACAGTTACAAAGATTGGATGCAGCTAGTTCGATATACACGAAGTATGCATAGGTATGCACTATTAGCAAATTATATACAACTAAAAGATAAGGATCAAAATAAAGGAGTGGCTAGGTACATTAACGGGAGGCCAAAAGCATCAGGGAATATTGCAGGGTTTATAAATAGTACACGACCTGGGTCAACAAATAAACAACCCAATTGTATATTCGTGGCATGAGAGGGAAACCGTGTATTTGAATGTGTGATAAAATCAATAACTACAAGGGAAGATTTGCTAATCAATTACAATTTGAATCGCTTAGATACAAATACAATTACTATGGGGGTGGTATGTACTATATACCATTTTACCCAACCTCCAATTAATGACTCCAATATACCATTTTATTATTATGTTTTTTTTTATAAGTCTATTGGTTTCATTTCGGTAATGTTTTTTATATTTAATTTTTGTCACAGTGGGACATTCATCATACGAGGAAGGATCCGGCCCAGAGTGCAGATCATGATCCATCTTTAGGTGCTTCTATCCAACAGGTTTACCTCATTGTAATTGTACAAATTAGATACGAACAAAATGTTTTATTATTTTGTTTTTTTTATGAGTTTATTGGGTTAATTTCGATAATGTTTTTAATATTCTTGTTGCAGATGGCTGATCGGGGAAAGGCACCAGCAGTACAGGAGAGCATCCATATGGAGGTGTGGTCACTACTATGTGAGGATGGCATCGCATTTTCCATAAACCCTATGGATATGATGAGGAAGGCCCAATAAAAATGCAATGAAAAAATCCTCAAGTTGGTATTCATAGTGCCTCAAACAGATGAGATAAGAGAAAGGGTTAAAATATTGTCTGAGAGAGCACAAAACTTGCAAGTAAGCTATCATGAAATCTTTAATTATAACATAAGTTCATTCATGATTTTATATTTTGTACTCTTTTATGTCATGAACTAGAATATGTGTTGTTTTTACAGGATTATTTGCATCCTCGTCATGTTGCTGGCCATGATCAAGGTACTGCAAGTGTTGCCCAGGAAGTAGGGGTCAGTACAAGTGTCAATCTTGATCTTCCTACGCATACAACACATCATTCGACCCCATTATCCGTGCCTATATTGTCGACTAAAATGTCGGCAACACATACCATGCAGGCATTCGATAGTGCACCGTCTAGTAGCGAACACATGCCACTACATGTGTCAATACCTGTGGATACAAAGGCCACTAGTACTGGTGATGTTTTAGCAGCATTTCCTGGATCTTCCCGTATTACTAGTACGGGAACATTGCCGGTCACATTTGTGGTGACCGAGGATTTCCTTCCCATAAAGATAGAGAAGGTCCCAAGTACTTTAAATTTTTTTAATTATTATTATATATAATCCAATTGAAATTTACTTATTGATCACTCTTTATAGACTAATGATCCCATGATCATTTTACAAGAAATGATGTTTTTTATAAACATCTAAGTGATATTACATTGGAGCTCTTCGGGCCCACCATATGTACATAGTGGAATGCCCAAAATGAAGATTTAAAAGATGAGCTCATTAACCGTTTAGTTGTGTTGTTCCGTGATAAAACATTCAACCGAGCGAAGGTCCTTAAGAAAGCTGGTACCTATCTAAGGTATGGGAGGGACCAATATAGGTCACATTTAGAGAAGAACAGAAAGTATGAGTGTCCCCCCATGATTCCAGAAAGGGAGTGGAAGGACTTGGTGTCAGATGAAAAGGAGAAGGCTGAAAAGAAGAAAGAAAAGATACCACTGGGCCAAGGAAGGTATGTGATATTATCAAAAATTTAATTATATACTGATTAATCTTTCTTTTTACATAATCTAACGTATTTTAAATTTTTCATAGGCTGCCCAACACATCAAAGGCAACAAAGGCAAGACTAAAAAAATACAGGCAGCACAAACTTGGCTTTGGTGATTATATGAAAATAGCCGCATGATTTGTAAGTATCAATAAATGAAATATTGCATCCAAATAATAAATTGCAAACAATTTTGGTTTTATCACACCATAGAAGCATAATTCATGATTGCATGCAAAAATGCAGGGCTTTGATTTCAACAGAGTGCCCACAGAAGAGGACCTGAAGATTGCCTTCCACCAAGGCTATGGAGCCCTAACTGAACAGCTAAGAGTCTCGACTGGGAAAACACAATCTTCCACTACATCCAACATGTAGGTAAATAAACTCAATAAAGTTTATTTCAAATTGAATACTTGTGCAATCTGCTCAATATTAATTTCCACCATAATAATGTGCCTATTTATTTTACACAGATAAGTAATGATAATACTGCACATGACATTGGAATGCAGCCTGGTGAGGGTGGAGCACAACCTGCCAATGAAGGCCATGGTGTGCATCCTGGTACTGGATTTATTCATGTGCTATACAAAACACAGTATGGATTAATACAATTAAACATCTTTAATTGCATTTGGTGTATTAATCAATGTAACCTTTCGTGTTTCAACTTTAGAGCATGTAGAGCGTGATCAACATGTTGAGCATGATCAGGCTAGACAAGATCAGGAACATGATGTGGCTCCATCAAGTAAAGAGGACCACTCTAATGTTACTTTAAACATATTTAATTGCAATTGGTGTATTAATTAATGTAATCTTTCGTGTTTCAACTCCAGATCAAATACATGAGGGTGTTCAACATGTTGAGCATGAGGCTATAAGACAATATCAGGAACATGATGTGGCCCAATCAGGTAAAGAGCACCACTCTGATGTTTTTTTAATTAATGAAATACGTGTAACAATAATAATAAATTATATCAATTTAACATTTCTTTGCTATTGCAGCAGACCCCCCCTTGCAGCCACGTCCACGTTGTGAGTACACGACTAGGCATACATTAAGATCACGAGCAGAGATTAGAACAATTGAAGGGGGGACAAATGATTTTGAAAACGATAGTCCACTTCAACTTTTTTTAGCTGCAAAAAAGAAACAAAAAAAGAAGTGATTGTAATCATATTATGACAACCATATTTTTGATAATATGTAAAAACTGAAAAAATGAAATATGTTAATGAATGAATGTGAATATGTTAATGAATAAATGTTATATGTTAATGAATGAATGTTATATGTTATTAATGGATGAATGAATAATTAATGTTATATGATCGGGTATGGGGAATTGAGAGTGATGTGAGGGGGGGGAAGGGAGGGGCCAAATGAGCTTCCACCTTCATGTGGTTGTCCCTGTTAAGTAGAGAATATTAAACTATTCTCAAAACAAAGAGAAGCTCAATAAGGTAAGTAATGCACTTTTCAATATAAGAAATGCATCGTTTGAAGCATCAAACCAATCTGCAAAGATGAAAGAAAGTGCTAACTTTTCACTATGAACATTGTGTTGTGTGTGGATTTGGTTTCAAATCTCTATTTTTTATTTTTATTTTAGTGGTCTCATTAATTTCACTTTTGTGTATAACAGGTTAGTGGAAAATTTGACAGATCTAAAGGATTTAGAGGCTCGATTGAGATAGATACACGGATATCTAGATCTTGTTGTTGATGGGAGGCTTCCACTTAACCATGAAATTTTGTACCATCTGCAGGTATGCTAGAATATCTCTACTTACATTCATTCAACATACTATAATATAATATTTGACAAAAATCTCCTTTTCATTATATTTAGATGGATTTTCATGCCCTGTTCCAAAGCATATGTTTTAAAACAGGCAAGAAGGATGCTGGCAAGGGTTAAGGAATTTGGCTTTACACCTGCCAATTGCATCGTTTACTTCATTCATCCAGCATATTGCCAATGCGTTTCACAATTGTTGTCCTATAATTACAAAACTAGTAAAATTAAAATATGGCATTACATATCTTTCTATGAATTTTTGAAAGAAAATATCAAAATGGAGAAGAATTAAAAAAATAATCTGCATAATTTATAAGAGATCAAGGAATTTTTTTGCAGAGTTATCTTGAATATATTTAAGACAAAAGTAACTTATACAGATTGAAGCAGAATATCAGTAGTCTAAAATCACCAGTCAACACATCTTAGTAGTATCTCAATTCAAGAGAACTAGGTCCACTATCCATTAGCTAAAACAAATAAAATCAATTCATAAGATTATTTTGTTCTAATAGGGTTGACTGGTTGCTTGTTTCTTTTTGATTGTCAGGAAGTCATCAATATACACTTGGTTTTCCCGCCTTCTCTTGCCTCGTGGCCAAAGAGTTTCTGCAGAAGGTATCAAAGTAACCTTCAAGATTGACAATGGTAATGAGTACAAGGTCAGTATAACTTAATGCTAATTGGGTATGATTTTATTTGTTCAAGACCAATTTAGATTCATTTTCTGCTCACACTACTTTTATTTACATTTATGTTTTTCTAATATCCATTTTCCTTTACATTCATATTCTTCTATACATATTGTGTTTACAATAATGTTTTCCTTAATTTAATCTAAGGGAGAGGACCCAGTACCTGAGCAACTTTCAATGTCATGGTGTTAGGATTTACTGTGAAGCTAATCCAAAGTTTTCCATTGCTGCTCGAGGCCATATTGCAGTGCTTTCTCTAGGAAGCCCACATGATCCCCATCAGGTATCTTCTTTTTGTAGCCTCTAAATTTCTTAGAAGAAATCAACAACCAGTTCGTCTAAATGTGGCTCCTTGTTTACACATTAATATCTCTTTTGGCAGCAATGGATCAAAGTGGATTCATGGGGTCTTAAAGAGAAGGCTCTCAAACATGGAGTTCAAGAGTGGGACCAGGTAAAACCATTCATAATCATGCTCATATTGTTTTATTGACTGTTTAAGAGCTAAGTATCCAGGATAACATTATGTATTTTTCTATTGAATTTCCAGATTGAGAATAATTTTGGGTTTGCAATCCTATTTTTTAGTACACTAGCTAAGTATCCAAGATGCACTGTAGGCACTTTTTCTCACCAAATTGCTCATTTTCCACAAATTTAGATTCTAGTGTGTAGTTTAATATTCACTAGTTTGATTTTTTCTTTTTTAGCAAAATTAGAATCCAGTTCGTAGGTTGTGCTTGCTGTCCATGACAGTCCCCTTGATCTCATGACTCATCATAGGTTTTATATTTTGCTCCAATTGTTGATCAACATCAAATGTGGCCATCATAATATCATCCATAGCCTCCATATTCTACAATTATTCATTTCTCATTTCTCATACATAGTAACCAAATAATGCAGGCCTAGAGCTTGGACTGCAGATGTATACAAAAAATGATAAATCCCTGCCTCTATAAGCCTAATTAAACACAACAACTGACATGTTGTTTGATATTT
Organism: Sequoiadendron giganteum; assembly: GCA_007115665.2. NCBI lineage: Eukaryota > Viridiplantae > Streptophyta > Pinopsida > Cupressales > Cupressaceae > Sequoiadendron > Sequoiadendron giganteum. The sequence goes on along the minus strand of CM021108.1, from coordinate 290,409,272 downwards.
TAAATAGTCATATGACTATCCTTTTTCTACCTTGTAAACACTTACTCAATGCATATAATAATTTATTGAAATTCAAAGTTGAATGGCCTCTTAACTCTTGACACTAATGTCATTGCATTTGTCCAAATAGGGTTAATCATATTGTGATCTAAATTTTCATAATGAAGTCTTCCAATCTGTCCTTTAAATCTAAGCATTGATGCCAATCCATATTGCGTTTTACTACCCCTATTAAATGCTCATGGTCTTGGCACATCAACTTTCTCTCTTTGATTGACCTATCCTTATGTCCTGTCACTATCCCTATAAATGCACTTTGGAGCCTCCTACTACTTTTATATATCGCCCAGAGTCACCCCGATAAGTATTTCGATCCATTTGTATCTTCATCGACAAGAGATCATGTATCGCTAGGCTATTGTAGAGTTTCCCTGACGTGGTGAGTCTACCTGATGATTATTCTTTTGATCTCAACTATGTCACCAAGATTCCTGTCGATGTAATCTTATCAATGTCACATAGCTAGTTGGGTAGACATTCAAAACTTACTCCAATGTTATATGTCTTGCCGACATGCTTCCCTCGTGCTTCATTGATGAGATAAGATGAGTATCTCGCCAATGAAATGTCATCGCTGAGACCAAAATCCAATCCTCTTGATATATCTTCTTAGGCAATTTTGATCGCTATAATAGTCTTGATCTTTCACCGATATGCCTGCATTTCAACGAATATTTTTAAAAAAAAAAAATTCATTATTTTGTCGAATTTGCGACGAACCGCAAAAAGTTTCTGACGAATTTTTTCCATAATGACTTGCCTTTTTCATCACGAGTTTGATGAACTTCTATCGCTATTTCAATCTAAAGTATGTCACCAAGACTCCTGCCGATGTATTCTTAATGGCATCACATAGCTGGTCGGGTAGACATTCAGAAATTACTCCTATGATATATGTCTTGCTGATATGCTTCCCTCGTGCTTCGTCGATGAGACAAGATGTGTATCTCGCCGATGAAAATTCATCACTGAGACCAAAATCCATTCCTCCCGATATATCTTCTCAGGCAATTTTGATCGCTATAACAGTCTTGATCTCTCAACAATATTGGCAATACGTCGAACTTTTGTCGTAATGGCAACAAACTTATGTTGTTAATCCGACGGTTTGGCAAAGGTATGCCTCCCGTGCTCCAGGTACTATTCATCGTGCGATCGAAAAAGTGGGCATCGCGGTTCTGACGAGCTTGCATCGTGAGGTCGACATTTTGGCAAAGGGATGCCTCCCGTGGTCCAGGTACTATTCGTCGCGGTTCACACTTTTTGCAAAGTATGCGGTCATACACATATAGTGCCTTACCCGCACTTCAAAGTCATCTTTGCAATTGGCCCAGAAATCATCGACATTGTGGAAGTGGGAATATTTTTGTCCAATTACCTTCCTGACATGATCGTATGGGTCCATCTGTGGTCTAGTTGTATGTGGTTTGAAGTGATACTCGACTAGATCCTTTTCTGAATTACCTGTGCATTGGGAAGTATTAAGCTCATACATCCCCTATCCAACCGTGAGGGGATAAGGGATCCAAGTCAAAGGCTTGCCGCTAAAAGTTTTGTGTACATGTCCCAACTGGCAAGATAGCTCCAATAGGATGTCTAGTCATTAGGGTACCAGGGTATCTTCTTTGGCCTTTCTGAGAATCCTTGAGCGCGGATGTATGTGAACTTTGGATATTGAATGAACAAGAAGGCATAATGCTTGAGGAGGGCCATAGCACTATAAGAGAATCCTCTCTCGAAATCACCTCCAAGCAGTATGATGATATATGCAATGAACACATCATTTACCCTGTAGTAGTCCCTCTTGAAGCTCCTATACTGCAACTGAGGGTACTTATCGTATGGTTTGAGCTCAGTGCCCAACATCTCATTGGCCACCATGAACAATCCATGGTAAAGCCATTGATCACCAAGCAAATACACCAAGTAGGATTTCATATAGAATTTAGAGGTTTTCTTCACATTAATGAATTGCTCATGGAAACAATCATTGATTATCTCTCCCCAATAGAATGTGGTGTCCTTTCCGTAAAGAATCTATTCAAAAAAAGACACCATCCAATCCTGGAAGAAGGTTGCAGTAGGAAGGCCCATTACTTTACTCAGCAAGGTTACCAAATCATGGTACTCTTCAAAGAAGTCACTACGATAGAGCTTCTGAGGAACCTTGGCAACATTGCCCCATATCTCCTTCAACCAATACTGGTTGATCAACTTTTTGCATCTCAAAGGATCCTCGTCCCACATCTCTTTGCATTCCTAAATAGTTGGGTTCTCCATTCTTCGAAAGATGAGTATGTGGAAGGTTTTTGTTATCTCTGTAGGGGACATATCAGCCAAGATATTGTCATGTTTGTCCATAATTGTCCTTGTTTCAAGTTGGTATGCCTCCCTGCAAGCCGTTACTAGCTCGAGGGCAACTAGTGTGGGAGGGAAACCAAAAACCTTAGCTAATCCACTACTTCTGATCAGCTTGGCACTCTCGGTCCTTGGATTCACCTTGATCCTTTGTGTAAATTCATCAATATTAACATGCCCAATATTGGTGTATGTGATATCTTTCCATTTAGTTGCAATCTTGGAGTGCAATGGTGCTCCCTGGAACTGGTACTTCATTTGGTCCTTGTCTTCCTTGCCTCGAAGAGCTTTGGAAACACTTTTCCCTTTGTCCTTGGCTGCCCTAGAGGCTTCTACACCAGATTCCATAAATCTTGCACATTTAGATGAGATTTAGTAAAATTAAACATAAGGATGCAGCCTCGAACAAACCCCTGCAAATCAAGGTTAGATTCCACAATTTCCATTTAAGAAAAGTCTAATACTTGATTAAAATAAGAATGGAAGGCAAACGGGTGACTCAAGCCCTAGGGATCAGACTTCCCCTACCAGAATGTTGTTTTAAAAGGGCGAACAGGGCAAGGAGTCTTGAATTATTTCCCCTGGTCTTGGATTTGCTTAATAAGGGGTCCATGTGGGAGAAGGTCAAAATTCAGCATGTGGGTCGAAGTCGGTTTCTAGTTTCGAAGTCATTTGGATCGTCATTGAGGCCCTCGAGGTCATACTGCAAGAAAGCTATCTAGGGATAGCCATTTTAAAACAGCCTTCAGAAAATGGTGTTCCAGAGGTGACATTTTGAAGTTCAAAACTCGAAGGCCGGAAGGCTGGACTGGTTTAGCCAATTGAAACAATAGGGGTGGGATAGAATTTCGGGGACAAAGGTTTGGTCGGCAGGTTCCAAATGGCACGTGGAATCTACATTTGGCTGGGGAAACCCCAAGTGACAAGCAAACGGTTGAGGCACGGGAGTTGGGAAGACGCCAGTCGATAGCCATTTGGAACGGTGGAACAATGACGATGGTCTAGAGGCCAATAGTTGTTTTCAGATGAAGCGAGGATGTCGTTGTTGAAATGGCGAATTGAAAGGAGAGTTCCAACGCTTGGAACCTGGGAGAATTTTTTTCGTTAGGGAAAAATATGACAAGTTAGTGCCACGGTCGGAGAGAGCCTCGGGCTCGAAGGGCCTCATCGCTTGTCCCAAAGAATAGATGCGGGAAGGCAAGTTTTCAATTTGAATTTTGGGTCCCCTAAGAGACACCCTCAAAAATTTGGGCAAGTGGGTTTTCAAGGTGGGTTGTTTTCCTACTAAGTTACTCAACCCTTTCTCGCTTTTCACTTGATTTTCAAGTATAAAGCTTAGAAAAGGGGAGGACTAGTTAGATGGAAATCATACCTCGGGGGCCCGAAGAAGTGAGATGTTGAATCCTCGAAGAATGATGAATTTGAAGCTCAGGCGCGAAGGTGGCAAAGGCTAGGGTTGCACTGTGTTTGTTCAATGTTCCTAACATGTGAAAATGACATGTTGAAACTTTCTTAAATAGCCCCTAAGTGCAATTAATACCCCTTAATGCATACTAGTATGGTAGCAATTGAGGTAGGTGAGTTCGAACTTCAGGACGATGGCAGTAAAACTGGAGTTCGGGGGTTGGGAAGATGCTAGAGCACGACCGCTTAAGATGGAGAAATCAGAAAGGAAACCCGAAAGAGGGAGACTGAAAGCGGGAAACCCAAAAGAGGGAAGCCTGAAAGAGGGAAGTCCAGAAATTGGATGACAGGGAGCAGGCAAGAGAAGAGCGAAGGGAAAAGGGAGCAAGTAGGAAGAGGAATGCCTAAAGCGCGACATCTGAAAGTTAGATAGTAGGAAGAGGGAGGGTGAAGGGAGCAATCGGGAAGAGGAACACTCGAAGAACAACATTTGAAAGTTGGATAGTGAGGAGCAGGAGGGCGGAGGATGGAAAATGAAGGTAGAGGCGGTAATCAAAAGGAGGAAAACTTGAGGCACGAACCCCGAAGATGGGAAGAGGGAAGGAGGAAGCGCGAGGCATGAAGCCTGAAGGTAGGAAGAAGAAAGTGGGAGGCCCAAAGTGTAAAGTCTGAAAGTCAAACTATGGGGAGCAGGAAGGAAAAGGGAAGCGAGAGGAAAAGAGAAAGAGGAAAGAGGAAAGCAGGAGGTCCAAAGCGCAAAGCTTGAAAGTTGGACGACAGGAAGCGGGAAGGCAAAGGGAAGAAACAGGAAGAAAGAAGGAAGCCCGAAGGGTGAAGTTCAAAAAACCCATGACTTAGCAATTTTAAATTTTAGGGGCAAAAATATGGTCAGCCTAAAAGGTGAGAGTTTGAAGAGTTTGTTGACCATCCATGACATCAAAAAAAGGGACATGCAAAATGAGGTAACAACAAAATGACTCGACAAGGAAAAAACAAAGAGAGGGTCCCCATTCTGAATGGGGCATGTGTGCTATAGGCACAACAAATGGCGACTCCACTGGGAGAATGCTCCCGACGTTTTAAAGATAAATATTCATTCTGAGCCCATGGTCTCTGGTTTCGTAGACCAAAAGCCAATTTCCAAGGTTGAAATAAGGACAAGTTAAGGAAGGCAAGATTGAACCACGTTGCGATACTATCATGGATGTTTGTGTATGGTGAGTTCATCCCTTTCCTCAGAGACCATTTGGATAACTACTAATTGGGAAGAACAAGCTACGTAGTTTGTCCGACCCCAAAAGTAACCTGTACATTGCTCCACTACTGGTCAGGCATCCATAGCCTCAACGGAGTTGTCATTGTGACTCCATGAACATCACTCTACTGCCAGCCAGGTGTCCATAGCCCCGGTAGAGATATTCGTACACCCATGCGGTTGTTTACTTTTATGTTTTATGTTCTTTTCTTTTTCTTTCACTTAACCATGCAAGCATAGAAGCTCACTATGGGTTTTGAAATCACAGTGGTCACTAGACTAGACTTTAGATTTTTCACTTATTCAGCCCTCCCAACAGTTACCACAAAATTCTTTGGAAACCTTTACGGTGTGTTTTTTGTGTGCTCCATGATAAGCGTAGGAAATTCAAACAAGAACACCATCCTAGATTAGTCCAGAGTTCAAGAAAGATAACCAAGACTTAGGGCTCTCAGAGATTAGTAATGGGGAATGAAGGATTATCTAGAGAACAAAACAAGAGTGGGAAGCATGGCATACCATTCATCAAGAAAAGCATGGCCACTGTAGTAGGAACAAAGGGGAGACTCTCACCAAAGGAAAAAAATAAAACAAAGCAGGAAAGGAAAGCAGGGAAACCTACCCTAACCTACATACAATTATTTACACAGACAACTCTAAAAGAGCTCAGGCCTAGAAATAATGCTTGAGGTGCTTCTCGTTGACAGGAAATGGGACGTTGTCACCGGTTAAGTTCTTCAAGTGAAATGCGTTATCTCCAAGGATCTCAACAATTTGAAAGGGGCCGAGCCAAAGCTTGTCAAATTTTTTGTGTCCCCCTTTTTTCTCGTGGGCCTTGTCCTAGTATAGGACTAGATCAGAAATGTAGAAGGTCTTGACTTTGGCTCAGCGGTCGAACCATCTTTTAACTACACCCTGATGCTTGTTAAAATTTTCTATTGCTTGGTCTCGTATTTCTTCTAAGTGTAACAACTTGGTGAGGTGAGCTTCTCTGCGGTCTCCTCCTTCATATGAATCATTACTAAACTGGAGGGTAGGGATTTTCAAATGTATGGGGAAAATAGGCTCCAAGCCATAAACGAGGTGGTACAGGGAATCCCCAAGGGCAGCCTTGTGATAGGTGCGATCTGCCCACAGGGCGAAATAGAGCTCAGTATGCCAATCCTTAGGATTCCTATCCAGTAACTTCTTGATCACGATGATCAAATTCTTGTTGGTTGACTCAACAAGACCATTGCCTTGAGGATAATAGTTGGAGGAAAACTTAATGGTGATACCATAATCAAATGCCCAACCAAAATATTTTAATGAAGCAAATGCAAGACCATTATCACACACCAATGCATAAGGACAATCGAAGTGATTTAAAATAAAACTTTCCAGAAAATTAGTGACTACCTCAGTTTTGCATTGCCTACAAGTGATTGCTTCTATCCATCTAGTACAATAATCTGAAGCGGTTAGAATGTACCTATTTCCAATAGAGGATGGAGGGCTCACTGAACCAATGAAGTCGAGACCCCATTGAGCGAACGGTCTTACCTCCAAAACAGGCTGCAACGAGACAACAATATTCCTTTCTCAAGTGGTTGTGGTTTGGCATACATGGCAGATATGGACATGGCTATGGGCATCCCTACAAGCTTTAGGCCAATAGTATCCAATGCTCAATATTTGATGCACGGTAGACAAGCTAGGACTGTGACAAGTTCCGAACTTATCATGGAATTCCTTAAGGACCCGATCAACTTCGTCCTTACCAAGGCATCTTAAGTAGATACCTTCATGATTTCTCTTATACAATATGGCATCCTGCAACATGTAACTTTATGCTTTTAAACTTGAGAGCATGTTTTTGGACCCCCTACAAGTGGGGTGGATATTTTTGGTTTAGCAGATAATATTCGATGTCCTCATACCATTCCCTTGGAGAGATATCCTTCAACTGATATTGTTGCACTGTGAGTTCAAGACCTATGTCCATGGCCACTTCAACAATCATTCGAGTGAGCGCCTATCCTCTCACCAATTTCATTGGCTGGATTTTCATATCATATTCCTATAGTAATGTAATCCATCTTTCCCTTCATTCTCCTAACTCATTTTGCATAAGCAACGTCTTTACAGTTGGGTCAGGAACTATGGCAAACACCTTGTTGCGTAGGATATTGTGCCTAAATTGTTTTACCCATTTAACAAGGGCATAAGCCTATTTTTTGATGTTGTGATAGCACAGCTTGACATATTTCAAAGGGGTGCTCATGAAGGCGATTGGATGCTCGCTCCCCTCATCATCTTTCTATGTCAAAATGTTGGCACACGAGTGATCTGAAGCAAATGAATATATGTAGAAAGGCTTCAGATAGTTGGGGCTAACCACCAGAGGTGCGTCAATGATTTCCTTCTTAATCTCCTCAAAATATTGCTTTGCTTCTGGGGTCCTTTCAACCTTGGCATCTTGCTTTAGCATAGCATTGAGTGGTTTGACGATTTCTGTGAAGCCCGTGATAAACTTATGGACAAAGTTAATCTTTCCAAAAAAAGATTTTAATTCCTTCTTGTTGCTAGGTAGCTAGATCTTCATGATTGATTGGATACGTTTGGGTTCAATAGAAATCCCCCTCTCTGAGAGGACATGTCCAGGAAATTTCCCTTAAGTGACACCGAAAATGCACTTCTTCAGATTAAGGGAAACCCCAAATTCACAGCATCTCTGAAAGACTTTGCACAGGTTAGCAATGTGGTTACTCCACTGCTTTGAGAATACTGTCAAATCATCCATGTAGATGATTATGTACTTGCCAATCAGGTCCTTAAATGCAATGTCCATTTCCCATTGGAAGGTGGAACCAACATTGATGAGTCTGAATGACATCTGTTTAAAAGCGAAAGTTCCTCATTTAGTGGTGAATGTCATTTTCTGTCTATCTTCATATTGTACCATCACCTGGTTATACCCAGAGTACCCATCCAAGAAGGACATCATCTAAGCACCATTTACTATCTGGAACACCTCGTCCAATGAGGGTACATGATAGTTATCTTTTTTCAAGGCTCTTTTCAAGTTGAAGAAGTCAACGCACAATCTGATCTCCCCATTCTTCTTTCTGACAGGAACCAAATTAGCCACCCATGTGGAATGTCTTACCAGGAAAATAATCGTTGCCGATAGTAATTTTTGTACTTCTTTGTATATTATTGGTTCTAGCAAAGCATTGACAGGGCACTGTCGCTGTCGAAATGGCTTCACATCATGGTATAGGTGATAATTGATGTATCATATGTTCTAATATCTTCATAACTCCAAGCGATAAAATCATGATACTTGTGCAAAGCATCGACTATACCTTTTCTTTCATTGGTTGTGCATACTTTGCTAAGAAATACATTATTTGCATTCCCATTTGTTTTGAGGTTGCAAGTGTCACACTAGCCACTGATGGTATCCTTCTTGGCCTGTTGATCCTAGTTCCTCATCTGATCCAAGTCAAAGATTCATTATAATTGGACCATCCCTCTTGGTATATTGTTGGTCTTCAGATTAATGACCCCTTCTATATCCAGGTCAGCCTCTTGAGGCTCTTCCTCATATATTATCTGCATAGTGAACACATCTGAACTGGTGATAAAATCTAGGATGTGTTTGTCATCGTTGAACACTTGGAAATTTGCTACATTTTCTAGCACGAACGGAATGGAGATGAGTTCCACAATGAATCTTTTGAGGCCCGATAAGGACAGTGGTTGCAGGGTGCTTGTTGCCTATGCTAAGACATTAGTTGTATGATTTTGGGAGCATGAGATTAGCTGGATATTGAATGCATCTAGTCCCTCTAACAAATCCCATACCCAATCTTTCAATTGGTGAGTCTTCGATCATAATAGTAATACAACTTTCTAACTTGCCTTATGACCAACTCTGAATGTCCGAACACCTGGATAATTTTAACACCTTTTTTTAATGCCATAAGGTGTCCTAGGACCAAGGCCTCATATTATACTACATTATTGGTGCAATAAAATTGAAGTTTATGAGCCACAAAGTATGACTTACCTTTGGGGCTGATTAGCTCAAAACCGGCCCCAGCCCCATGTTTGGATTTGGATCTGTCAAAACACAGTGACCAAAATCCAGGAGAGTCCTTGGATGGAACACCAATAGAGCCAACCCTCAACTTTGATGAGGGCCTCATTTTAGTAACCTTTTGAGGAGGCATGGGGATTGACTATATCTATTCTGGCAGTGCTGACCCAGCCTCCCTCTTTAGAGTGATTTGTCATTGAATGTGCTCAATTGCTGTTTGGCATAAACAACACTCAAACTTCGAATGCGCAACATTATGTACCTGACACCAACTAGGCAGCAAGAACTCCTAAAAGTTCATTCTATCTCCCAGACTGAGCTGATCCTGTGCACATTTTTCTATGAAGTCTTGGAAACCATCCAACAATCCAAGATTATCACCCTCTCCTGATTCTTCATCATCTGAATCTATCAAAATTTGAGTGCTTTAAGAGGTATTGGCTAAATCAGCAGGCGGGTTGCATAGTACGAGGAAAACCTCACTCGTTCCTTCTTCTTCAAGATATTCCTATTCATTTAGACATGATACTGGGGAATAATTCCCCAAATCCGTTTCAGAAAACAACACTTCATTTATGTTGTTGTATTCCGTGATCAAAAACTTCATGTGCGGCTCCCGATCAATCTGAATCTAGTTTGGCATTCCATTCCATGGTAACCACAAGTGCGAGTAGTTAGTTGCAGTGTACCCATTCAACGATCTTGTGAAATCCCTTCCTAGGATTATACCATACGTATTCGGCATGTCAGCCACTTAAATATCAATGGTCTATTGGAACCTAGGAGAAACAACAACCTGCATAGGTATTCTGTTAATCTCTCCCACTATGCTGATCTTAGACTTGTCAAGTTGTGTTACCTTACGTTAGGAGGGAGTTGGTGTTATTTTGAGTTCTTTGCACATGCTTAGGGACATGAAATTAGTAGAGGCTCTTAAATCTAGCAGGCATTTGTGGAGGTTCTTCCCAAACACGTGGATGGTGGTCAGGAAAGGGGGAGTTTCAAATCTTCCTTGAAAGAGTCCTCCCGAAACATCTACCTGGGTGACCTGAGCCTTGTCCTTATCATGGCCCCTATTTTGGGCTTGTGTCTGATCTACTTCCTTAGAGGACTACTTACCTACTTGCTGATTTGTAGGCAGATCAACCTTCTTGTTGAGGACATGTTTGATGATATGCTCACTTTGCGAGTCTTCGAAGGAGACTCTCTTGACGGGCTCTTCTTGAGCCAACTTGGATGATGGTGTCACGTTGATCATTCTAATGAAAGCATTCCCCACTGTCGGGACCTTGAGTAACTCAAAGGCGGGTACACTCAAATTAACCTTCTTAAACTCCTCTGTGATATATTCTCCCATTTTCTCAACCTCCTCATCATAGGGAATATTTCAGGAGGGGCCAGCAGTATTTTGTGGGGAGCTAGTGGGCTGGCTTTGGATTTTGTTTTTCTATCTATTCTTATTGAAGTACCTTTGGGTACATGGGGAAATCTAGGATTATTGCTTGCCTTTGGGTCAAGAGGAGTGCTGAAATTATTTGGTGGAGTGGAGGTCGTAAAAGGACCTCCGACATGACCACTGACCTATCTATTCCTAAGGTCGTAAGGGGTAGTCCTTTGGTGAAACATGTGGACTTCATCTTCCCTGAGATCTTCTTCATTCTCCTTAGAACCATTATCTACTAAATCAAAAATCTGAGCCAAAGGGATTTTGAAACTTACCTCTTTCACCTTGTCATTGTTGTTCATGGTGGGGCCTTCCTGCTCTGGTATATTGCACTCAGATTTTGGGAAAGGAGCCTGATTCACTACCAGCACTGCAGAGTCATATGGGTCAGATGACATAATGGCTCTACATCCCAAGTTTTCCACAACATTTTTGACCTCAACCTAGAATATGTTAGTAGCCGTCCAGAATTCCGGACAATCCAACTCAGAGTGTCAACTTGTTTTGTATATGCGACACCAACTAGATAAAGTGGCCTCAACCAAGTAAACTCCGCTTGTAGTGTTCTCATTACTTCTAGGCTGATCAAGGAGCGTGGGGACACCACCATTGTTGGGTCTTGTGTTCCATGTACGATTTTTCCTTTGGAAAGGCCTTTTGTCAAAGTTTTGGCCTGAATTCTGATTTTTGTCATAATTCTACCCGGACGATGTGCTAGCATCATGATTGTCCTGAATTTCACGATGATCTCAATTGTCACAATTGAGGTTGGCCTAGATTCTTTTTTGTGACGCTTGCATCTGGTTGTTTTGATTCCTCAAATGCATCATCTTTGTGGATATTTTCTTGATCATCTCTGTGAGTTCATCAATCCGGTCCTTTTCTGCATTGTTCGGCTGTGGAGTTGAATTTTGGAGGAAAATTGGTTGTGCAACCAATTGATTCTGATGAGAGGTGAAAAGTTCAAATGGTTGGAGATACGCCGACACTTGGGGTGGTTGAGAATGGGCATGCTGCTACTGGGGCAGCAAGTAGTGAGGAATTGAGGGTGCTTGATTCATTGGCTTCCCAAGGTGCGGGACTATAGGCAATTGTGGTACTAGATTCAGTAGGGGTGTTTGATGCTGCAAGGCTTGAGTAAGCCCCTGAATCTGTGTAGGATGTGCAATTTTTCTGAGCGAGGGCAGAGGATTGGAGATATTTTATCCCAAATAGATGTTGGAAATGATAGCTTTTGCATACATATCCACCAACTTGGCGGGTGTTGGTCATGTCGTTTTTACTAGAGCCGAAATAAGGTTATCCGGTGCTGCATAATAAACATGCAAAACAACAACATCATTGAAAGTGTACAAGGCTTGCAACTGAATGTATGCTCTATGGAAGTGATCATTAAAAGAGCTAATTGGTTTATTGATCTCCCTTTGAACCAACATGAACTATGAGTACGAATCTGCTTGACTAACTGGGGTCTTGAAATTCTACAGAAAAGTAGCCTTCAGAAGGGCCCACGTATTGATAGTTCTTGTGGGCATGTTAACGTACCAGTAGAAAGCCTCCTCTCCTAGAAAGTAGGGAAAGAGCTAGCAAGCTACATCCTCATATATAATCTACATAGTCTTTAAGAAAATTTCAAAGATCCTAACATGCTCTTTTTTTGTCCTCTACGGGTCTCGAGCATCGAATTTTGTGTAAAATCTTTCAAGATTCTTTGGCATATCATGATAGAAGTTGAAGGCCAAAGGGGACAGGTTATTTCCCAACCATGGCATGGGAGGGGGTGGTGGAGGCAACTATTCCATTTTGATTGGTGGCTATAAAGAGACAGTGGTGGTCAACGGGACAACTCCTGGGTTTGAAATTGTGTTAGGCTAGAAGGCAGCATTTAGTTCAGATGGAGTGGCAACTTGGAAGGTTGCTTGGAGTGGATGGATGGAAGATGGTGTTGTTAGAGACAAAGGGGAAGACAAAGGGGAAAGTGGAATGGGTGGGTTGGATGAATTGGAGGCGGTTGCACCCTTTTTTTAAGCTCTCTTGGATTGGATAGGGGGCAGAAATTATTGAAATTCCTATTTATTTGGAGTAGACCTCAAGATTCAATGAAATCTCTCAGGGGAGAAAGACCCAATTCAATCTAGGTTTGTTCTCAATTGGCAACAGTAGCCCTCCTTCTTGTGCCAATTATGTTGATGGTTTTTTTATGCACTTCTCAACACAGGTAATGCATAGGTGCATTACCTCTCTTGAAAGACAATATTCCACAATCAGATTGCAGCACACTATCCTAAGGTCTCTTGGATGTTAGGTCATGATAGTGCTTGGAATATATCAGTTGATTTATGATGTGATTTTCTGGAATCACAAGGTGGACTTATATGGAAAAAGTTGGAGGATAATTGGATCTGTGAATAGAGTTCTTAGAATAAGAAATTATGGCATTTTGCTGCAGGTTCAGGAAATAGTCTTGAACTCCATTTTCTATTTTAAGTTTTGGATTTACAATGTGCAATGAACCTTAGCATAGGTCATCTATTAAAAAAAAGGAAAAAGAGCAGAGAAGAGGGCAAGTTGTTGGACCTGCAACTATGAATGAACAGTGATCATGGATACTTCTACTATGGATAGTTTCCTTAAAATAGAATTTCACTTAAATAGTAATTTCATAGTATCATGAAACCTATGCTATCTTCTGAGGACTCCAGATGTTCTAATACTTATTCACCACACATGTGCATGAACAAAGATAAATTTTTAAAGGCAGCTTAAAAATCAAAGTCTAGGCTAGCTTTGCACAACCATCTACTATCAACAAATGACCAAAATTTTGGACAAGAAAAGCATCAACACAACAAAAATATTCACAATGAAGAACAAAATTACTAAATCTACTAAAGTTGACTGAAAGGAAACTAGAACGACAATGTAAATCTAACTAAATCCTTAACTCATGAGAGAAGAACCATGAAACATGAGAAGAAATCTAGAAATGCACCAAATTCAATGAATTTCTATTGCAACTTATGCAACATGTATTTACAACAATTCAACCTCTCTAAAATGAGAGGAGGCTCCCCTATTTATAGTGTTTCAAAAGCATAACATGTGGGTAAGATTGAATTACATTTGTGTGGACACAATTCACTATAATTTAGGGTTTTACCTACCCCCCAATAAATTACAATTTAAAACACATCATTTGTCTTTTCCCTGTTTTGTCTTTTGTAGTAGCACTTTAGAATTTTTTATTTTTGGTGATTGCTCTTTGTTGTAGCTACTCTTTTGGAAGTTCTTCATTAAAAATAGGGTTGCCCTCCTACCCTTTTACAATTGCATATTCCATGAATATTAGAATTACCAGTTGAATCTTATCAATCACCATGACATCAGATTTTAGAACTTGGTAGCTCCACTCCTTGGAATTACCGAAGAGCTTCTTCCAATCTTCCTCATATTTGGCAATGTGATTATTAAACAGTTCAGATTGGGCGAAGGCTAGGGCAGCGAAGCTCATGAGCTTTGTGGTGATCTTGCCTAACATCACCTCTTCTATTTTCTTTTGGAAATGAGGTCTTATAGTTTTGGGATTGCTCTAAACAATAGGCACATCAAAACTTGTCATCACTCCCAAATACTGGATGCAATCCCCTCTGGCCTCCTTGGCCCATTCGATGTCAAGATCCACCTTCTCCAACACTTGCTCCAGCCTCATCCTCTGATGGTCAAAGTCTCACTTTCAAATATCCATCAGGCAATGGTCATCATCCTTGAATGCAAATTCCTTCTCCCAAATTTCACTTGGCAACTCGAGGAGTGCCTCAATCTTTGGATACTCACCCTCATAATTCTCAAGAAACTTAATGCAAATTTTCTTCATACCCATAAGAGACTCCTATACTTCCAAGAATTTTTTGGTTGTTCGAACAACGCAGTTGATACCTATATTTCCAATATCCAGAACCTGCCAGAACCAACTTTTTGTATTCCTATCCAATTTTTTCCTCTTCTCTAGCTTATTAATCTATTCTTTGGACAAAAACTATGGTGGAGCCAAACAAGTGGCTGGTGGCTCCTCTGCAGATGACCATTGATGGATATAGGCTATCAAATTAACTACTTGCGCTTTAAGTTCCTCTTTCGAAACCTTTTCCTACTGGATTAGGTGCACCACCATGGCTATGGACTCCTAGAGGTGGTCAACCTTATGTTCCAATTCTAGGAATTTTATCCTTTGATCTAATTCTGGGCCTTTTCTCCTTCTTGGCACCAATTTGAGCTCTAGCCAATATTGCCTCCAGTCATGTTTTCAGATCCTTCAGAGCAAGAGTCCTTTTTTCTAACTATCTTTCCAACCAGTCAGGCATCACAAACCCCTCCTTGGGGAATTCATGTTGATCCTTGTTGTCCTCCTTTTCCTCATCAAATTCTTGAATGAACACTATATGCCCGATGGTAGATTTGGTAGGTAATTCCTCATCAGGGTGGTCTTCCCTTTCAACATCCCTCTCTTCCTCATCTTGATCATGCCCGCATTCCTCAACCCATCTTCTAGTCTATCTTTAGGAAAGGATGTCTCCTTATCAAGCTCAAGGGTGTGGTCATGCCCTCCTACTGGAGACTTATAATCCTATGTCACTGGAGAAGCAACTCTTTCTTCGGCCATAGGTTGTCCTGCAACCTCTTTGTATTTAACCACCTGGAGTTGTTTTTCCCATTCAACATCAAGCCCTAGGTCAACCATTTCCTGAATTATTTCCATGCCAAGCTCTTCGGTATCCTCACCGAGAGACTCATAGGCGACCTCGTCAATTTCCCAATGCTCGTACATAGGATGTTCATGATAATCATCGACCTCTTCTTCTAGCCTCTTTGCTGCCTCCAGTTGTTGTCATTCCAACTCATGAGAGATTTGCATCATGGCCTCCATATAGGGTGGCTTGGTAAGAGGAGGAAGAATCGGGGTGTTAATCATTACCTGGGAAATTGTAGCTTGCACCATTTGATTTGCAAACATTCTCAAAATGTCATATGACACATTTTGCATATATGTAATGAAGGATTCTGAGAGAGTGAGGACAAGCATTACAGTAGCCACAGCGACAGTCAGAAGAGAGAAGGAAGGAGACATGAAGGATGAAGAAAACAATGAGGTAATGATGGAGGATGAATCCACCGAAATGACCTATGCAACGGGAGAAGGAGAGGTGAGGTGGATGATGATGTCTACCATAGGCGGAGAGGATGCAACTATTGTGTGTGGGATAGACGGGATGGTAGCGATAGCAACAAGGGTTGCAGCAGCAGATGAAGTAGGTGGATATCTTGGTGAATCAACCTCCATCTCCTCTCACTCATGGAGTGGATCTTTCAGTATTATTGGCATCTTAGTGCTGTTTTCAGTTCTTCTATGTTTTTTAGGAGGCTCACCCTCTGAGGCCTTTCTAGTGTACACTTTTGGATTAGGTTGCTTCTCATCAACCTCCTTTCTCTTCTTTGACTGAAAAGATGGTGGAGACTTAGATTTTTCTTTAGTTGTAGTAGTGACTGTCCCACTATAAGAACCACTTGGTTCACTCTTGAGTCCCTTGAAGGTCAAGACAACTCCCTTTTGCCTTAGACGGGTGATTCACCCATCAATCCATGCCTTTGTTCTAGCCTCAATGAGTTTGGTGAGAATGTTGAGGTCATCAACCTCTTTCTCATTCTAGTCAATTAAAGGCAATGGAAATTTTGCAATAGCACTGTATCTTGGGTCAATCACAGTGCTCTCTTCTTCTTCTAGTTGGTCTGGAACTGGAAGCAAGTTCATCATTTTCGTAAAGTATGTGGTCATACGCATATAGTTCCTTACCCACACTTCAAATTCATCTTTCCAATTGGCCCAAAAATCCTCAACATGGTGGAGGTGGGCATATTCCTGTCCAATTACCTTCCTAGCGTGATCATATGGTTCCATTTGTGGCCTAGCTATATGTGGTTTGAAGTGATACTCGGCCAACTCCTTTTCTGAATTACCCGCGCATTGGGAAGTATTAAGCTCATACATCCCTTGGCCAAGCGTGAGGGGATAAGGGATCCCAGTTAGCTGATTGCCACTCACGATGTCGTGTACATGTCACAACCTCCAAGATAGCTCCAATAGGATGATCTAGTCATTAGGGTACCGGGGTAGCTTATTCGGCCTTTCTGAGAATCCCTGAGTGTGAATGTATGTGAACTTTGGATATTGAATGAAAAAGAAGGCATAATGCTTGAGGAGGGCCCTAGCACTATGAGAGACTCTTCTCTCAAAATAACCTCCAAGTAGTCTAATGATATATGCAATGAATGCATCATTTACCCTGTAGTAGTCCCTCTTGAAGCTCCTGTACTGCAACTGATGGTACTTGTCATATGGTTTGAGCTCTCTTCCCGACATCTCATTTTCTGTCATGAGCAATCCATGGTAAAGCCACCGATCGGCAATCGAATACAAAAAGTAGGATGCCATATAGAATTTGGAGGTTTTGATCACGTTAATGAATTTCTCATGGAAACAATCACTGATTATCTCTCCCCAATAGAATGTGGTGTCCTTTCCATGGAGAATATTTTTAAAAAATACACCATCCACTCCTGGAAGAAGGCTGCAGTAGGAAGGCCCATTACTTTTCTTAGCAAGGTTACCAGATCATGCTACTCCTTAAAGAATTCACTATGGTAGAGCTACTGAGGAAGCTTGGAAGCACTACCCCATCTCTCCTTCAACCAATACTGGTTGATCAACTTTTTGCATCTCAAAGGATCCTCGTCCCACATCTCTTTGCATTCCTGAATAGTTGGGGTCTCCATTCTTCCAAAGATGGGTGTGTGGAAAGTTTTTGTTATCCCTGTTGGGGACATATTAGCCAAGATGTTGTCGTCTCTATCCAAAATTTTCCTTGTTTGAATTTGGTATGCCTCCCTACAAGCCATTACTAGCTTGGGGGAAACTAGTGCGGGAGGGAAACCATTAGCCTTAGCTAATCCACTGCTTCTGATCAACTTGGCATTGTCGATCCTTGGATTCACCTTGATCCTTTGTGTAAAGTCATCAATATTGATATGCCCAATATTTGTGTCTATGATATCTTTCCATTTAGTTGCAATCTTGGAGTGCAATGGTGCTCCCTGGAACTGGTACTTCATTTGGTCCTTGTCTTCCTTGTCTCGAGGAGCATTGGTAGCTCTTTTCCCTTTTTCCTTGGCTACCCCAGAGGCTTCTGCACCAGATTCGATAAATCCTACACATTGAGATGAGAGTTAGCAAAATTAAACATAAGGATGCAGCCTTAGATAAACCCCTACAAATCAAGGTTAGATTCCACAATTGCCATTTAAGAAAAGTCTAATACTTTATTAAAATAACAATGGAAGGAAAATGGGTGACCCGGGCCCTAGGAGCCGAACCTCCCCTACCAGAATGTTGTTTTAAAAGGGTGAATAGGGCAAGGAGTCTTGAATGATTTCCCTTGGTCTTGGATTTTCTTAATAAGGGGTCCATGTCGAAGGAGGTCAAAATTCAGCATGTGGGTTGAAGTCAGTTTCCAGTTTGGAGGTCATTTGGATCGTCATTGAGGCCCTCAAGGTCAAGCTTCAAGAAAGTTGTCAAGGGATAGCCATTTTAAAATAGCCCTAGGAAATTGACGTTCTGGAGGCAGCATTCTGAAGTTTAGAACCCGAAGGTCGGAAGGGTGGACCAACTTAGTTATTTTAAACGGTGGGAGCAGGACAAAATTCTAGGGACAGAGGTCCGGTCGATGGGGTCTGGATGATGTGTGGACTCTGCATTTGGCCAGGGAAACCCCAAGTGGAAGGGGAATGGTCGGGGCATAGGAGTCTGGAAGACGCCAGTTGACAACCATTTGGAATAGTGGAACAACGATGACGACCCAAGGATGGAGGTTCTAAGGCCGATAGTTGTTTTTAGATGAAGAGAGGATGTTGTTGCTGAAACGATGAATTGAAAGGAGAGTTTCGGAGCTTGGAACCCGGAAGAAGTTTTTCCATGAGGAAAAAAATTGACAAGTTAGTGTCGTGGTTGGAGAGAGCCTCGGGCCTGAAGGGCCTCGTCGCTTGCCCCGAAGAACAGGGGTGGGAAGGGAGGTTTCTGATTTGAATTTCGGGTCCCCTAAGGGATGCCCTTGAAAATTTGGGTAGGTGGGTTTTCAAGGTGGGTTGTTTTCCTACTAAGTTACTCAATCCTTTCTCCCTTGTCAATTTATTTTCAAGTATAAACCTTAGAAAAGGGGAGGGTTGGTTAGACGACAATCATACCTCAGGGTCCTAAAGAAGTGAGATGTCGAATCCTTGAAGCACGACGAAGCTGAAGCTTAGGCGCGGAGGCGGCAAAGGCTAGGGTTGCACTATGTTTGTTCGATGTTCTTGACATGTAAAAATGACATGTCGAAACTTGCTTAAATAGCCCCTAAGTGAAATTAATACCCCTTAATGAATGTTGGTATGACGATGGTTGAGGTAGGTGAGTTCAACCTTCAGGATGACAGCGGGAAAACTTGAGCTTGGGGGTCAGGAAGACGACGGAGCACGGCCGTTGGGGACTTAGAAAGTAGAAAGGAAACCCAAAAGAGGCAGATTGAAAGCAGAAAATCCAAAAGAGGGAAGCCCGTAAGTGGGACTTCCGGAAGTCGAACGGTGGGGAGCAGGCAAGAGAAGAGCGAAGGGCGAAGGGAGCAAAAGGGAAGAGGAACGCCATAAGCGCGATGTCTGAAAGTCGGATAGCGAGGAGTAGGAGGGCGAAGAACAAAAAATGAAGGTAGAGGCAGTAAGAGAAAGGAGGAAAACTTGAGGCATGAACCCCAAATATGGGAAGAGGGAAGGAGGAAGTGTGAAGCCTGATGGCTGGAAGAAGAAAGCAGGAGGCCCAAAGCACAAAGTCCAAAAATCGGACTGCGGGGAGCGGGAAGGAAAAGGGAAGTGGGAGGAAAGGTGAAAGAGGAAAGAGGGAAGCGGGAGCTCCAAAGCGTGAAGCCCGAAATTCAGACGGCTGGAAGCAGGAAGGCGAAGGGAAGAAATGGGAAGAAGGAAGGAAGAAGGAAGAAGGAAGCCCAAAGGGCGAAGTTCGAAAACCCAAAACTTAGCAATTTTAAATTTTAGGAGCAAAAATATGGTCAGCCTAAAAGGTGAGATTTTGAAGAGCGCGTTGACCATCCAAAACATCAAAATAAAAGGACATGCAAAATGAGGTGGTAAAAAAATGACCTGACAAGGCAAAAACAAAGAGAGAGTCCCCATTCCAAACGAGGCGTGTGTGCTACAAGCACAACTCTACTGTGGAAAATGAGGAGAGAGATCATTTGGAGGTGTTAAGTGATTATTTTGTTAGATATTTCATCTTTTATAATGTAATTTTTATTGTAACAGTTTAGGCTCCACGATGAACTAAATAGGAGCATTGCTCAGATTAGAAGTAGACCACTATCATATGTGTCTCCATCCCCTCAAAAATTAGAGGTCACCTATGAAATATTTTCTTCACCTAGAGGGGAATGACTTTTTATTGGGTTTCTTTGTTTTGTGCATATATGGCATTTGTGTACATATATTTTTAATTGCATATAGTTTACATTGTATTCCTATATGGTATTCTTGTAAGCCTATATAGCTATTTTGTATATATGTTATACTTATATCGACATATACTGATGTATGCCTATATGGTTATTTGGTCAATACACATATTTTTTGTTGATGGTGTCCATATTTGCATTATAAATCCATGCTTTAGTGGTATGTGTAGATGGTTTACTTAAAATATTTAAAGTCCAATTGTATTACATGCACTCTTCCTTTATATAATTGTAAATATATAAAATTTTAGAATTATTCTCCTCTAGGATTATTGAACATTAAATCAATCATATGAATATAATAATACATGATGCAATCTAACACCTAGGTTTCTCTACCACACATCTAAGCCCATACTTTGTAGGATCATTGCAGCATGGTAAGGAAATTCATGTAATTATACAATACACTTTGAAGTATGCAACTAAAAATGAGCAAGAAACTATTACATGTGACCTCATACCTCTATAATGTTATCATATAATTCTTGGAAGACATCTAGCATTTGATGTGTATGCTCCATGCTTCTTGTGTATACTTCATGTGTTCTCGTGTATGATTCATGCTTCTTGTGTATACTTCATGTTTTCATGTGTATGCTTCATGCTTCCTATATACACTTCATGTATTACGTGTATGTACATGTATGATTCATGCTTCTTGTGTATACTTCATGTATTACATGTATTCATGTGTACACCTCAAAATTTTTGTATTACATATATCTATTTATTTGCTTCATGACCAGATGTATCTTGAACAAGATTACTCCATGTGCATTGAAAACGTTGTTTTTTGAAATGCTTTCTAGGTTAATAAGCACTAACATAAAAGGGAGAGCAATTTATTATTGAGAAAGACATCCATAAAATCCTTGAAGAATACAATTAAGAATACAACCTTAGGCAATATTACAAATAAATAAATTTAGGTTCTCACGAATAGTGATGATTTGATTTAGGTTATGACATTTCAAAGGTGAGAAGTTGTGACCCTTCAAATAGGAAATACTATGACCCTTTTATAATGAAGGGTGGTGACCACACCTAGCATAGATGTGCCCAACTAGATGTGTTGGTTCTAATGATTGGGCCCCATGAAGAACAAAACAAAAAGTATGCCACCTTGAAACTTTACACTACATGCATCTGACAGTCTTTGGAGCATCAAAAATATTTCACCATGGGAAAACACTTGAGAGATATAAAAAATTGAGAGAGGTTATTGTAGAGGGGTCTTGCATGATCTTGTAGCCTTAGACATATTGTTTCTAAGTGACACAGTTTCTGAGTAATAGCTCCTTAAATATTTATGGTTTTTGCACTTTGGTCTCTTAAGAGACTTCACTGGTACAATGTAGCTCGAACTATTTTAGCATGTTTGGGTGCAAAACAAGACCTTTCCTAGCATAAAACCACTAATCCGCACATGTTGGAATTGCTAGTTTGGGTGCATGAGGAATAGATGAAATTTACACCCCTTTGAACCTTTACACTACATGCATCTGACCTATTTTCCATCAACTGAAAATTGGACACCATCAGTAAATGCCTCAAACATATCAAAAACCAAAAGAGGTTATCTTAGAGGGGCCATACATTATCTCGTACCCTTAGATTGATTGTTTATAAGTGACATGGTTTTAGCTTTTTGTCACTTATAAACAATTTTTGTACTCTAGTCTCTTAAGAGACTTCACCGGTACATCGTAGCTTGGACTGTTTCAGCATGTTTGGGTGCAAAACGAGAACTGGTCTAGCATAAACCCACCAATTCACACATGTTGGAACTATTGGTTTGGTTGCATGAGGAGTAGAATAAAAGTTACACCCCTTTGCAACTTTACACTGCATGCTTTTGACCCATTTTCCATCAATTGAAAACTGGACACCACTAGAAAATGCCTCAAAGATATCAAAAATTGAGAGAGGTTATTGTAGAGGGGCCCTACATAATCTTGTAGCCTCAGATGGAATATTTCTAAGTCACATAGTTCTGAGTATCATCTTGTCAAATATTGCTACCTTTTTTCACTTTGGACTCTTAAGGGATATCATCGATACAATCTAGCTCAGACTATTTCAACATGTTTGGGTGAAAAACAAGACCATGCCTATCCTAAACGTACCCATCTAGACATTTTGGGACTGTTGTTTTTTTTTGTGTCACACCCGTCTTGTTGTTACTAAATTACATTTACCTTCATAGATAAATAGGATGATAAATGCAATCATGATTTTGATATATTTGCTAAATGAATGGAATACTGAAATAGGTATTATGAGAAAGTGCTAATAAATTATTTAAAAGAGTAGTTATGATTACATAGATGAAGAACATACATTGCTATATGAATATGCTAAAGTTTAAGATGCATAAGCATTTATTATGAACATCTAACTACCATTGCAAATGTACTGAGTTGGTTGTAGGGACAGGTTCAATCCTCCAAGTGGAGAGGAAGTATCACTCAAGATAAGTGATTTGTCAGATAACCCTTAATGATACCTATCTGAGCTCAGACACACACACTCAGAATATAATGGTCGAGTCAAGTTATTATGTTCGAAATTGGTAAGTCATACTTAGTGTAAGGGGTTTGCATTAGTAAGGGTCTTGTTTACTATTGAATGCATGCTTGGATGTTGTTTATATGTTTAAATTTTATGAGTTCCATCTTATATTGTTATGCATGTATTGATGAGGTGAATACATGTAGAATGTATGTATATGTATACATATGCATGCCAATGATAGACCATATACATGAAGGAACACACACATGAGAGTACATAGGTAGACATACCTATGCACACTTATGAACGGACTGCTTATGAGCATGGAGCTATCAAATGGACAATACAACATGAATGTGTATATGTATTAATACACCACATGTCTATTTTCTATCAAAGCGATGGTAATTGTGTATGTGCTTGATTGTGCAATTGAATGTGTGTGTGTATATATATTTGAAACATATACATATATCCATATTATACATGTATTTATATATTCATATTTTTGACAAATGGAAATGTCCATATGAATGTATATCAATGCATGTGTACATATGTATACATGTACATAGAGGAATATATATATATATATATATATAGTCAATATCACTATTATATGAATGTTGACTTGTTTTGAATATCCAATGTATACATATTTGATTGCCATGTAATATATATATATATATATGATAGCACTCATGCTACTCATGGATATATATATATGTACATGTATATATGCATATATATATATGTGTGTGTGTATATGAGAATTAAATGAAGGTCAATTTTTATGATTGTTATACAAAGTATTATGGGCCGAATAATACATATGTTATGTTAAACATTAAAGGTCGAACCATACACAAGTAATATGTGAACAATAAGGCCGATATAGGAATTAAAACTTAGTCGATACTATTGAAAGGAATCAATGTATTTATGAGAAGCGAATTATTCAAAATAAGAAGGCGTATATCATAATGATAAAGTGATGAAGTGATAGAGTATGTACCATAAAGTTTTAGAATGTATAATAATAGGAAAAGCAACGGCTAAGTATGTGCTAAGTCTAAAGAACTTATTGAATTTTATTCTCTAGGAGCAACTCATCTCTCCTTTGTTTCTTACTTGAACTATGACCTAGTCAATAATCCTTGAGTGTCACATGTAAACAAAAGAGGGTTTCAAGGAATGAAACCACACCAATAGGCTAGAAAAATTCATTGCTACATGGTGCCAAATTATGAAAGTTCTTCAACCTATAGAATTATAATCTACTTGTAATTTTTCTATCATCATTTGATCATGAGTAGATTGAACTAGAATTTCTTTGTCGTCAACCATAGAGGTTGATCTATGCAATTATATGTTGAGTAGTGTGAGTCGATTTGCATGGTAAAATGTGTCAACTGGCATGCCTCTTCTATAGGCTGAAATGTCTCATTTTTTTATATAAATAGAGAGGTAAGCTCTCTTATTTGGAGCACATTCTTTTGCAAACTTATTATGTTGCAATTATTCTGAGAGCTATTTATTTTGAGAGCTAAGAGTAATAGTGTGAGAGTTGTGAAATACTTTGTGAGTGCAAATTAATCTTGAGAGAGAAGTCATAGTGAAGTATTTATTTAGAAGGAATTAGTGAAGCTAGCAAGCTACTATTGGAAGGTTTTGCATCAAGTTAATCAATTGGATTAAGTGTATATAGGCATGAGGATCTAGTGTTCTCTTATTTGTCTTTATTTATGAAAGAATGAGATTTTTATGCTTTGTTTGGTACTACTCGAGAATAATTGCATTAAAAAGTCATAACATTTGCTTTGGAAAGGAAAAAGAAGTTGTTTTATTATTTTCAATGAAAGTTCTTGTGTTTACTCCATAATAGGAGTGTTTGTTTGTAATTGTTATTATGTACTAGGAATGATGAAACAAGAATAGCTTAAGGGTTATTTATAAAGTGAAATGTATTGGCTTATGATGTTAGAAATCTTAGGAATAATAAAGTTTAGTTGTACATCAACAATTTGGAATAAATGATAGAATGAGTCATTGCTAATATGTACTTGTATTATCACTTGGTCATACATCACTCTCGAATGAAATCCTAGGTTTGGAATAACTTAATGAGTCGAGCAGATTATTTGAGGAAACCCTAGGTTAAGAGTTACCTAATGGGTTGAGAAAAGTACTTGACTACCATTGAAACCTATAGGTTTGGATTACTCTACATGGTTAGGTAGATTAATTGGTATTTTTTGGAACATATAGGTTTATATTAACCAATATGAACATACTAGTCATTGAATGATGTTTATCCTAGGATTAGGATATATCAAGGTTAAGACTCACCTAAGTGAATAAGTAAATCACTTGAGTTTATGAGATACTATATGAAAGGAGACATAGGTGGGATTACCATAGAGTTAGAGTTTCTACTTGATCAATTTCTTTACACTCTTGAGATGAAGTCACATTGTTGACAAGATTCTACTTTGAATAACTCTTTTTACTAAGGGGATTACACTCTCAAATGGAATCATCTATTGCTATGATTATTCTTCGATTGAGTTCAATCATTGATGTATCTATTCTCTTAATGAGAACCACTTATTAATGTGATATATTACTAATTATATTTGATTATTTATGAGTATCCAATCTACGAATAGAAGAAGCTTATGTAGCTATACTTCAAATCATTTAGATAATCCTAGGACTAGGTTGTCTGTCCAATAAAGGGAATAATTTAGAAAAAAAATTATACGATGTTACTATGTAAACTAGAAAATATTGTATGTTATAATTAGAATGGTAATATCAATTGAAGGGGGAAAATAACTTATTCTTATGTTGGTAGAGATACCATATAGTTTTGGGAAAAGGGGAATAGGTTATTTATGATGTTAGGCTTACCTAAGGAAGGAAATTACCTAAGCTTAGTATATGAATGGTAATAATCCAAAAGAAGCTATAGAAGTTTATGTGAGTAGGTATAATGTCACTTGAAGTATTAGGTGATAATACTTTGGCCATTTGAAGTAGTGTAAGTAGCCACTATTTACACTGTGTTCCTTTTTATGCATTCTAGTTTAATATTTTCATACTCATAGAATGATGACCGTATGGATAGGTTATGGTTTATAGAACATGACACTAAGCTTAGATAGGATATTTTTATGAGGTTTAGAAACCAATATCTTTTTCGAAGGGTAGGTCCATCTTGTCATATATGACAAATGTGTGGGGGATCACATATGAGTCTATGGTTGACAGAAAATCACTTGAGTGATGCTTCTCCTCATCACTCGGTGGCCAAAGATTTTTGATGTTTGTACCAACATTGGGGATAGTTGGAGTGTATGTAACAAAGAGTGAGGACATTCAAAATGTATGAACCATTGTGGCGACATCAAGATCAATTTGTAGATTTATTTCCAAATGAAGCTCAGAAGATCTATGTATGTATCATGTACCCATTTATGTGGAAGGATGTAATCATGAATGATAAAGTTGAGTTTATTCAATATGAAATCTATGTTATGGAAAGATTTGTGAAATTAAATTGAAATGCAACAAAAGTTTGGAAATAGTGTTATATGAAATGTGCATGTATTTTACATTATGGAAGCAAAAAAAATTATTGCTATGTCATGGCATCATAGAATATTCACTTAATGTGAAATCTATGGAATTTTATTGAGTAGAATACCAGGGTTGTTACATGTGGTATCAGAGCTACCAGGTTCAACTCTAGAACCTATGAGCTCATTACACAAAAAATGCATACACCCTATCGAAATATAATGGTTGAAAAGATATTATGTTGAGATAGCAAGAGGAAAGAACAAGGGAAATGAAAAGGAAGAGAAGATTCTAGGAAACGTGTTTAAAGTTGGGACAAGATAAGAGTCATCCTTGGAGTTGAAAACTCCTAAACCAACAAATTATTATGATACACCCCTTGGATTGTGAAAGATTATGCAATCAAGTTAGGTAGGAAGTTTAAGAAGGATAATAAATATGAACCTTCACCCAACATAATAGTTAAATGACTCTAAGGGGATAGGAAGAACTGAAATAATGCCTTCTTGGAAGCGACCTACAGTTGCAAAGAGTCAAGAATTTTTGGATTTAGTAAGAATACTACACATCTATTAGTATGCAATTATTGGCATAAATTGGAAACTTCAAATGAAGTAGATAGTCAACGAAGGAGGTATCCAAGAAGTTGGAGAACTCTTGATAAGAATCTAATTTTTGTGTAAGGCTAAGAACTTGCAAAAAAGGAGTTAGTACCTTGGAGTAAGGGAAGAGACCAAAATGGTCAAAAATGAAGTAATCAATGAAGTGTATATGGTTCCATGTAATATCCCTCATAAAAAAATTTAATCTGTCATTAAATATTTTCTCAAAAACCCATAAAAGGAGAAATTGGGTGCAATGAAAAATCAACCATTTTCTTTTTGCTTCATTTTTAACATAAAATATTGTGCCAAAGGAAAAATAATGAATTACTACCGGTATTACAAGTTTAAAATAATTAATTTTCTATTCATTAAAGTATCAAGCAATATCCAAAACTTCATTTCAATTTGCACAATGAAAATGGGCAACCAAACCCACAACTTGTAACCAAAACACTATATTTTTCAATTAAAAATTCACCAACACTCTAAATAGAGTCTGAGCAGAAAAAATACATGAGTAAAATTTGAAAAAATGACCACCAAACTGATAACAATAGCAATAATAAACTATACCAAAATTTGAGCACTCCAAAACACAAACCCTACCAAACAACTCAACTAAAAATCCACATTAAAGCCATCTTTCAACACCGATGCAACTTCTCTGTGAATTCACACCTGTAGACCTTCATAGCCACAATCATTTAGTCAAAATATCCTTGGTTTTCCAACCTTAGAGATTATCCATATAATTTTTTATCAACCTTTGTTGGAGAGCCACATCCCGTGAATAGAGAAAACAAGCATAAACTCAATCCAAACTGCCAAAACAAGTAATAAAGCATGCCAAACCTTGTAGCCCCAAATCTCAATGCCTAGAATGAGTGTTTTGTATGTGAATACTTTTAACTCTTCAAGCCAAGTTTTGAAAGCAAAAAATCATGCATCCGAAAAAAGGCAAAAAAGAAGAAACCTCATCTTGCACCACTACCAATGCCAAAAAACCAAAAATAATCTTCCCCAAGAAGTCGCATCCAAATATGATTTAATAATTTATTTCAAACATATTTAATATTTTCCCCAAAAATAATTAATGTAATAATCTTAAATAATAAACCTTTTCTCGATTAAAATGTCAAATTCAAATATGCTTTTTTCAGGACATTGGACCTGCTAAAAATAGAAAGTTTCTAAAATTAGAAAGGGGACATGATATTCCACCAACCAAAATTGATGAGATCAATTTGGAGTTTTGATTAAGATGATAAAGAAAAAAACAGCCATATAAGATGCTTAAGGTTACGAAGTTCCCAAAAATTGGGATAAAGTCACTTGGAAAGGTGATTATAAGAAAGAAACCTAAAAAAGGTAATCGGATTGGCCCAACAATGGTTCGATTAGTACTAAGTTTGGTAGACATGTGGAATAAACACACTAAATTTTAAACAAAAATAAACTTATGATTAGGGGTTACAAAAGAAAATGGGACACAGTGTGACACTATGTGTCAAATCAACAGAATGAGTAAGGAAACAACACTCTAAGTTGAAGGTACATCAAAAAAGAGACTTTGTGGTAATGGAAATTCCTCCACAAAAAAGATATTGGTATTCATGGAAAAGAGAATTAGAATATTAGAGATCCTCATAGCTTGTAAAGTTATTTTTCAATAGATCTCTTTATTGAAAATCCAATTATTGAATCTATGAGATTAGAGATTAGTGATGAATCTAAATTTGGGAATAAGTATATTCAAGGCATGTCATGGAGGCAAGAAAAAGGAAATAGAAAGCCAACAACAAGGAATGATAAATCATTTCGAGAAATCAAATGTTTTCTAGGAGTACAACTTTGAGTTGGTCAAACGTCGTGGAAACACTAAAGGGGGAAGAAAGAGAGTGGATTGACTCAAATAAAGTGCCCCATATAATGAAGATCGTCAGTATATTTTTGATTTGGAAGAACTTTTGAATTCTTCATAAGTCATGATGTCAATATATTTTGTGACCATGAGAATAAAGTATTGTAATTATTGAAAGATAATGAAACGTTCAAGGATTATGACCAAAGAGAAAGGAATATTATCACTCAACACTTTATATATGTTGATTGGAAGATCAAATGACATTATCATGAATTCCTTAGAAAAGGAAAGGAAAATTGCTTGATCATGAAAGGGAAGATCATTGTCTAAGAATAAGTAAGGAGAGAATCTAAATAACTCATGATTTGGAGTTATTAAGAAACATTCATGCTTGGTAGTTAGGTATGCAATTAAATTTGACATCTTTTAGGAACCAACATGCTTGAACAAGAATTGTTACTTGAAAATGTACCAATGCTCATCAAGAAAGATAGATTGAGCTGAAAATTAGAATACAATTTGTGAAATGATTTAAGGATGGAAGAAATCCAAAGTATGTATGTCCTAAGATGAAGGAGATTTGTCTCTACAAAATGACTAAGAATTATGCTTATTGTGGCACAAGTCCACAAAATAGGTTTTCATTTAGTCAAAGAATAAAGTAATAAGGAGTGTAAAAGAACCTATATACCCAAATTTTTGGAAGATTAAGGAATGAAATGAGGAGATTGATGTCATAGTTTGGACATTGGAATGGAAAAATTATTTGTCAGATGAGAAACCACTATAATCTAGTAAAGATAGAGTAAGATTTTGTAAGTAAGGTAGCAAGTTAGTGTCCAATGTGCTAGGATATGAAGACAAAATGCCATCATCGGTAAGACGTGAGTACTCTCTTGAGATTCCAGAGGGGGAGTGGTAGAACACAAGATAGTTTAATCTATCTATGTTGGTGGAATTGACATAATAATATGGTGAAATAACTCGCCAAGGTAACCAACGCTGGTTGGAAATTTTATTTATGGGATTTTGTTCCTAAATAATATATTGTGTGAAGTAGTTGCTTAGAATTCCTGAGAAGATTATCTTAGTTGTGAACAAGAAAATAATGATAAGGTTGTGTAAACTATGATAATTTTGTGAAACAGTCAATTAAACGAATGCTTAAATATATAATGTAGCTGAATAGGAAAAATTAATAAACCAAATGTTGAATGATTTGTAGAATACATATAAACTTCTACTATTGAGGTTTTATATGGAAAGGAAGGTTGGAAACTCTATTAGGCTGAAATTAACTAAGAAATAGGGTTAACCTTAGACTAGAAAGTTTGTCAAAAATGAATAATAGATCAAATGATCAAAGAAACCTTGTTGATACAAAGCTTCTAATATAAAGCAATATCGTTATGCTCAAAATTGACAGGTGTCCAAGAGAAAAGTTATGCTCAAGATGGAAAAATAGTCAAGATTATTGCTTTCATGATTAAGGAAAATGGATGGTCTTGGCTTCTGAGTTATCCAAGGTGTAAATACCAAAGAAAGGGAAGGGACCCATGGTGTAGTGTATAATGCACCGATGTTCCTTATCTATTTGGGTTACACTAAGGATAAATTCATGGGCCAATGAGAACATGTTTTCTAGTCACTAGGACATAGGTTTCATATGGTTTATAGTTACCATTGTACTTAGGATGTACATACAAGGTAATATAATAAAACTCTTTGAGAGAGAAAGTATGTGTAAGCACACAATTTCTCCCTATGTGTTAACGAGGACACTCGATGCAAGGACTAGGAAGGAAAAGATTGAAAAGAGTGATGTTATGAGGGAGGATTATTTGATAATCTTACATGAATTGGAAAAAGTATGTAGAACCTTTATTTAACTTTATTTATATCTTAAAGTGTTTTAAATCACTGGGACAATGATTCACAAGGGGGGAAGTATGTCACACTTGTCTTATTGTTATTGATATTCTTTTACCTTCATAGGTAAATACGATGGTAAATGCAATCATGATTTTGATATGTTTGCTAAATGAATGAAATATTGAAATAGGTGTTAGGAGAAAGTGTTGTTAAATGCTTTAAAAGAGAAGTTATGTTTACATTGATGAAGAACATACATTGCTATATGAATATGCTAAAGTTTAAGATGTATAAGGATATATTATGAACATCTAACTACCATTGCAAATGTACTGAGATGGTTGCAGGGACAAGTTCAATCCTCCAAGTGGAGGGGAAGTATCACTTAGGAGAACTGATTGGTTGGATAACCCTTAATGATACCTATTTGAGCTCACACACACACTCACAATAGAATGGTTGAGTCAAGTTATTATGTTGGGAATTGGTAGGTTATCCTTAGTGCAAGGGGTTTGCATTAGTAAGGGTCTTATTTACTATTGACTACACACTTGGATGATGTTTATATGTTTAGAGCTTATGAGTTCCACCTTATATTTTTATGCTTATATTGATGAGGTGAATACACATGGAATGTATGTATATGTATACATATGCATGTCTATGATAGACCATACACATGAAGGAACACATACATGAGAGTACATAGGTAGACATACCTATGCACGCTTGTGAATGGGTTTCTTATGAGAATGGAGCTATTGAATGGATAATACGACATGAATGTGTATATGTGTTAATACACCACACGTCTATTCCCTATCAACATAGTGGTAGTTGTGTATGTGCTTAATTGTGCAATCGAATGTGTATTTATATATGAAATATATACATATATCCATATTATACACACATTGATATATCTGTATGTTTAATAAATGGAAATGTCCATACGGATGTATATCAGTGTATGTATGCATACGTATACATTTAGATATATATATATATATATATAAATATACAGTTGATATCACTATTATATGAATGTTAACTTGTTTTGAATGTCCATTGTATACATATTTGATTATCATGGAATATATATATATATATGTACATGTATATATGCAAATATATATGTGTGTATATATGATAATTAAATGAAGGTTAATTTGTATGACTACTATAAAAAGTATAATGTGTTGAATAATACATATGTTATGTTAAACATTAAAAGCCAAACCATATACAAGTAGTATGTGAACAATAAGGCCAATATAGGAATTGAAACTTAGTTGATACTATTGAAAGGCATCAATGTCTTTATGAGTAGTGAATTATTCAAACTAAGAAGGTGTATATCATAATGATAAAGCGATGAAGTGAGAGATTCTACACCATAAATTTTTAGAGCACATAAGAATAGTAAAAGCAACAGCTAAGTACATGCTAAGCCCAAAACATTTATTGAATGCTATTTTTTGGGAGATACTCATCTCTCCTTTTTTGCTCAATTGAACTATGACCAATTCAATAATGCTTGAGTGTCACCTATAAACAAAAGAATGTTTCAAGGAATGAAATTGTGCCACTAATCTAGGAAATGTGGTTTCAACATGGCACCAAATTATGAAATTTCTTCAACCTGTAGAATTCTAATCTACTTAAAATTTGACAATCATCATTTTATCATATGTAGATTGAACTATTCTTTTTTTGTTTTCAACCATAGAGGTCGACCTGTGGCATTATATGTTGATTATTTTATTATTTCCACCTTTTAGCTAAGTAGTGTGAGTTGATTTGCATCATAAAATGTGTCGAATAACATACCTCTTTTGTAGGTTGCAATGTCTCATTTTTCTATATAAATAGAGTGGAAATCTCTCTTATTTGGAGCACATTCTCTTGAAAACTTATATGTTGCAATTATTCTAAGAGATATTTATTCTGAGAGCTGAGAGTCATAGTGTGAGAGTTGTGAAATACTTTGTGAGTGAAAAAATTTCTTGAGAGAGAAGTCATAGTGAAGTATTTCTTTAAAAGGATTTAGTGAAGCTAGCAAGTTGTTGGAAGGTATTGCATCAAGTTAGTCAATTAGATTAAGCATATACAGGCATGAGGATCTTCTCTTCCTGTGTCTTTATTTATGAAGGAATGACATTTCTATGCTTTGTTTGGTACTGCTTGAGAATACTTGCATTACAAAGTCATAGTATTTTCTTTGGAAAGGAAAAAGAAGTTTTTTATTCTTTTCTATGAAAGTGCTTGTTTTTACTCCATAATAGGAGTTTTTTTTGTCATTGGTATTATGTACTAGGAATGATGAAACACGAATAGCTTAAGGGTTATTTATAATGTGAAATGTATATGATTATGATGTTAGGAAACCTTATGAATGATAGGGTTGGGAGAAATGATAGGATGTAATTTCTAATTTGCAGTTGTATGATCACTTGGTGATACGTCACTCTCGAATGATACCCTAGATTTGGAATATCCTAATGATTCGAGAAGTTTATTTGAGGAAACCCTAGGTTAAGAGTTACCTACTGGGTTGAGAAAAGTACTTGACTACCATTGAAACCTATAGGTTTGGATTACTCTACATGGTTAGTAGATTAATTGGTCTTGCTTGGAACATATATGTTTAGATTAACCAATATGAATGAATTAGTAATTGAATGATGTTTTATTCTATGATTAGGGTATATCAAGGTTAAGACTCACCTATGTGAATAAGTAAATCACTTGAGTTTATGAGATACTATATGAAAGCAAACATAGGTGAGATTACCTATACATTTAGATTTGCTACATGATTAGTTGCTTTACACTCTTGAGATGAAGTCACATTGTTGACAAGATTCTACTTTGAATTCTCTTTTTACTAAGGGGATTACACTCTCGAATGGAATAATCAATTGCTATGATTATTCTTCAATTGAGGTCAATCATTGATGTGGCTATTCTCTTAGTGAGAATCATTTATTAATGTGATATATTACTAATTAGAGTTATTTATTAATGAATATTTAATCTACGAATAGAAGAAGCTTATGTAGCTATACTTGACATCATTTAGATAATCCTAGGACTAGGTTATTTGTCCAATGAAGGAATAATTTGGAAATATGTTTATGTGAAGTTATTGTGTAAACTAGAAAAGCTTGTATATTATACCTATAATGGGAATATCCATTGAAGGGGGAAAATAACTTATGCTTATGTTGGTAGAGCTACCATAGTGTTTTGGGAAAAGGGGAATAGATTATTTTTGAGGTTAGGATTACCTAAGGAAGTAAGATTCCTAAGCTTAGTATACAAACAGTCATAATCCAAAATGGGCTATAGAAGCGTATGTGAATAGGGAGATTGTCACTCGAATACTAGATGAGAATACTTCTGCCAAAGTAGTGTAAGTAGTCACTATTTACACTGTCAGTTCAATGTTTTCCTTTTTATGCATTCTAGTTCAAGATTTTCATACTTGTAGAATGATGACCATATGGATAGGTTTTTTTTGTAGAACACAACACTAAGTTTAGATAGGCTATTTTTATGAGGTTTACCAACCAATCTCTTTGTCGAAGGGCACGGCCATATTGTCATACATGATAGATTTGTAGGGGACTGCATATGATTCTATGGTTGGTGGAAAAGTTTTTGAGTGATGCTTCTCCTCATCAGTCAGCAGTTGAGGTTTGTGGATGTTTGCACCAATATTGCAAACAACTATAGTGTATTCACCAAAGAGCGAGGAAATCTAGAATTTATGCACCATTATGGTGACATCGAAATAGTTTCACAAAAAATAGAGAAGAATATACACATGCAACATTATGGAAATATTTTTGAAATTACATTGGAATGGAATGGAACTTCATAAATAGTGTTATCTCAAATGTGCATGTATTTTACATCATGGGAGCAAAAAAAATTATTGTTATGTCATGGAATGATAGAATAATCACTTAAGGTGAAATCTCTAGAATTTTACTAAGTAGAACACCAAGGTTGTTACAGGTTGCATGAGGAGAAGAACGAAAGTTACACCCCTTTGCAAGTTTACACTAAATGCATTTGACACCTTTTCCATCAACTAAAAACTGGACACCACAAGAAAATGCCTTAGAGATATGAAAAATAGAGAGAGGTTATTGTAGAGGGGCCCTACATGATCTTGTAGCATCAGATGGATTATTTCTAAGTGAAATTATTTCTGAGTAATATCTCCTCAAAGATTGCTAATTTTTTGCACTTTGGTCTCTTAAGAGACTTCGTCAGTACAATGTAGCTCTAACTATTTCAGCGTGTTTGGGTGCAAAAAAGGACCTTCCCTAGCATATTCCCACCAATTCAAATATATTGGAACTATCAATTTGGTCACACAAGGATCATAATGAAAGTTATACCCCTTTGCAACTTTAAACTTCATGCATTTGACACTTTTTCATCAATTGAAAACTCGACACCACAGGCAAACACCTCAGAGATATCAAAAATCAAAAGAGGTTATTTTAGAGGGGCCCTATTTGATCTCGTAGGCTTAGAAATAATGTTTCTAAGTGATAAAATTTCTAAGTAAAATCTCGTCAAATATTGTTGTCTTTTTGTAGTTTAGACTCTTAAGGTATATCATCTATACAATGTAGCTTGGATTGTTTTAGCATGTTTGGATGCAAAATAGGACCATTCCTAGCCTAAAAATACCCATACATACATGTTGGAACTGTCGGTTTGGTTGGACGAGGGGCATAACAAAAGTTACACCCCTTTGCAACTTTACACTGCATGCATTTGACACTTTTTCCATCAACTAAAATTTGGATAGCACAAGAAAATGCCTCAAAGATATCAAAAACTATGAGAGGTTACTGTAGAGGGGACCTACATGATCCCATAGCCTTGGACAGATTGTTTCTAAGTGACATGGTTTTTGAGTAATAGCACCTCAAATATTGCTATTTTTTTGCGCTTTGGTCTCTTAAGAGACTTCATCGGTATAATGTAGCTCAAACTGTTTTGACGTGTTTGGGTATGAAAAAAACATTTCCTAGCATAAACCCACTAATCTAGGTGTGTTGGAACTGTCGATTTGGTTTCATGAGGAGAATAATGAAAGTTACACCCCATTGTAACTTTACACTGCAAGCATCTAACCCTTTTTCCATCAACTGAAAACTCTTCACAATGGGAAAATGCCTTAGAGCTATAAAAAATTGAGAGAGGTTATTATAGAGGGGCTCTACATGATCCCCTAGCCTCAGATGGAATGTTTCTAATTAACATAATTTCCAAGTAATAGCTTATCAAATATTGCTTCCTTTTTGCACTTTGGACCCTTAAGGGATATCATCAATACAATGTAGCTTAGAATGTCTCGACATGTTTGGGTGTGAAACAGGACCATGCCTAACCTAAACGTACCCATCTAGATGCATTGGAACTTCCAGTTTGGTTGCATGAAAAATAGAGAAGAATCTACACATGCACCTTCCTCAACTTCTTGAGACCAGGAATAATCTCTTCATTAAATACATTAGATCAGTTGCTCTATCATCAACACTTAGGACAACATCCCTTTATTTGATAGAGTTTTCAATGTCTTGAATACTTTCATCTTTCCATCACACCAATTCTATTTTATTGCACTTACATATGATATTGCTTCTTCCTTATCATCTATTTCCAATTGTATTTTCTCCATGGAAGTCTAAAGTTCAAGAATATTTGACTTCATTTGTTCAAATCTAGCTATAACATCATCTCTCACTTTCTTTGATTGCATAAATTCTTACCAAATAAAAAACCTCTTGAGTTTTTCCACTTCTCCATTGGCATTTTCCCATTCCACATACTGCGCAGGAACCTTCCTTGAAACTTCTCAAGAGCAATAATAATCTCTTCATTCAATACATTATCTATCTCACTCACTTTGGTCTACTTATTTTCAAGTGTTTTAGAGTAGATTCCTTGTTTTCATACATTCTAGTACTTGCTACCTCCAATTTTGCATTGCCATTTTCCCATTGCACATACTACACACACACCTTCCTCAACTTCTCAAGAGTAGATTCCTTTTTTCATTTCATGAATTCTGCTACTTGTTGTTGTAGTTATGCATTGTAATTTTCCCATTTCCTAGTTATGAAGGGTGGTTATTGATATTTGGATATGGGAGGTTGTGAGGATGATATGTTTTTTTATTGATAAGAGGGAGAAATTGGGATTTTGATAACAAAGATTAGGATCTAGATAGTCTTTTGACAAGATTTATTTTGATAAGATATGATATGGATTATGATTTGGTGATGAGATAGGATAAAAGATAATAAAGATTGAATATGATAGGATAGGATATAGATTGGATACAAAGATAAGGATGATAAATTATGAAAGCAATGATGATTAAAATGATAAGATGATAAGGGTAGGCTAATGGAAGAAAGGACCAAGGTCTAAGGATGATGGTTGTGATGAGTAGCTTATGATAATGCATGAAAATACTAAGATGACATGATATAATTTGGATGGATATGATGGACATGGTTGATTTCTAAGGTAAAATTATGGTTGAGTAAGGGTCTCCAAAGTCTCATATAGGGATACAAAGGTTAAGTTTGTAAATTGAGTTCTCCAAATGGTCAAATGGTGAAACCATAAATATTCATATAATCTACTCAATATTCATTGTATATGTGTAAAAATGCAGCAGAAAAAAAAAGACAAACAAATGTGAACTTGGAACCAAAACATATGTAAACTTGAAATATAGAAATGAGAGGTCTAACTATCAACTAAAATACAATAATATCAATAATATGACATCTACAGAATCAATGTGCATACTTACAAATTAATCCAATGAACCATCCAGGTCTGCTCTAATATTTATTGTGTCATACATTGTCCCATGGTCAAAATCACGCACCTTCCACAAGGTCTTGTTAAAAGGTCTACCAAAATATTGTATCAAATGACTATTGTATTCCACAACAAGGTTCGAGTAATGGAGAATCTTCTCATGCATGTCAACGTCTTGAAAGAGACAAACATTAACACTCCTATGTGGGTACCTTCTAAGCCATGTTCCAGTAACAACCCCCGAGCCTGTAGGTTATTCAATGTTTTCTCCATCTATAACTGGGGCCTCCAATTTCTTTTTGGCCTTAAAACAATAACACAAGTAATAATCTATTCCCTCTTCATCATCTTCATCTGCAATAAATGCATAAGCATTCCTTGCATTTGATATGAGTGGAAAATTAGATGAAATGAGTTAGCATTACAAAAACACTACAAAGTAAGATACCATTAGGAATTTAAAAAACTATGCAAGTAGATATATTACCTGGTTGAACCAGATCTGATATGTGATCAAATTCAAGTGATGATTCCATCTATGTTAGTTTGAGTGTTGTCGAGAGCCAATATGTGTCAAGTGGGCTAAGAAAAGTTAACTTTCATTCGTCAACCCACTCCTTCAACTCACACTCATTCTAGGCTCCCATTGTACATGAAGAGAAAAGAATGTCATCTTCCACATATGGATACTCCATTAACCTACATTTGAGCTTCTGAAAGAGTGTATCTTACTTGATACTGCTAGTGTACAACAATCCTCATATGGTGTAATGTTATCAACCAAAAAAATATATGAACTGAAGGATTACCTTCATTACCTGGACCCATCAAAGCATTACACCACTCAATGATTAATTTTGCATGTATCAACTATGTATTTTATTTATACTTTAACTCTTCTCATGCTATGGCTCTTTTGATACATGCTCCTGCACCATCATGCTCCCCCTTTCCAAGACTAGCCTCAAAAAATTTCCACATATGATGAACACTTGAAATATTATGCATCTTGCTCAACCAATAGAACATTTGTGAGTTCTTGAATTGTGATTCATAGTTATCCAACCATATTATATGCTAATTGTATTATATTCCCCTTCTAGTAAAATCATGGTAGAACAACTAAAAGGAACCTTGCACAAATTATGTAGAATGTGTGTGATGATTATTGATGTAAAATTAGTACTCCCTCAATACCTTCCTACTATCCTTTGTAATATCAATTGCATGAATGAATTCTATATGCACAAATATAAAAACCTATGTGGAGTTATAATATTTTGATTACACCTCACACCGTGGTTGTAGACTATAGTTCTCTAAAAATTTGATGACTGAAAAAATGCTACCAAGTGGAAATATGTCCTTTCATAAATTGAATTGCAAGTCCAACCATCGAGCTCTATAGCTATGTCTTTCATACTCATACACTATACTATCACGAAATGTATAAATAAACTAATGCACTAGAATATTTTCAATAACTTACCCCCCTCTCTCTCCCTCCCACCCTCCTCTCTCTCTCCCTCCCACCCCCCTCTCTCTCTCATTCCTTCTCTCTCACACTCCTTGTCTCTCCCTATCTCTTAGTTCTCTCCCTTTGGAACCCTACCTAGATAAATCTTTCTCTCAAAATCCCTCTATCTCTCTCCCACCCCCTCTCTCTCACTCCCTCTCTCTCGCACTCCCTCCTCCCTATCTCTTAGGTCTCTCACTCCCACCCCCCTCTCTCTCTCAGGTCTCTCCCTTTGGAACCCTACCTAGATAACTTCTTTGGTCTCTCCCTCCCACCCTCTCTCTCTCCCTCTATCCCTCTCACCCTACCTTGATAAGTCCCTCTCACTCCAACCCCCTCTCTCCCACTCCCTCTATCTTAGGTCTCTCCCTCAGGAACCCTACCTACATAACTGGATAAATCTCTCTCTCCCTCCCTCCATCCCTCTCTCCTTCTTTCCCTCCCGCCCTACCTTGATAAGTCCATCTCACTCTAACCGGCTCCCTCCCACTCCCTCTCTCTCCCTCTCTCTCAAGTATCTTCCTCCCACTCCCTCTCCCTCTCTTAGGTCTCTCTCTCTCTCAATCCCTCTATCTCTCTCCCACTCCCTCTCTCTCTTAGGTCTCTCCCTCCCAACGCCTCTCCCTATCTCAAGTCTCTCCCTCCCACCCTAAGTAGAGAACTATCTCTCTCCCTCCCTCCCTCCCTCTATCCCTCTTAATCCAACCCAATCTCTCCCACTCCCTCTCTCTCTTTGCCTCTCTCTCAGTTCTCTCCCTCCCACCCCCTTTACCTCTCTCAAGTATCTCTCTCTCTTAAAATTATTGCTCCCTCTTAATACATGCATACATACATACATATAAGTAGATATGCATACATATAAGTAGGCATACATACATACATACAAGCATACATACATGCGTACATACATACATACAAGCATACATACATACATACATACATACAGGCATACATACATACATGCACACATGTATACATACAATCATGCATACATACATGCATTACATACAAGCATACATACAAATATATAGATGCATACATTTAACAAAATAGCATTTAACACAAAGCACAACATAATTTGAGTGCATTATAGCGTGCTTGTGTTATGTCTTTCTTAGGCAACTCAAGCACAAACACAAAAAAATATATTCAAAACTATGAAATAACGTGCCCGCATTATAATGCAATCACATTATCACTTGCTTTGGGAATCCTCAAGCCTTAGGCTTGATATTTTCTTTATATTTCTAACCCAAAGGATTTTAGTGTCTTCCCAATGTCCAAAGAAATGTTTTTGTATATTCTAAGAAATGCCACATAATTTCATTCATGCAAATCATCAAGTTTGTACATGTTTCAAGGTTGAATCAATCACACACATGGGTAATCTCAAGCTCTCTCTTTACTATTTAATGATCTATTTTTTTCATATTTTTGAAAATGTTAAGCTATTCAAATTTAATATCTTTCTTTTGTGTGTTTATTTTTTTTAGAAAATCAATGTTCGGTATTTTTTACTTTAATTTTTAACCGTTCATTAAAATTTGAATAAATTACATTTTTATGAACTAGACTTCATTCTACACATATTAAAAAAAATGATTTTTGATTAGTTTTCAAAATTTATAGGGTTAGCATGGCCAAAATTTTGTTTTTCAGTTGTGTCCACTTTGAAAATTAGTAAAAAATCATATATTCATTAAAAAATTAGTAGAAAAATCAGGTATAAACTACATGTTAACTAATTTCTCACCGAATTGATTTTAAAAATACCAAAAAAAGTTAACCTTTTGAGGGAGCCACAAAAAATGCTATGTTATGTTTTCAGCACATATTTTCATGGCTCCCTTTTTTTGGCCCCTTAATCTTTATCATTTTCAAAAATAAATAGTAGTTTAGAAAGTAGACTTAGAGCACTTCTTACAATTTTTTTGTTGCATCTTAAAATTTTGAGTGTAACTATCCTTAATTTTTCATCGAAGGTTAGAGTTTCCTAATTTCAAAAAAAAAGTGTCCACTTAAGACCCCTTTTTAGCCCCCCATTTTTTGCATGTACCCATATACCCTAAAAAATATTCTAAAGGGAAAATTTAGCCTAAAAAATAAACCCAATGTATTAACCTTCAACCAAGGCTAAGAAAATATTGTTGGAAACACGATCATGATGATGCATGGTATTTTCATTAATGGCAACCCATTGTAGAAGTGATGGTTCATTGATATGTATATAGTCTGGCATAAACCAAGTGTTTTTTGGAAATTGATTAAGTGTTTGACTGAGATAGTTATGTAAGAAATCATTGGTTTTGTGCTTTGCATTGCTCCACACTGCAATATATTCTCATACGTTTTTGAGGTGATAATGGTATGTGTTGGATTCTATATCCAAAATTTTAAGGTGGTATGTATTCTGCAACAAAATATATTGATGACAGTGTATTGGGCTAAGCAGAGACATGGTTATAGTTCTAGAGTTCATGTTGTAATTCTCTAAATTTTACTGCAGATTATCATTGTGCTTTGCATAGTCGAGGAATTTCTTGAAGATGTTAGATGTGTGTGCACTCCAAGTTTCAAGTGGTTTGGTGGTTTATGTGTTGAGTTTTAGGATGAATAGTTGGTTCATTTAGTTGTTGCTTCACTAGTTTTGTTGTGTGGTACTGACCTAAGGGTTTTGGGGTTGTGTGGAACTAAATTATATCATGGAGCAAAACCATAGGAGTATCTATAGGTCACACTGACCTATCTTGGTTAATAACACACTTCAATTACTTTCACAAGGTATGTATGATGGATTTTTGAGTCGACAAGTTATGGTGTCACACATTTCATCTTATTAGACAAACCTAATTGATGATATGATTATTTGCATAATATATACATATATATAGAAGGTCGATTCAGTTTTTGTAGTATGAGATAAGAGATGTGAGGTATGTAGTGAAGTAAAAATGTGATAGTGGTGATCTTGTGATATTGAAGAATGAAGTGTGTTTAGTCAATTTTTGATCCTAATTGGAATTGTATCTTTAACATATAGTGGATGCATTGTAAGAAGTTCAAATTCTAGAAGTGAGCCATCCTTTTGTATATCTTTTTTAATGATGGAAGAAGTGGTTTTCCTTGGGTAGTGAGCCCTCCTATTTTTCTAGACAACAAGTCCTCCGAGCAGTGAGCCCCTTAGGCAATGAGCCTCCTATAATCTATTGTAACCGGTTATGATATATTACTAGCGAATCCTATGGTGTTTTTTCTCTTTCAACGGTTTTCCACTTAAATTTGGTGTTCGTGTGTTGAGTGTTGTGGTGCATGTTTAAATTGTTCCTTTCCTTTTTCTACAAGTTTAATGTGATGCTTTGTAATGCACTTTTAAGTTAATGAATTTTAAGGAATACTGTTTCACACCCCCTCTCAATATTTTGGGTGTTCAACAATTGGTATCAAAGCAAGGTTCCTTCAATTTGCTTAAAAATTGAGGTAGATCTTTGAGGTTGAACACATGGAAACTAAGAGGTATCTTATCCCTTTGAAAAAAATTATTATGGAAGGTTTTACCAAAGAAGATTGTGAAGTTGATATGGAAGGAGAGCTCAAATATGCTCTTGATGACCTGGATAAAGCATATGTGAGAATAGAGATCTAAAAGAAACTCTCAAGGAAGAAGATGAATGTATTAATAAGTTGAGGAATCAAGTCAAGAAATTTTAAGAGAAACTCAAGTATACAAATGAGAAACTTAAGCAATCAAATGAGATAATCACTAATCTAAAAGTACAAGTTGAAGAAGGAAAAAGAGTTGAAGATTGCTTGAATTCCAGGTTGAAAGAAAAATCTATACAATGCTCAAAGTTTAAAGAATAAGTTGTGTCTCTAAGGAAATATCTAGAGAAATCAAAGATTCAAGAAGAAAAAATCAATAAGAGCTCCACCTTGCTTGATGATATGCTTGCTAGTCAAAAGGCCTCTAAGGACAAAGAAAGATTAGGGATTGAAAAATGAGAAAGCTCAAAGGAAAATCAGACTCTAAATAATTTTGAAAAGGAGAATAATGAAAAAAGGAAGATTGGAGATAAGAAGAGTAATATCAAACATGTTTAAAACCAAAAAAAAGATTTCAACAGACCTCTTATCAAGCAACCACCTACACAAAGGTACCCATGCCTCAAAGGTTATTGTTATTATTACAATAAATTTGGACATAGAGTTGTAGAAAGCAGGATGAATAAAAAAATTCAATCATTTTCTAGTCAATGTTATGCATGCAATAGATTTGGTCATAAGGCTAGTGAATGTAGAAGATAGATGATGAATAGTTATAATAATGCTTATCATTCCCTAGTTACTATTACACATGTAATGGATTTGGGCATAAGTATTTTGAATGCAAGTATAAAATGGTAAGAACTAAGTTTGTTCCATAACAAAGTTTCACATGCCATAAATGTAATAAACTATGACACATAGCCAAGTTTTGAAGAGAAAGAATTTGAAACCCTCCATTCCACAAAATAAGATTGATCTAGTTGAGGTAAAGAAGGAGATGAACAAGATCTAGAAGAAAAAGGAAGAGAATGATGTGAAGAATGAGTCTATGCCAAATTCTAACTCCTATGTGGTCCCTAAGTAAACTTAACTAAGGTGTAATTATGACCTAGGACAAGGTACAACACATTTAATTACACCAACACTCCCCCTTAAGTGCAACTTAGGGAGAATGTACACAAAAGCAAACAATGCAAGATGGGTCTCGATAACTAGGCCATGTTAAGTACCCATGTACAAATGCAATGCAATATCTCGTAAAGAAGAGAAAAGGAGAAAACCACATGGGAAAAAACTCCCCCCCAAAAGAGAGATGAAAAACAAGAGAAAATTCTTTCAAATGTATGAGAAGGACAAAACCCCTAGTAGAGGAAAAATTCATCCCCATAAGAGAGAAAGAAGAAGTCAAGTGACCTCCTCAGATGAAACATCCCGCACCCCCAAGAGAGCTTGCAAATGATGATATGTACTCTCAGTGAAGGGTTTGGTGAAGATATCTGCAACCTTCTGTGTTGTAGGACAATACTACAAATCAATGACTTGCTCCTATACCAGCTCCCTGATGTAGTGCATATGAATATCGATGTGTTTGGTCCTCTGATGGTGAACCAGATTCTTCAAGATCTAGATAGCACTATGATTTTCACAATGAATGACTGAAGGACATGGAATACTGAAGCCAAACTTAGTAAGAATATTTTGAAGCCAAATAGCCTCAGTAGATGCATTAATAACCCCTCGATACTCAACCTCAGTCAAAGAAAGATCAATAGCATGTTGCTTCTTACTCTACCAACAAATGGGGCTAGAACCAAAATAAAAGCTATAGCCAGAAGTGGACTTATGATCATTAAGATCGCCAGCCCAATCATAATCTATGTATCCCACCAAGGTAAGTCTTGTACCTATTGCATAGTGAATCCCATGATGATGTGTACCCTATATGTAATGCATGATGCATTTGGATTCTTTCTAATGAAGCTCATGTGGTTCCTAAAAAAATACCAAAACCATGCCAACTGCAAAGGAGGTATCAGGACATGTGTGATTCAAGCAAATGAGACTCCCAACAAGCTGACGATAC
The DNA here is from genome assembly GCA_007115665.2 of Sequoiadendron giganteum. Lineage (NCBI taxonomy): Eukaryota > Viridiplantae > Streptophyta > Pinopsida > Cupressales > Cupressaceae > Sequoiadendron > Sequoiadendron giganteum. The sequence continues at coordinate 290,364,616 of CM021108.1, read as the reverse complement.
AAAGTGGCATCAACAAGTGGAGTAGAACACTTAGCCTCAAGATTGACTCTTGAAAGAAAGGGAGTTGGAGCAAGCTTATAATAAACCATGTGAAACCAAGCTAGAATATCAAGTGCATACTTGGGCTGAGAGAGAGATATCCCAAAAGTTGACTATGTGATCAAAATCCCAAGAAAATAGTGCAAAAGGCCCAAGTCAGTCATAGAAAATCTGTCCTGCAAAGCAGATTTGACACTGCCAATGATGGATGAGGTACTCCTTGTAATGATCAAGTCATCAACATAGAGAACAAGTAGCTAATGAGTGTCACCCTATCACAAAATGTAGACATCCGGATCTAAATGACACCTGGTGAATTCTATTGAGAGAAGAAAGGAATCCATCTTGGCATACCAAGCCCTAGGGGCCTATTTGAGGCCACAGAGAGACTTCCTCAATCTACAAACCAAAGATGAATCTTGTGTGAATCCATACGACTGGTCCATGTAAATCTCCTCATGAAGATCCTTGTGAAGAAATGCACTCTTCACATCCATCTGATGTACAACCCAACCATGAGCTACAACAATAACAAGTGTCAAGAGAATGGAATTCATCTTATAAATAGGTGCAATGGTCTTTGTATAATCAACACCTAGAACTTGTGAGAAACCTTTTGCCACAAGATGATCCTTGTATTTATCCACACTTCCATCCACTGCATACTTGGTCTAATGGATCCACTTACATCGAACCATTTTTCTCCCCTTAGGGAGTGGAACTAAATCCCATATGTTGTTCCTCATCAATGAACTATACTCTTCATCCATTGCTGAATCCCACTTTGGAACTCTTGATGCTTCCTTGAAGGACTATAGATCAGAAGCAGTAGCAATAAAGGCATATGGAAACTCATGATGTTGTGACTAAGTCCTTCAAGTATCAGAAGGATCCCCAAAAAGAGAACCTAATGACTCAAGAGTCTTTCAAGCCCAACGAGATCTAGTAGGAGATGAAGGACAAGGCTCCTCAACTACAAGTTGACCCTGCAAAGGTGTGATCCTACGAGTCAAAGTTGAGGGAGAATGATCATGTGAGTCACTATCATCACTTTCCATTATGGAGGAAGGAAGAGGATGATTAGAAGCCAAGCTAGGAGATTTTTCCTCAAAGTGAACACTCCTCTCAATGCATACCTCATGTGTCTCTGGATCCAAAAGTCAATATACCTTGACACCTTCAGGATATCCAACAAATATGCAAGGCCTACTCTGATGTTCCAATTCCTTGTGTTTCTCTGGAGGTATGCGTTCCCAAGCTAGACAACCAAAAACTCTGAAGTGTCTCACAACAAGTTTTCTACCACACCAAGCCTCAAAAGGAGTCATACCCTTCAAAGCCTTATGGGGAACTCGATTCTGGATGTGAGTTTCACAACTGACAACTTCTGCCCAAAATTGAGGACCAAGAGAACAAGCATGAATCATGTAGCTAGCCATCTCCTTAAGGGTTCTATTCTTCCTTTTAGCAACACCATTCTGCTGAAGATCAATCCCCTCAAGAGTATAAAATTCATCAAGTCTATTGTTCACATATTCCCTTCCATTGTCTGTTCAGAGAATCTTGACTTGCTTCCCTGATTGCTTCTCAACATGAGCCTTGAAGGCTAGAAATTTGTCAAACACTTCACTCTTGTGAACAATAAAATAGACCCAAGTGAAGCGAGAGTAGTCATCAATGAACGTGAGGACATAGTAGGCCTTGCTAAATGATGGCACTAGAAATGGACCTGCTACATCACTGTGAATCAATTGAAGAACTTCCAAGGCTCTCCAAGACTTCCCTTTCTCAAAATTCTCTTCTAGATGCTTACCCAAGGAACAACATCAGCAAACACCTATGGAAAATCTGATTTGAGGGAGCCTTGTAACCATATCCTTGGATATAAGTCATTGAAGATAGCGGTAATTGAGATTTCCAAACCTCTCATGCCATAGCTTACTTTTTTGAAAATGAATGAGTGAGAAATGTTGTAGAAGGAGACTTGAGAATAAAGTGGGACAATGAGTAAAGTCATGTGTTGTGATTGGCTTGTCCCACTACAACCAAGGCATCATCCTTAAGTTCTTTGACCACAACTGAATCTAGTAGAAACTCAACTTTCTTGCCATCTCCAAAGTGAGTGATTTGTAGATTGAAAGAAGATTGGTGCTCAAGTTAGGAACATAGAGAACATCCTCAAATGTTCCATCATCCATGACAACCGAACCTTTTCCTTCAACATCCACTTGAGTATCATCTCCTATGAAGATGTGAGGTACCTTACATGGCTCCAAAGAAGAAAATTGCTCCCTTGTAGAACCCATGTGATGAGTAGCACCTGAGTCAAGTATCCATTGTTGTGAAGAACCTGTAGTAGCCATAAATTCTTGCCCTTTTCCTTTTGATTGTGAGGAAGCGGAAGGAGATGAAGTCTTCTTCTTGTAGGCAGATGGAAAATTGATGTTGTTCTTCTTGATGATTTTTTTCAACTCATCAATTTTCTTAGTATGGCAATGATGCTCATCATGAGTAAATCTCTTGCAATATGAACAATTTGGTCTCTCCTTCTTGCTTGAATTTACCTTCTTGGGAGAAGGTGAAGAATTCCCTTGTTGTGGATGTGCTTTATCTTGTTGTGTCTTTGGCTTAAATTGCTTTTGCTTCTTGTTAGAACCCTTTCCTTGAGTCCCTTGATTCCCTTGAAGACTTGAGAATCCCCATTCTTATTAACTTGGATTGCTCTAACATCAACATTTCTGTGAATGCATCAAATGATGGCAAAGTGAAAGAACTACCCAATGCCAAGCGATGGGTTTGGAAGCTAGAAATAAATGTTGCATATTCTGATGGAAGCTTTCCCAACAAATTGTAGACCAATTGTGCATCCTTATTGTCAATGCCACAATCCTTAAGTTGTGCTCTTAGCTCATTTTCCTTAGTGGCATAGTCTTGGATTGTATCAAAATTCTTAGGATCTAACATTGTGAGATCATTTTCAAGCTAATAACTTCTAATCTCATTAGCTTGGCCATACAATTGACCAAACTTTTCTCAAGCTTCTTTGATTGTTTTACACTTGTCAATTTGAAAGATTGTATCTTTTGATACATATTTCCTCAAAGTTTCAAGAGCCATAGTATTTTTAGTGAGCCAATCCAAACGACCATTCGGATCAATTTTAGGATCAGATGGTGCAACAATAGTTCCATCAATATAATGAGTTAATCCTTTTTCCATTAACTTAGTCTAAGCATCAATTTTCCAAGAAGCATAGTTATGTGGAGTTAAAAAAGTAAACTTAGGAGAACCCATAGAAGCAAAATGAAAGAGAACAAGAGAGAGAGTGAGAGAGGCACAATCACACAAGACACCCCCCCAAATTCCCTGAATCAAAGAACCCCCACAAAATGATGATTTGGCACTTTATACTTAGTGTGTGTACAATGGCCACTTGCAAGCCAAGCAAAGTGGGCTTCTGATTTTCAATGTTTTACAACAGCCTCTAAAAGGCTACAACAGACTCAAATGACTAATGCAAAAGACCAAACTAAGATCTTATCTTTACAAATGCCAAAATAGGCCAAAAATGACCACTTTTTGAAAGTTCAATTTTTGACCACAATCACTACAAACTGATAGCACCATTGTGAAGTTTAGGAAAAATCATACACTTTAAAAAAAATGACACCTGAAAAGGAGTTTGTATGAGCTTGAATGGAGCCTTGAAAGTTGCAAAAATGGTGACAACTCAGCTACACCTATGAGAAACTGAATTTTCTGGAAAAACTAGGCATCAAAACCATAAATCGATCACACCAATGTGTAGAACACAAAAAAATAGCCCAAATAAAAAAAATGCTCAAAAAAAGGAGCCAAAATGAGCAAGGTATGACCCTTTGAAGTTGAACTGCAAAATCAAAAAGTACATTGGAGAGGGGGGAAATTTTTTTTTAGGATGATGACATCATCGGTGACGCAATGATGACATTAGAGAAATACTAGATTAAATTTGATGGCTAGGGGGCCATCACTATCGCCTGCCGCCTATTGCCGAAATCGGTCGGAATATGCTTCTGGACAAAATATTCTACTAAATGTGTCAGAATATTCTTTGGAATACGAAATATTCTCAAGGGAATATTCTTTGCGCTGGTGGTTTTGTCATTGTCGGATTTCTGTGAGCCCGCCGGAAAGAGCACCAAATTTTTTTACCAGTTGCCGCTATTATGAAAAGACCGCCCGCAAGGAATTTTTACTGGGTGCCAGTGGTGGTGAATCAGCCACCAGATTTAACCGTTGATAAAATCCTGACCAACCGATAGGGGGATGCAGGGTCTACACCATGTGGTGCCCTTTGGGCAGGGTGTACCCTACCGCGGTTACAACGATACCTGCAATTCACAAGTAGGTACAGTGGGCAGATAAAATCTGCCAAATATATTTGCTTTTTGATTTTTAATTTTTTAAATCAATTTTTTTTCAGAAAAAACATTATACAAAATGAATTTTCTAAAAAAAAATCCAAAAATGTTCGAATTTTTTTTTTTTAATTTAAAAAATTGTACCCGATGTAATAATGGCGTCTTTACGACCAAGGAGGAGAAACTTTTTCTAGATGGCTCTGAGAAAAGTTGTCTAATTTTAATGAATTGGCAATCAATCTTAGGGATTCTGGCCCTTCTAGACGCGATGGCGATGTCCTTTTTGGCTGAAAATTCTCCAAAAATATGGCTACCTCTTGGATCTGGCAACTACCTCTGATCTTCAAACCCTTGTAGATTTGGCCTCCAATGTCCAACTAAGATGAAACAAAAGGAAAATCTAACTTTATTGGACACTCCAGATGTAATGGTGATCTCATATCTGATGCAACAAGCTCCTAAAATTTACCTGCAATACAAGGCCAAAAATGGAACCCCCCCAAAATCTAGTATTTCTATGAAGAAAATGAAAGATTGCACTCAATATCTCCCCAAAATGGAAATCCAAAGGCACTCCAATAGCTTTGATACCATGTAAGAATTGGTTGTGAAGGTAGCCACCCAAGATCAAGAGGCCTAATAGAAAGCACAAGCATAAGAGAGATAGAAACAATATGACATGAATAGACTGTATCCTGCCAATAATGCAAATAGAATCAATGTACAAATGTAGTAGAGACCCCTTGGTTATAAAGCCAAGGTGAGTACATAGGAGAGAATACAATTATTAAAAGTGTAATCTTATGACATGAGACAACTATGAAAAGCTATCACTCCACCTAAAGTGGAAAAGTGATCATGTGATAATGATCACAAAAGGTGGATCTACCACAAAAGGTGGAAAGGTAATCACATGATATGTCCATGAAAGGTGGAAGTGATAAAGTACTAACATGATAAGTCCACCAAAAGTGGAAAAGCTCCAACTAACTCCTATGTGGTCCCTAAGTAAACTTAACTAAGGTGTAATTATGACCTAAGACAAGGTACAACACATTTAATTATACCAACACCCCCCCTTAAGTGCAACTTAGGGAGAATGTACACAAAAGAAAACAATGCAAAATGGGTCCCGAAAACTAGGCCATGTTAGGTACCCATGTACAAATGCAATGTAATCTCTCATAAAGCAGAGAAAAGGAGAAAACCATGTGGGAAAAAACCCCCCCCAAAAGAGATGAAAAACAAAAGAAAATTATCTCAAATGTATGAGAAGGAAAAAACCCTAAGTAGAGGAAAAAGTCATCCCCATAAGAGAGAAAGAAGAAGTCAAGTGACCTCCTCAAATGAAACATCTTGCACCCCCAATAGAGCTTGCAAATGATGATATGTAATCCCAGTGAAGGGTTTGGTGAAGATATCTGCAACCTACTGTGTTGTAGGACAATACTGAAAATAAATCACCTACTCTTGTATCAGCTCCCTGATGTAATGCATATGAATCTCGATGTGATTGGTCCTTTGATGGTGAACCAGATTCTTCAAGATTTGGATAGCACTCTGATTGTCACAATGAATGACTGGAGGACATGGAATAGTGAATCCAAACTCAGCGAGAATATTCTAAATCCAAATAGCCTTAGTAGATGCATTAACAACCCCTCAATACTCTACCTCAATCGAAGAAAGAGCAATAGCATGCTGCTTCTTACTCTGCTAACAAATGGCGCCATAACCAAGATGAAAGCTATAGCCAGAAGTGGACTTACGATCATCAACATCTCCAACCTAATTAGAATCTATGTATCCCACCAAGCTAAGTCATGTACCTATTGCATAGTGAATCCCATGATGATGTGTACCCTATATGTAATTCACGATGTGTTTGGCTGCTTTCCAATGAAGCTCATGTGGAACCTGAAAAAATCCTGAAAAAAGGAAATCAAAAGTCTCTTAGGAAGAGATTGGTATAAAAAAAGGGAAAGAAGAAAGAAGATACCCCTCTAGTCCATGAGCACAATCCTATGAAGTTTGATGCACTATTCAGTGCTATAGAAAAGTTTTGAATCTTAAAGGATATAATTGAAATGTATTTGGAAGCTAGTAATGCAAATAAGGAAAAAATTGAAGAGGCCATTGTAAAATACATGGTGACTTTTAATGTTGTCTTAGGTGAGATATATGATTAGTTTCTAGATGATTTAAAAGGTATATTGAGTGCAAGAAGACAAGAGGCAATTGTAGAAAATGCAAAGTTGAAAACTTTTGACTTGGAGAATATTGGTTCCTCATTATCCCATGAGAAAAGAGCTATATTGTCTTAGTTGTGTGCCCAAAAATTTAGGACATAACAAAGATTGAGGTGGGATTTACTAACCACTTTAGCATCAACTACCCCATCATTGATGACATTCTTATTTTTGGACCAAAATTATCCTTTGTTACTAGGACCATTTTGGGTTTCTTTGAAGATTTTGACTAACCCATTTTCCACAAGAGATTTCTCTATAAAGATCCATTTTTCAATGACATCCTCAAAAGTGGTGCAACTTTGGATTTGAAGTTGATGCATTATTTATTTGTGGAGGTTGTTTATAAAGATTGAAACCAACTATTTTTCTGGGATATGACAAGGACATTTGTTAGACATGATTTTCCATCTTTGGTAGAATGATGTACATTACTCTCCCTCTTTTTGTTTGGTTGTGCACAATTTATCTAGGGTCATGCCACTTTCAATGTCGTAGAAAAATTGTGTAATGAACTTATCAGCCAACTCACCCTATCTTTGTATCCTGGGAGGAAGGTGTGCAAACCATTCTAGAGCCTATCTTGAAAGGCTTCATGGAAATAATCTCATCAAATATGTAGTATCAAAAGGAATGTCCATACATGTCATGTTAAATTATCGTATTTTTTCTACTAGAACTCCTTTCCCTTTGTACTTGTTAAAGCTTGGAGCATTAAAGTGTATTGGGAAAGGTGGCATGAATATGCTTCTATCGAAAGGATAAGGACATAATTCCTCCATTCATTATGTATTTTTGGTTGTCCCCAATTTGTATATTTGACATTTTATATTGTATTGCTTACATTTTTTGCATCAATGCTTCCATGGGGGATGGTGTCATGCTTGGTTGACTTTGCATAAGGTGTTTGGTATTGGTGTTGAGAGTGTTTGGATGGTTATATGATGAGTTGGACACCAATATGGGATTTGGATTGGCACTTTTTTGGAAAGCTTTTTGATTACCTTGTTGATAGTGAGGTGTAAATATGGTATTGGTATTGGTTTGATGTTGTGGTAATGTATTGTTGATGTGTTGTTGTGATGGAAGTGGGTTGATATTCAAGTTTGTCCTAAAGGACATATTGATGTTGGGTGTAGTGTTGACCATTTGGGTTTGCACTCTAGTTGTGGCAATATTAATCCTTCTTATTTTATTGGGCAGGTTTTGATTTTAATTGGTTGATGGTGTAGTTTTTTGAGTGCAAAATGTATTTGTGAAAGTCATACTCATGGAACTAGAGGATGAAACAAATGGACTACCAAATGTAGGGTTTGGTCCTTGGGATGTGGTATGTGCTATCTTGGCTCCAAATGTTGGAGGATTGGGGATGTGGGTAGTTGTCACATTATGTGGTGTTGCCCCAAGTGGCAAGCTAGTGTACGTTTGTTGTGAATATGGTTGACCTTGTGAAAATATGTTTTGACTAGGACCTTGGCTTTGTGTTTTTGTTACTCCCTCTACAATTGTGGAAGTATCAAAATCAAAGGGAAGCTTAGCACCCTTCTTGGAAAGTGAGAGAAAGTAATTATTAGGATCTACATTGATTAGATCTTCTACAATACATGCAATCCTAGGGTTTTGAGAAGCTTCTTCAATTTCTTTGGGGGCTATACCTTTGTTGACCGCATCCAATGTAATATTGGCACATGGATTTTGGGTTTATGTTTGAGGCTATTTTGAGCTTGACCCAAAGTTTATATTGCTAGTGGGATTAAACTAGGGGTTATTTTAGGAATCCATGTCCTTTCTTTTCCTTTGTGACCTTGTTTGGACCATATAAGACTTGCAACTTAATGACAAAAATACAAGGTGACAATAGAAAACTGGATATGAGACTATGCTATATATTTTTGAGATTTTTTGAGATATAAGTATACCAAATGTTAATACACCTAAGACCAATATTTGGTATGCAAGAATGATAATGACTCTATGACCAAAGGATATGGTGTAAAATAGTTCTAATGAAGATATGATTAAAGCTATGATATGAGACTAGGAGTAAAGGATGGAAAATGAGACTATAGGTATGCACCTTTGGACTTAAGAAAATGAGGCTAAGCAAGCTATGATAGCTCAAGGTAAAAAATTAGATTATCGAGATCTTAAAAGAACAAGTGGTGATGACTGGACAAAGTGATTCTAAAGTAAACATGAGTTTGAGACCCAACTTGGATAATAATGATTCAAAGATAAAAAGGACAAGGTCAAAGGCAATCTAGATGTTTGTATATGGTGTTGTACACCATTGCATAATTTGATATAGTATAGTGTTATAATTAAATAATTATTTAGTTGTGATACTCCTAGGTGGTGTGATTTATCACACTAAGTAATTATTTGGGGACCAATTTATGTTGTATTATAATATTATATTATTATTTAATGTGTGGGAGACATGTGATAATAATTTAATATTGGGGAAAATATTAAATAAAGTGAAAAATTAGTACTCAATATTAAATAAGGGATTAGTGGTTTAGTGTTCACATGGTTTTATCTTACCACTTGGTTGTATTTGTGTGAGCTTGAGTCTATAAAAGAAAGAATATTTTCAGTGGTTGTGGTTGGCTGGGTGAGTGGGCTATCATTATTGAGTCTTTATAAGGAGTGCATATGTGAAACATGGCATGGGATGTGTGGATTCATTCTTGGACACATGAGGATGCAGTGAGAGGCTTGATGCTTCAACCGTATTCATTATAACTCTTGTATTTCTTTATTGTTGAATAATATGATGGAGTATGGATACTTTTGGAGGTTGGGTTTTTCCCTCTTTAGGGTTTTCCTAGGGTATATCTTGTGTTATCTTGTGGCTTGTATATTTGATCTATGAATTTTTTTTACTTGTATGCATGTTTATCTCTCATGGGGTTATGTAGAAAATGGAATAATTTTGTGTGTTGAATGCAATATTTCCTAACAAGTGGTATCAAAGCTTTCATGGTTGATGGATTTTTGTTATAACCCTAGTTTGAGATTTTTTTGCAAAGTTAAAGCCATGGTTATCCATGAAATATATGAGGCATTACAAGATATGGAACACATGTTGTAGGTGTTTGTTTGCAAATTTAGGCTTTTTGGGTTGTCAAAATTTGTTGGGTTTATTGCAAATCTGAAGTTTTCAAAATTTGAGTCAAAGAGGGTTTCTTGGTTTGAGTTTTCATTTGACGGTTTTGTAGAGGAAATTTCATCGATGAAATCTTGAGAAAAAACAAACCTCACCATTGGATCCAAGAGGCCTGAGACATGAAAAATGATATAAAATTTGACCTATTTTAGAAAAGTTAAAAGAAAAGGAAATATTTTTAGTTGTACGGCCATTTGGTTGGCCAATTTAGTTATGTGCAAAGAAATTATTAAAAAATAATAAAATGGTCATCAAAAAATAATCCACAGAAAAATAATAATATTCGAGTTAAAAAAAAAAAAATTTACCTTATTAAAATCTTGTAAATTTGGTTTTAATTGATTTTTGTTTTTTAAATATATATATGGGGGGGTCTAACTCCCTACCGCTCTGAGGAGGGATCTTGTCATGTCAGAAATTTGTACTATTGTCGGCAGAGCCTATTGACCATCTACAATAGTACAATTGGCTAGCCGACAAGGTTGAGCCCAACCCGATGGCAATTAACCACCCCAATATCCACCTGTATGAGTGTGAATTTTCACCCCTAACACAAATTCCCCTTTCACCCCTTAACACTTTAGAAAACCAAAGGTGGAGGATTAATTCCACTTGGTGCCTTGTTTGTGTGTTGGTGGGGGTGTTTCTATTAGGGACGTCCGCACGGTGGGCTTACATCCCTGGCAGATTCCTATGGTTGGAGACTGTAGAGGCGTTACATTTTTTATTAGAATTCAAAGAGTAACATCCCTGTTCAGTTGGCTGAGCCGAATATGGCCATTTTTCACCTTCTCCTTCATATTCTTGACAATTCCATCCATTCTTAGGTTTTCAGAGATCTTGAGCTCATTACTCCACATTTTCTCCACTCTTTCAACACCCATTCAAGCTTTGCAGCAACACCTTTCACTCTATTGCAGAAATCCACTACTCCATCATTGCAACAGGGCAAGCACAAGATAGAAATTGTGGCAACAGAGGCTTCAGCCATTCTCGTTCTCTCCTCCATAATCCTTGAGTTCTTTGGACGGAGGTGGTAAGATCCTCTAATCTCTCCAACTGTTTTCAATTGAGTAAGCACTTACTACTTGAAGTGTTTTGTGTTTACGTAGCTTGTAGTTTCTTTTCTTTATCATTATCTCTACTATTCCAAACTTGGTTGTCCGTGGAGGTGGAAACACCAAGACGGGGGTCTGACTGAGGCACGCCCCTATATAGTCCCAACAATTTCTCCCTTTATTGTGTGCAAGTGGAGAGAGCTCGAAGCAACTTGGCGAGGAGGATATTCTATGAGATCTTCTTCATCACCCTCTCAGTAATATACTTCCTTTATCACGTTAATCTGTATTTTTTGTACATCTTAATACTATTTTGTCATTCCAGAAGCTTGTAAACTAGGTTGTTAGTCCTTCCTTAGAGAAAAACCTCATCTCTCTGGTTTTCTAGTCGTACGAATTCCAATGCACCTGTGAGACACCAGCGTGCCCTCCTGTCCTCCTAGAACCATGCTTTTGTCCTCAGACATAGAGCTACCTGAGACACAAAGTTGACTCTGGAAAGCGACTCTTCTAGTCTCCCTTCAATTCCCAAGATTACAGATTGACCGAAGGATGCATAATCCTCATCATTCTTGTTATGCCTTGCATAACCACCCCATATTTTTTCCTTGGTAAAAAATGGGTCACCCTCTTTTGTTTTCTATGTTTGGGTCTTTTCAAAAATGTTTGGAGTTGTTCTTTTTTTCCAACACTTTGTTTTTGTTCCTTTTGTTCTGGCAGAATCCGAACCGGAACTAAATCTGGACTTGGAACTCAATTGAGTTTCACTACCTAACTCCTTCCCGATCCTTCTCCCGTTGGTCTTTTCGTTTATTTATTCTTCGGTTCGTCTTGTTTTCTTTTCACGGGACTAGAACCGATCTTGAATGTTGGACTTGGATGATGTTCAAAATCTGGTTCCCATTCTGCCTCCACCTCCACCATTGTCACTTGTTTTTTTCTTAGGATTGGTGTTGTTGATCTCATTTTGGTTCCAATGTCTTTTATTTGTTTGTTTTCTCCTTTGCTTTATCGGTGCCAGAACCAGAACTGAAGCCGACATGAAACCCATAACTTTGTAAAAGTTCACTAGCTGGTTTCCACTGCACTGGATTGGTGTTGTTGATCTCATTTTGGTCCCAATGTCTTTTCTTTGTTTGTTTTCTCCTTTGCTTTATCGGTGCCGGAACTGGAACCAAATCCGACACGAAACCCATAACTTTGTAAAAGTTCACTAGCCGGTTTTCACAGCGCTTCCGCTCCCGCCTTTCTTGTTCTCTCTTTCTGCACTCTACTTTAGTTGCAAAATGGTTTTGTGTCAATTCTCGCCACGATCCCTTGCTCAAGCTACCACATTAATGGCATTGATTACAGACTTTTCACACATGTAGAATCAATTTTTAACCTTAATTAAGGTTAATTTGTTGTTCATTATTATCAATTTGAGCAGTAATAACAAACCAGAGCTGAGATTAAACAGAGATGACCAATTTCATTAAGGATCGGGAATTTGTGCATGAATTTGGATCGAGGGCCAACCTCCTGATAAGCGTTTCGAGGTAGAGTCTTTCTTCTCCTTTTTTTTTGTTGCTTGCTTTCATTTGGTTTGTTTTTGTTCATTGTTCTTCATGTGATTCTTTGGTTTTTACTTTTGAATCTCTATTTGATTGCCTTGTTTTTACCTTGTTTCTCTCTTTTATTTTCCTATTTCTTGTGGTGTCTTTTCTTTTTCCTGTTTGTCATTTTTGTTTTATCTTCTTTTCCATGGTCATTTTTCGCATTTTCTCATGCCCGTACCATTGTGCCCTAGGGTTTAGGGGTCGTTTTAAATTGTTTTGTTGGTTCATTGTGGCCTTCGATCCATTGGATTAGATTGCTTGTCCTTTCGTGTGTCAACTCCTTGATTTCAAGTAGGGTTAATGGATGCCCTAATTTTCTAAGTTGACAGGTTTATATAGCCTAGGGTTTTTCGTGTCCGTACTAATTTTTTTTGTTAAATATAACCTGTTTATAAGGGTCCAAGAACCATAGAAAAGAGGGAAAAGGCTCAATAATTTTATTGAGATACAAACATCACCATAAGCCATGGATAGAATGAGGAGTCAGCAGCCAGTGGCAAAGATACAATAGGCAGAGGATTGTAACAACATTACTGCATAGCCACGAGATCAGGAGGATGTGTATTTATGTCATCTTGAATAAGCTTTAGCATTGGTTGCAGGTAGGATACATACCACTTCACCTTATGCAAACCAAGCCTATCCATCAGCCCCACGTCATGATTGGCAGCCCAATCAGCCACGTTGTTGCTGACTCTACCAATGTGGGAAAAGGATAGCTCAGGAATTGAGGAAGCCAGGCAGTGGGCTTCATCAATTATATTAGCTAGTTTCTAGTGGTGTGAGGAGCCACCCTTCATGAGATCAATGATGAGCTTTGAATCACCTTCAATGCATAGCCTCTCCCAGTTGTTATCTCTAGAAATGTTAAGATTGGACCATAGATCATGAGCTTCAGCAATGTTGTTTGAGGCCTCACCTAAATATTGCAAGTACCCCCCCATAGGCTCACTAGAATGATCTCTGAAAATTCCACCACCGCCAGCCTTGCCAAAATTCCCCTTAGTAGTGTTGTGAAAATTAATTTTGACCCAGTTGACGCAAGGACATTACCACATGTTTCTAGGAGCTTTGGCTATTCTAGACATGCGCCTCCCACCAAGCCACCTAAAATTTGGCCAAGCATCTACCCAAACGATCTCATCTTCACTAACATACCAATCCTCTTTACTATGCACATTGCCAGTTTTAGCCAAGACGGACACCACCAAGTCCCATATCTTGCTGACAGAGCACTCTCAATCCTTAAACACTCTCCTATTCCTTTCCAGCCATAAATGCCATACAATGATGGCAGGAGATGTATACCAGATGAAATGTAACTTGGGGCTGACAATATTTAGCTTCCAACACTCTAAAATATATGGGAGGTTTCGTGGCATGGACCAAACAATACCCCAACTTTGTAGAAGGGAGCTCCATAATTTAGTAGAAAAACTACAGTGCAGGAATAGATTATCATTATCTTCACTATTCTCTTTTCATAAAACACACTAAGATGGGCCCCTATGCCCCAATGTCTGCAATCTATCCCAGGTAAGTGCTTTGCACTTCTACGCCACCCACATAAAGACATTCTCTTTGAGGAGGCCCATTTTGTTCCAAATCAAGTTGGAGACATCTTTATGCTCAGCTAACCCTTTGAAGAAAAAAAGATGGTAAGCAGAATTGACTAAGATCAAGCCAATAACATTTCCTTTCCACACCTTTCTATCCCTAGTATTAGAGATAGGCCATTTTTCAATCATGAATTGTACATCCTTACAAGCATCAATCATAGTGCCTCCAAGATCCTCAAAAGCGATCCACCACTGAGCCATGGGGGCTCAATCATATAATCTTTGGCAAGATTTCCAAGACGAGGTTCCAGATAGTTAGCAAGAGGGCATAAATGGCCATGGTCCTTGAAAGAAAAGGCCTCAACCCAACCATCTTTCCAAAATCTGATCTTGTCACCCCTACCAAGCCACCAAGAGAGGTGTGGTCTGATGTGATTGTAGCATTTCCTTAAAAAATTCCAGATGCCCGAACTAGAGGGCATAATACATGAAGTAGAAAATAGGTTCTTGGGGTCATTCTAGAGGTACTTCTCTTGCATAACAACACTCCATAATTTGTCCCACTCATTGTATATTCTCCATACGAGCTTGGCACCAAGAGAAACATTCATTTTCTTGAGGTTCCTGATCCCTAAGCCACCTTGATTCTTAGGGCTACACACATCTTTCCAGCTTACCAGGTTATATTTGAAGGAGTTGTTTGTACCTCTCCACAGAAAAGAGCATTGGGTATTGTCAAGGATCTTAGCAACTTTGTTGGGGATATGGAAAACAAACATGATATAGCTAGGAACATAAGCCAAGGATGACTTAATCAAAGTTCTTCTTCTAGCTAGAGTTAACCAATTCCACTTCCAAGGGGAAAATTTGTCTTGAATCCTAGCAACCACCTTGCCCCATTCAATTTCAAAGGTCCTCTTGTTGACAAGTGGCATGCCAAGATATGTACTAGGAAGGTAGTCCACCTCAAACCCCAGGATCCTCCTAATCTCTAATGTCTTAGGATTGAAATATTTAAGAAGGATGATCCGAGATTTATTAATATTGACTTTTTTCCTAGTAGCAACCTCATAGGAGCTTAAGAATTTCTTAATTCCCCTGGCCTCCCTAGTCGTAGCTTCCCCTAACAAAAGGGTATCATCGATAAACTAAAGATGAGACAGATTAGGGGCACCATTAGAGACTTGTAAGCCCTTCACATTGCCCAACTCTACAACATTTTTGAAAGCTCTGCCTAATACCTCAACAACTATGAGAAAGAGGAAGGGGGAGAGAGGATCCCCTTGCCTCAACCCATGACCTGGATGGAAGAAGTCCATAGGGGTACCATTGATAAGAATAACATAAGATACCGTGGAGATGCAGCTTAAGATCTAGTTGCACCAGTCCTCACAAAAACCAAATCTTCTCATAACCTTAATGAGGAAGTCCCAAGAGATCCTTTCATAAGCTTTATTCATGTCTAACTTGAGTATCATTCCCTCCTTGTTCTTAACTTTAATGGAATGGATGGTTTCATGAGCCAAAACAATCCCATCAAGGATTTTCCTGCCTTTAAGGAAACCACTCTGCTCTTCTGATATAAATCCTTCCAAGCATTTCTTAAGCCTAGTCACCATGGCCTTTCAAATGATTTTAGAAATTCCATTACATAAAGCAATTGGTATCATTTCATCAAATAATTTCAGAGCGTTGTTCTTAGGAATGAGAGCTAAATAGGTGGAGTTCCATTCTTTGAAGATGGCCTTATTTCTCTTACATTCCTTAGCTGCAGCCCACACCTCCTCAACCACAACATCCCAAAACCTCTTGAAAAAACCAATTTGAAACCCATCAAGCCTAGGATCCTTGTTGGCACCCAAGGAAAAGGTGGCATTTTTAATTTCTTCCTTAGAGAATGTAGCCATAAGCATTTTGTTCCTAGCCTCATCAACAAGATTAGGAATCAGGTTGAGCATATCATCTTGAGCCTATAAGTTGATCACAGGATCAGCACCAAGCAAATCAGAAAAAAAAGTTCACCCCTTCCTTTTTTATGGCATTGATATCCTCAGCCAGCGAGCCATTAGGTAAGGTGATTTTGGTGATCTTATTAAACTTCCTTCTAATTTTAATAGTGAGATGGGAAAAATTAGTATTGTTTTTGCCCTCTTGCAACCATTTAACCCAAGATTTTTGTTTCCACAAAATTTCCTCCATCCTCAGAATTTTGTTCTATTCTTTGAGAAGATCATGTTCCCTATTTCCCAAATCAGCAGTTATACCAGCCTGAGAAATTTCAGCCTCAATTCTATTAATCTTTTCCTCAACCTTGATCGTATGCTCGAAGATATTTCCCATAAAATTCTTATTCCATGCTCGGGAAAGATTCTTCACTTCGCTTAATTTCTTAAAAATTCTAAATCTATTATTACATTTAACCTCCATATTCCACCAGCCATCTAAAGCTTCCTTGAAACCTCATGTCCATACCAAAAGGCTTCCATTTTAAAAGGGATTCCCCTAGGTTTATGATTTGTGGAAATAATCATAGAGATGGGCGAATGATCAGACCCACTAAAGTGAACCACTTCCAAATGGAAATTACCAGCCAAAAGAAGTCAGTTTGAATTTATTAAAAATCTGTCCAATCTACACTTAATGTTGTCTTCACCAGCACGCTTGTTGCTCCAGGTGAACCAACCAAATTTGGGGGTGATATTTGCAAGGGAGAGTTCAGCATACATCCTTCTAAACTCAAATGAACCTGAATTTTTGAGGCTCCTGCCTCCAAAATTTTTTGAGGGGGCATATATGGTATTAAAGTTGCCTCCAATAATCTAGTTTCCACTTGAGGAAGCTTCCTTGATCAATCTCAAATCCTCCTAGACAGTGATCCTATCCTTTTCAATGTTAGGTGCATGAACAGTCAAGAGAAGCAAATCAAATTCCCCCCTAAGATCCTTTATTTGGATGGTTAAGATCCTATCAATTGCATGGGTTTTCACCCAAACAAAATGGAATTTTTTCCAGAGAATGGCTAAACCGCCAGCAGAACCTAGGGCATCAACAACCATCCCTTTCACTATTCATCCATAAGGTCGGGATCATGCTCAATAGATAGTCGCTATCCACTTTGGTTTCCTGCAATAAGACTACATCCAGGCCTTCCACTTCAATCAACCGCTTGACTAAGTGGTGGTTTTCTAGGCCATTGAGGCCACAAACATTCTAGCTAACTAGCTTCATAACTTCTTTCTCAAAGGCAGGTGCTCGCCTTCATTCTTAACAAACTTATTTAGGGATTCTTGAGTGCCTTTCACAACTTCTTCCAAGGCCTTTTGCTTTGCCTTGATCACGTATATTTTTCTGCCTCTGACATTGTTGCCACCAGCATCCATAACTAATGAATTCTTCCTACTAGCCCTCTTGCCACTCTGAGTAACCATCTTCCATGAGTTTTCCTTGTCTTCATCTTCCTCCTCCCTGCCCACATCATTGTCACTGCCCTCCGTGGGAGCTTTTGAGCTTATAGGAAAAAGGGTGTTAACAACTTTATTTTATCTTTGATCCTGAGTCCTGAGGTGATCCCCCTATGGATACCACATTGGTTTCCAAAGGAGCCAAGGCACTGTTGCATTCAACAGCCTCTGAGAGAGGGGGGAAGCCACTGAAACTGCTTCTCAAACCTTCACCGGCCTCAACCCCAAGATTACTGGCCAAGGCATCCTTAGTTGGGGCGGCCAAGTTTTTCTCGCAAGCATCAACCGATGAGTTCTGACCTACAGGGGCAGGAGCATCAGCCCCCATAAGTGCCAGTTGATATGGATTTGGGGAAGAAGGGGAGTCCACCTCACATTTTTGTGTATGGGATGTGGCACTCCCAGAGGTGCACCCTGAACCCCACACAATCTGGCGGTGTGCCCCAATCACCCACATTTGATGCACCTGAAGGGTAAGCACTCATACTCAATTTCTTGCAACCAATCCTCAAAAATAGAAGAGAGTCGGATTGAGTGGCGTAGTGGTTTACTCAGATCACCCTTGACATATATCCGTGCATAGGGAGCAAGTTTCCTACCAGTCAGGGGGCTGGAGCAGCACACAAATTTTCCCAAGGAATTACCAATAAAACTTAGAATTTCCTTTATTCAAAACTCATGCGGGAGCTTGTACATATGAATCCACAGAGGTACATCCAAGATCTGTTTTGTATATGGGTTGAAGCTAGGGTTCCAAACTTTGAGGAACAACCCCGCATTGCTCATAAACAATGAGCCCCCTTCAAGCACCTTTTCTCTATCAGCTTTCAAATCAAAGACAATTTGGAGGAAGCCAAAGGCCGGAAAATTGACCTCTGGCTTGAGTCTGAACTGATTATGCCTGATCCACAACTTTATCATGTCCATCATAGGCCAAATACCAATGAATTTTTCTATGATTGCATTCTTCTGCAGTCGTTCCACCTTTGAGTTGGGAAGGGCATTCGGCATTCAAAAGACAAGGATCTCCTCTGAGATGTCAATATTCATGTTGCCTACTACCATATGAAGTAGCTTCCTAGCATCTGATTGTTGGTTAAGCATTTCATCTACCTCCAAAAGAATGCACCCCATATCTTGCAAGTCCTTTGAATAGATCACAAGAGCCTTGTTCTTGTCCTTTGTTTTGCCTCCTTCTGCCTCGCGGGGGCTTCCCTACTTTTTTTCGCTCATAGAATTTCCTTTTCCATTTACATTAATATACATATATTTGTGTAATTTACATTTATTTATATTTAAGGTAAAAAAAAATCATTATTGCATTTATTTTTAAAATCTTTTCTTTTCCAAAATCTGCCTCCTTAATAAATGTGCAAAAATCTCTTCTCCAAAATCTTCTCTCCAAGTGATATAAATGAAAATTAATCTTGCAATTTGATGGTGTGTGTCTGTACTAATTTAGGGTTATTTCCTAATTACTAATTTTCCCTCGGTAGTATGAGGGATGGCTTAGTTACTGTTGCTTTAAGCCCTTTTTGACTTATCATGGTGATTTGTGCTTAAGAGTCCAGTTGCATACTTAGGGTTTCTTTAATAAATGATGACATCATGAATGGTCGAGACCAAAGTCGAATGCAAGGTCAATTTTTTCCATGGATCTTAAATTGCAACATATGATGAATTTGTTTCTGATCCCGCTTTCGATATACTCGAGACTATTTAATAGTTTTCACTTTGGCGGATTTGGAAGTAAGTTGATCTATGGAGATGGAACTTTTTTTGATTTAGCGAGTTTTAGTCCCCATCTTGATTCTGATCCCAGTAACTACTCCATCTTGGTTCCCAATTTTGGTGTAACCTTTTCAAAACACCATTCTTATCCCATCCCGATTTCATTCCCGACAGTTATTTAAGGGTTTTGTTTTCTAATTATGTTTCAATCTCGAGTATGCCTCCGATGAGTATGTGTTTTTCTAAGTATGAAGAAGCTACACAATGAAGCACACAGTAAGGAGGAAGGTAGGCTTTCTAATGCTGATTTATGCTTTCCATGGATCTAATCTTGAGTTGTCTATGCAGAAGCTAAACAATTTTTGCAACCTCTGCTGGAACTTCACAAATGGAGGGCCAAACTGTTGAATGTTCCAAACAGGTCAAGCCTAAGAAGATAAAGGTAGAACAACTACCTTATACAATGAGATATAAGCATATGATGACCACTCTCATAGATAGCAAGCTAGGCTTTGGGTTGGCAGATGTCATAGAGACCAACCTAGTGACATTTAATTATGAGGAACTAATAGAGGAAACCTTCTCAGAGCATGTTTCTGGAAGAACGAAGAGAGTAGTCTGATTAGGAATTGCCCCTGTCACTTTATTTCCTCTATCTATTCAATTCCCAAAACTTATCCTAGTTGTAGCAGCATCTTACAATGTAGTCTCAGGGCAGTGTATGGATCAACAAGGGAATGTCATAATTGACTTATCCCCTCAAATGATGAGACTGATGTTTAATCCACCAACTCCCACTAATCCAAAGATATTGATTGAAGTTGATGCATTGAAAAGATTCAATGAGAATAAGGAGGTCAATAGGAATCATATGAATAATAAGTTGCTAAGATTTGAAAAGAAATCTTAGAATAAAGTGCTTGATCAACCCAAAAGAGGAGATTTAATGAAGGAGGTTGATGATTTAATCCTAATGATTTCTAGGGTATTTGGGAAGAAGGATTTTTCTTGTTTCAGGGAGTGGATGTTCCTATTTATTGAATCCATATTTGATGGTAGGCAAAATTTTGATTGGTACATGATGTTTTCTGATACTCTACACATCCAGATGATAAATGTAAGAAGAACCAAGACATTTTATATGACATCTTATGTCATTTATGCAGCAACAAGGATGGGCATCTTCCTAGGTTTAAATGCAATAGGAGTAATGGGAGAATCTTTTAGACAATATAGATTATGGGATCACTATGATCGCCTGACTTTATAGACAACAAAGGAACATTATAGGAGAGTTAATGATGCATTTTTATATGTCATCATTGACAAGTTGACTCGTGATGCAGACTTCAGACTAAGTAGGGAATCCATGACATTGATTTCTCAATGGGGACATTGGTACATCCAATATCCCAAGTTAACTTAGTTCAAATTATAAGGATTTGATGGACATCCCCACCTTCTCCCTAGGTGTTGCACTGACAAAATGGTGCTTATGGAGTTTATATTACAGGCATTGGGGGTCAATGCTAAGTTCAGTATCAAGCACAAACTAGGTTGCCATAAGTTCCCTATGAAGTTGGGAGAGTATTGTTGCCTTCACAACATAGCTACAAAAGAAATATGTGAAGAATTGAGACATTTTAATTTGGGGCTTTGTACCTCTTGAAAGCATTTTGATCCAGAGAAGAAGATGAATAAATTACTTTCCTCTATGTTTGAAAAGCATTATAATATGCTAGAGGATTTTTGGTTTGACTTGCAAGATGATTTTGATGCAAGAAAAAGGAACTATGAAAGGTTGACCATCCCTCAGATGATTGAATATGGGGTGAAAGAGGATATTCCTGACACACTTTCAGATGATGGTGTGATTTTAGATCCAGGATATGAGGTAGTAAACATAGCCATCCAAGGCTTAGATCCAGTCAATTGGTAGGAAGAATAATTTATTGAAATTAGACAAATTTCTAGAAAAATAATGGATAGGAGTATCCAATGGGTGGTATTGAGAATAAAGGACCCATCAACTCAAACCTCCAAGAAAAGGAAAGTTGGTGCAACTAAGTGGTACCAAATAAATAGGAGAGAAGCTCCAAAGGAGAAATTGGAGTATCCTCCTCCCATCACTGGAGGGGATGTTGTCCCTGGAATGGCTATAGAAGAAACTCTTGGGGCATAAGGTGTGGAAACTATCATACTTGGAGAGGCCTCCACTTCTCAACTTCCTCTCCCTCAAGAACCTAGTGAGGAGATACCTAGAGGTGGTCTACATAAAGAAGAAGACACACTAAAAGGAAAGGGGATTGAGGTAGAGGTTCATGACATTGATATTGATTCAGAGGGTACCTAGTCTGATGATAATATAGTGAGAGATAAAACTGCCCAATATATTGAGGAAGAACATGTGCTTACTCTTGAGGAGTAGTGGAAGTTGTTTTGAAGATTCTAAGGCACAAGTTGAGGCATCAACAAAGTAGCAAGAATTGGAAGACAAAGCACAAGCTCAAGCATTGGCTCAATAGAAGGAAATAGATGCAAAGGCTCAAGTTGATGCACTGCTCCAGCAACAACAATTAGAAGCCAAGTTGAAAGATGATGAATTGGCTAAACAACAACAAAAGCAGGATCTCAAAGCTGAGGAGAATGACAAGCTAGACATGTTGTAGAAGATACATGATCTTGAAAAAGAAAAGGCTAGGCAGAGAAGAGAAAAAGAATCCCTTAAGGCTAAATTCAAAGTTATTGAGGAGGCCTATAAGAAAAGAGAATATGAAGAATGCCTATGAAAGGAGGAGGATGAAGGGCTTACAAAGTATGAGAAAAAAGAGAAAGAAATATGGGACAAGCTCAAAGATTTGGAAAAACAAAGAGATCAAATGCTTGAATAAAAGAGATTAGAAGAGGAATGTTTGAAGATGGAAGAAGATAAAAGGATGCAGGAAAAAAAGGATAAGGAAGAAGCTGAAAGAGTTGGACAAGAGAATGCATAAAGGGAACAACAGAAGATGCAAGAGGTTGAATCTCAACCTAGGGTTACCTTATTGCAACCACTATCTTCTACCACTGTTGCCTCTTCCTTGGCACAAATTACCAACACTCCTAATACTCCTGCATGGTTGAAACTAGATCTAGAAAAGAAGCAGATAGCTTCACCTTAGCCTCTCAATTGGGAAGAAATGATGAAGGAAATAGAAAAGGAAAGACCCAAAAAGAAGGCTAGGGTTCTCCATTCAACCAAGCTTACAGATATAGGAGAACTTGTTGCTGAATGTGCAATCTTGATGGTGGATAAGGATAGAGAAGACATACATCTAGTTAATTATCAATTGGGAAAGGTCAACTTAGGGAGACCTACAAGGAGTCAACAGATGAATCTCATTGATATTTTAGCTTCCTCCACCAAGTCTAGAATGATTAAAGAAAAGAAAAATAAAGATAAGCTTAAAGCCCAATTGGATCAGCTGCATAAGTTCTTAAAAGATGTCTCCACTTCGGTATCTCAACAAGTTGCTTCTCTAGAAACCCCTATCTTACTTAGTAAAAGAGAAGTTGATGACTTGGTGCAAATGAGGAATAAAGTGGGGATGCTTGACCGATGGTTTGACAAGTTAAATCAGGAGGTTGGGGTAGTGTTCATGGATGGTTTTGAAATTCATAAAAAGGCACTTGACTTGATAGAATAAATGAGTCATCATGTTGAAGACCTAGGTAAAAAGGAGGAAGAATACAGAGAATATGTTTAGAAGCTAAAGGATATCAGCAAAATTCCAAAGTCAACTCTCCTGGAATAGTCAATTCTATAGGAGGATAATGCAGATTTCCTTGAAATAACTTCAAGCATAATCCGGTTTAGATCTGATTTCATCTATAAGCATAGAAATGAAGTTTAGGATGCTTGCAAGGACTTGAATGAGAAAATTGATGAATTAGAAGTTGTAATAGCTATTCTAGTCAATGTGGACATTCTGGTCAAGGAGGGCATGCCTCTAGATAAATTGAAGGAGAAATGGGACAGTAAATTCCAAGAGGTGATGCAAAAGGAGGATGATGGAGAAGACTTGTTGTTGGATAGGCTCATGGATATTAAAGAAGAGGTCAAAGCTGCTAGGAGGGAGTTAATTAAATTAAAATATATGCAAGAATTTGCCTCAACAGAATTAAGGAGAATAAAATTTGAGGATAGTTGGATAGATGGGCCTGATGTGGATGTCCTTAAAAAAGTGTTACCTAGTTATAATGAGTATCTCCTTGAGAATCCATCGCAGGGGTGAGCTGGCAGCAGAATATTCTCTTTTGGGCATAAAACTCCTTTTATCTTTCCTATTTTGCAGGGTTTTGACCTAGGCTGAACTGAACGTTTTCATCTACTGGTTCTATCTTCTTCCTTGGGTGTTTAGATTCTGTAGAACAGGGCAATCACCTTTTGAGCTAAGAATTGGTCCAGTTCTAACATGTAGTTTTGGTCCCTTAATTTGTGGATCTGATTCTTTGATTGAGAGAAACTTATGCATAACATTTCCTATATATATTTTTTAGCTCTACTTTGTAAAGGTTGGCTAATTGAAGAAGGATGAGCCACCTGATCTAATAGTAGATAGGAATGACAATTTTTAGATCTTCTCACAATTGTAGCAAGATACTCTTTTAAAGTTTAAGTTGAAATAAAATACATGTTTTACAGTCTTAAATGTTTCTTTATGATTTTGTTGGAACGAATCTCTTTGATAAGGTTAATGAATCGTAATCAACCTGTATGCCAGTGAGTTTTTTGTGCCTAAATGTTTTCCATTTGATGCAAATCAATAGGGAAAACCATATTTTAAAGATTATTTCATTAAATTATCTATGAATGGAGTTATTACATGTTTGTTGATCTTTTTTTTTTTTAGCAATGAGTGAGTGATCTATTTTAAAATCTCAAAGTCTTTTTAGTGAATGGTTATGGTAATTGAATTCTGCACTATGCATGTATGTAATGGTGTAGGTTATTCTATGGATTACATCATGTTGTGGTTGTTGGTTTGTTAAATAAATCACTCATTGTGGGAATGGATGTCTCGATTTTGGAAAGTTGTATTCATGTCTTACTGTTCTATGCCTTGATTGATCTTTTTCTATTTATTTAACCCCCCCCCCCCCAAATGTAGATTAATGAATCTGATACAGTTTGTGTTCTTTATTACCAGCAAAGGCCCCTTGAATATTATAGTTACATTGGCCATTTGAGTGACATCAGTATAGTTGAGAACCAACTACTAGGACCTTGGAAGTTAGATTTCTATATGTTATCTTTCTTTATCAGGAGAAATAGAGTATAAATATTCTATTTTATGTTGTTGTGCAATTTTGACCATTAATGGATCTGGTGCTAGAAGGAGGGCTTGAAGGAACAAGATGGATCGGATTAGGTCATTATCACTACAAAAGGATGAAAGAACTCTTAGATCTTCTACAAATCCTAAGCCATTAGTAGAGCTTCAAACCTCAGTTAGATACAGACCCCAAGCCCGTAGAGTTTTGATCACACCATTGTCACCACAACTTACTCCACCTAGGTTCCCGCCAAATCCATCATTACCACACCAACAACCAAATTCACCCACTCCACAACTGGCTCAGCCAATACCGCCACCACCCATGGATTTGTTTGTGAATAACCCCTCTCCACTGGGGACTATTCTTGGTGGTATACATGATCTGCCCAAGAATCTAGAAAGGTTTTGTCCCAAGTACATGCATGGGGAATCAAGAAGTGTTGAGGAGCATATTCAAGAATTCAAGGATGCATGTACTTGTGCTCAGGTAGCTCACTAGTGTGTTGTATGTAGGTTATTTCCCTACTATTTAGGAGACATGACATATAACTGGTATTTAAATCTTCCCCAGGGGTCTATTCTAGGTTGGAAAGACTTAGAAAATACCTTTATTAATCAGTTCAGGGTCTATGTAGACCCTGCCATTTTGTATCACCAATTCGCTACGATAAGAAAATATCCTCATGAACCATTGTCGTTATTCAACACGAGATTCCGGAGAATGTTCTGTAGGCTACAAGATCCTTACTTAGTTGCTGAAAATATTGCCATTTTGGCATATTTGAGGGTTGTAGACCCCTTAATCGGCCTATTCTTGTAAAGGACTTATGTTGATGCTAACATTGATTCCCTATCTAAGGTTCATCATCTCACCTTCAAATTGCAACATTAGATAAGTCTGCAATTAGGAAGCTTAGAAGGAGTTCTCCCTCTCATGGGCTACAAAATGCCTAATCCTCCTTTGTTCAATACAGTCCTAGGGATGTCTTACTCCCACTATGAACCTATGTCCTAGTTACAAACCTCAACTCCCCTACCATTTTTCACTAATGGTGCTTCCCAACAATCTCAAAACTACCATCATCAAGTGGGAGGGACAAACCCAATGCATCAACCATCTGTGGGGAAGATTGTAGAAAGTGATCAGACAGTCCAACTAACTAATGAGGTGGAAACTCTCAAAAAGACTCTATCTCAAATTTCTAATGATATGGCACAACTTAGACATAACCCCCCTCAAAACCAAAACTAGAACTACCAGAATTAGGGAGGTTATAACAATCAGGGTAGTTATCCTAATCAAAATCAAAACCAAAACACCAATAGGAACTTCCAGAACAAAAATTCCTCTAATGAAAATTATCAAAATTAGAACATAGGATACAATCAGCGGTCTAACAACAATAGACAATGGAATGCCAGACCCAATAATGGGGTAGTTTCCCATAATTATTAGGCTAGTGATGATAAGCCACACACTGCAAATGTGGTAGATTTGAACTTTATGACGAATTGGTGTAGGTTGCATACATTGCAACTCATTCTAAGGTTAACTACCCATAAATGGATAAAATGGTTAAGATTGCTCAAGCTGATTCTCACCCCCCGCCAGGAAATTCTAATCTAGAGGGTGGACCAGTGAATATAACTATGACCTTTGAAACTATTGATGAAAAATATAAGTTCCCTATGCAGGGAGAAAACCAGCCAAAGGAGGATGTATACAATCCTTAGGCTTTCCAATCCAAAGGTGGTCATTTTTTGAGAAATCATAATAAGGGCCCATTCACCACATCTAATCCTTTGAATACCATGGTTCCACCTAATCCAAATGCAGATAAAAACCCACCTCCACCAAGAGGCCCACCTGATGTTCAAAATAAAGGTAATTCACCTTTTATTCCCATATATTTAAAGAATAGTGACTTGGAGTTTGATTTCATTGCAGAAATGCAGAAACAAATGACTTCCCTATCATTTTTTGATATCCTCAAATGGTGCCCAACATAGTGGGAGCTTGTATTGAAACATTTGGAAGAAGAAGATCAGTCAAAGGAAAAAATAAGGTGAATCCGGCTATTGAGATGAATGTTGTTGTATATAAAGGTAAGACTGGAATCCCACCATTTCTTTTGAGTCTTAGGATCTTTGGGAATAATTTGCATAATTTTCTTTTGGATTTTGGAGCATTGGGCAATGTTATGCCCTTTTCCATTTGCAAGAAGTTAGGATTAATTCCTTCCCAGACTAATAAAAAGGTCATACAGTTGGACAAAAATGAGGTCAATGTGGTAGGAGAACTGAAAAATATGCATGTACAAGTTGGATCAGACCCAAGGATCCAGACTTACATAGATATTTAGGTATCAAATATTCCCAAAACATACTATATGCTTCTCAGTCAAGAATTGATGAAAAGTATCAGAGGTTATTTATCCTTAGAATTTTCACATATGTGGTTATCATGGAAAGGGGTGTCATCACAAATTAGGATTGAAAGTGAGCCTCGTCTTAAACACATGATAACCGAGTATGATTGTCCAAATGAGGTTGCATTCTTTGAGATTGAAATGGGGGTATATAAGAGAGGAATTTATGAATTTCTCGATATTTAATCCTAATTGTTCCCCATCCCAAGAATCTAGTAACCCCATGAGTACAGCTAACCAACAGGTTTTGATTAGGAGACTACAACATGATAGGCTGGTCCTTGGGGATGAAGTTGATCTATGGAATTTGTTACTCCCCAACCGGTGTCGGGTTCATTATGAGGGCCATTCTGAATGAACGTGCCAACCATGTGTAGATATTCTAAATTATGTTTATGAGTCAGAAGAGGCTTGTGAGCATCATCTAGTGACACCCCCATCCATTTTTCATTCTAGGTCAAAGATGTAACTATCTTGACAAAATTAAATATCACCCAGGAGGAAGATCCTACTCATTTTGAGAAGATTCAGGCTCTATGCTTTGAAATCCCATAAGAGACTGAGATATCTTAGTCTTTCTCTATAACACCTACCCTAGATACCCTTCCAATACCAAAGGAATTGATTAAAAAGGTACTTGATTGTGATCTAATCCAAGCGAATGTTCAGGAAGTAATTTTTGAATAAATTTTGAAGATAGAAGAATCTGCTAGTAAACTATGTTTCCAATCACCTATAACTTTTGATGGATAGAAACAGTCTGAGCCACCACACATTTCAAGCAATTCATCTCCTATTATACCAAAGAAGAAATAAATCCCGACTATAGATCAATTATGGAGTCTTAAATTTCATGACTCTAAATCCAAATCTGGAATTCGAGCAGGGATTGAATTAACCAACCCAAAAGGGAAGACTTAATTTGCATCTTACAGGTTGCAGTTTGGTTGCACGAACAACATGGTTGAATATGAAGCACTTTCTCATGGATTTATGCTTTCCCATCAAAAGAAGGTCTCCACTCTCATGCTTATGGGAGATTCTGGAGTTATTATAAAATAGGTTCACAACCAATATACTTGTCACAACAAAATATTGGTTGTTACCAAAATAGAATCTGGAATTTGATTGAGGATTTTGATGCATTTGGGATCACTTTGATTCCTAGGGAAAACAATCAAATTGCAAATTCTCTTACTATTATTGCTAGAACTTTGGAGCCTATGTAGGAATCCAAGCTCAAGAGAATTTTGGTTCAACTAGTCTCCATCTCAGCTGTCCCGGATAATGTTTTGAACTTTCAAGTATTCAATGATGATCAACATATACTAACCTTCTTGGCAAGTTCAGATGTCTTCAAAGGACGGATAATTGATGAATCTCAAAGAGATCAGGGAGATTGGGATCCAAAGAATTGTGACACATAAGGGATATTGGATTTGAAAAGCAACATTATTCCAAAAGGGATGGTAGCTCTAGAGAGAATCTTTGACTCTGATCCATGGGCTTGTCAAAGGGTGCCAACAAAGAGTGACAGAGAGAAGTATGACTCTATTAATATGACCCACTCAGGTCCCGAAATGAATGTTCTCATAGGAAAAACTTTTCCTAAGGAAATTAAAGAGAAAATAATTAAGGTTTTGAAAAAGGACATTGCAATCGTTGCCTAGGGGTATGAAGATTTAAAGACCTTTGATACTTCAATAATCACACATACTATACCCCTGAAGCCAGACGCAAAACCCTTTCATCAAAAATAACACCCGGTGAATGCTTTAATCAAGCCCTTAATCTAGAAGGAGGTGTAGAAGTTATTATTTGCAAGAATAATCTTTCCAGTACGAAACTCTACATGGGTTGCAAACTTGGTTCCTGTACGCAATAAAAGTGGTGAAATTAGGTTCTGCGTTGATTTCAAGAACCTAAATAAGGCCTCTGAGAAGGATAATTATCCACTTCCTTCCCCTAATGAGGTATTAAAAACATTCAATGGGTCCTAGATGATGTCATTTTTGGATGGTTATTCTAGGTATAACTAGGCGCTCGTTAGTCATGAGGACAAAATGAAAACTGCCTTCACTACCAAGTGGGGTACATTTGCCTATCAGAGGATTCTGATTGGTCTTATCAACGCTGGAGCTACTTTTCAATGTGCAATGGACATAGCGTTCAAGGATTTAATAGGTAATTTTATCATCATTTATGTAGATGACTTAACTATCTTCTCTAGGAATAGAGAGGATCATGCTGCAGATTTGGAAAAATTTCTCAAAAGATGTATAAGTTATGGTGTGTCCCTTAATCCAAAAAAGTGTGTGCTTGGAGTATCTAAAGGGAAACTCTTAGACCATATAATATCAGAAGAGGGGATATCCATAGATCCTGATAGATTTGAAGCCATCTTAAATTTGACAATGCCAGGAAGTAAAAAAGAAATGAGATCCTTCTTCGGGAGGGATTAAATATTGTGAAACAATTTATAATAGGGTTTGCAGAAATTGTCAAACCTATTAATGAAATGATGAGAAAAGATGCAAAAATAGAATGGAACAATGAGGCTAAATCTATTTTCTCATAGATTAAACAATCAATATCGGATTCACTAGTTTTTACTAGCCCGGATTACCTAAGGCCCTTCTATATCTATTCTTTTTATCTGACCACTCATGCGCAACTGTTTTAACAAAATGAGGAGGTGAGGGAGAGGAAAGGACTATTGCCTTCATGAGCTCCCCCTTTAAAAATATGTGAAGTCCCTCCTTATGCAGTGAAGTCCCTCCTTATGCAAAGTGAGTTAGGGGAGAGAAGAGGGAAATCAATGGATATTTTACAAGAGTTTTATTTAGAAATTCATCCATTGAAGCTTATCTGAGGATAGGGCTTATCAAAGGCTTTAGAAGATGTTGAAAAAAATATCACTTGTTGGCAGTACACAGTACAATCATTCACCAGGGATCCATGATACACAGATTTGATCTTCTTCCTCGTCAACAATAGATTCCCAAAAGGGATGAATGCTACTTAGAGGAGAGTGTTGAGGATGAAGAGTGCTCATTATATGCTCAAAGTAGGATCCCTATACAAAAGGAATTTTCAAGGAGTTTACTTGTGTTGTTTGGATCAACCAGAGGCAAAACATGTTTTTTTTTACTTTCATGGTATAAATTGTACAGGGTATGGATCTACAGATTCCTTGGCCCATCAAATTCTTACATCAGACTATTACTAACCTCACATATTTTGGGATGCACACCAACATGTCTAGACATTTAATGTATACGAGGCCTCTGCATCCAAGGAAAGGAATCCAACAATGCCTTTACAACCAGTGTACGAGGTAAGACCGTTTGCTTAATGGGCATTAGATTTTGTAGGTTTCATTAATCCAAATTCCTCTACAAGTCATAAGTTTATCCTGACTACAACTGTCTACTGCACGCATTGGACCAAGGCTCGGCCCTGCAAAAACAATACCACATATGTGGTTATCAATTTTCTAACTAAAAGAATCACCACCAAGTTTGGAGTATTGTTCACCATGGTATGTGATAATGGCCTTGGTTTCTCTTCAACTGAATTTATTCAATGGGCCTATGAACATAAAATTATTTTGAAATATTCATCTAATTACTACTCTCAGGGAAATAGAGTAGTTGAGTCTACCAACAAGAATCTTTTGGAAGTAATTAGAAAATTGTTGGAAAACAAACCCAGGGATTGGCACACCTAGATGAGATTTGCCTTATGGGAAGATCAAACTCAAATCAAAGCCACCCTAGGAAATTCACCTTTTAAGTTAGTCTACGGCCAAGACCCAATCTTCCCAATCCATTTGAAAATACCAGTCCTCAAATTTATGTAGGAATTCTATAAGAAGGATGATCGGATCGAGGTTAGACTAACCAATTTACTGAACATGGAAGAACATACAGACATTGCTTTGTAGCAATTCTCAAAAAACCAAGTTGTCGTAAAAACGTTGGTTTGACAAGAGGGCCAAGGTAAAGGCCTTTAGGATATTGGATCTTGTTTTGCTATGAGATAAAGCTAGGGAGAAAAAGGGAGATCATCAAAATTTTGATAGACTCTGGTTGGGACCTTATCAGGTAGCTGAGATACCAGGTGAGAATGCTTTCTGATTAAGTGCTTTGACAGGAGAACCTGTTCCATTACCCATTAATGGTCAATTTCTTAAGAATTACTTTGGCTCATAAAGATCTGATGTTCTTAAATAATTGTATTGTGTGTACTGTATGTCATTAGTTGTTCTTTATTTGGGTGTTTGTTTGTTTCTTTCTTTCTTTTCTTTGTTTTTTTTTTTTTTGGGTCTTGTTCATTGGGGACTTTCTTTTCTATCCATTCTCAAATAAAGGGGTTGTTATCCAAAGTATGTTGCAGGAACTAGGAGAAGATTTGATTTAGGTATTTTCAAGGAACATCTGTTGAAATATTTTGTTCTAAGCTGATGTCTTATGGCCATTTTAGCATTGGTTTGAAAATTTATCAAGAATAAGGTACATTATACATAATCTCTTGAATTATGATCAAAGTCTATCACAAAATAGATAAACATCTACCTAAGTAAGATGTTTATTTATCTCAGGGTAGTTGTATCTTTGATTCAAGTAAAAAATATGACTCCCAAGACTATCATGAGGTCCATGGTAGTTCTCAACCCACATTTTAGATCAATTAAATCTGAGTATTGAGAAAAGTCAAATAAATAATTTCTATAAGTAAAACCTATAAAAAAGAAGAGAAAAGAAGAGAAAGGTAAAATAAATACAAAATTGGTCAATCAAGTATCTCTATCGGGGCTATGGATTCCTGACTGACAATAGAGAAATACATTGAGAGAACTAGATGTATCTTCGTCGGAGCTATGAACGCTTGATTGGCAACAGAGCAATGCCCAGGATTTTCATTGCATGACAATTGAAGGACTCAAACTATCTATCTTGGATTTTAGGTACAGTTGTTCAAAGGGTGGAGAAACTTTTATAAAGAAGGATGCACTATATATGCACACACCTAGATTCAAAATAATTCATGAGGACATACCTCTGAGATTCCAACTCAACCTTGTTCTGCATATCTTATCTTATTCCAGTTAATGTGATTCATAAACTAGAGGTTTTGGGTGACTGAATTCTTAAGTATCTCGAAAATGGGTAAACCATTTTCCCAGTTGAGTCACCATTTTTTATGCCTTACATAACCACCCCATCTTTTTTCCTTCGTAAAAAATGGGTCCCCCTCTTTTGTTTTCTATGTTTGGGTTTTTTCAACAAAGTTTGGATTTGTTCTTTTTTTCCAACACTTTGTTTTAGTTCTTTTTGTTCTGGCGGAATCGGAACCAGAACTGAATCTGGACTTGGAACTCATTTGAGTTTCATTGCCTAACTCCTTCCTGATCCCACTCTCGCTGGTCTTTTCGTTTGTTTATTCTTCAGTTTGTCTTATTTTCTTTTCGTGGAACTAGAACCAAAACTGATCTTGAACGCTGAACTTGGATGATGTTCCAAATCTGGTTCCCATTCCGCCTTTTCCTTCATCGTTGTCACTTGTTTTTTTTGTCTTGGGATTGGTGTTGTTGATCTCATTTTGGTCCCAGCATCTTTTCTTTGTTTGTTTTCTACTTTTCTTCGTCGATTCTGGAACCGGAACTAGAGCCAGAACTACACCCAAAACTTTGTAAAAGTTCACTAACCGGTTTCCATTTTGTTTCCGCTCCCGCCTTTCTTGTTTTCGCTTTCTGCACTCTACTTCAACTGCATGATGGCTTTGTATCAGTTCTAGTTGTGTTCACACGCCCGACCTACCCCATTAATGGCATTGATTACAAACTTTTCAAATGTGTAGCATTGATTTTTAACCTTAATTAAGGTTAATTTGTTGTTCATTATTATCATTTTGAGCAGTAATCAGAGATGAGATTAAATAGAGAGGACCGATTTAATTAAGGATCATGAATTTGCGCACAGATTTGCATTTAGGGCCAACCTGCTGATAAGCATTTTGAGGTAGGGTCTTTCTTCTCCATTGTTTTTGTTGCTTTCTTTCATTTGGTTTTTTTTTATTCATTGTTCTTCATGTGATTCTTTGGTTTTTACTTTCGAATCTTTGTTTGATTTCCTTGTTTTTATCTTGTTTCTCTCTTTTCTTTTCTTGTTTCTTGTGGTGTCTTTTCTTTTTCTTGTTTGTCATTTTTTTTATTTGCTTTTCCTCGATCATTTTCATGTTTTCCCGCACCCGTACTAGTGTTCCCTAGGGTTTAGGGTGTCATTTTAAATCTTTTTCTTGGATCGTTGTGGCCTTCGATCTATTGGATTAGCTTGATTGTCCTTTCGTGTGTCAACTCGTTGATTTCAAGTAGGGTTAATGGATGCCCTAATTTTCTAAGTTGACAAGTTTTAATAGGCTAGGGTTTTTCGTCTTCATACTAATTTAGGGTTATGACCTAATTACTAGTTTTCCCTCAGTAGTATGAGGGATGGCTTAGTTACTATTGCTTTAAGCCCTTTTTGGCTTATCAGGGTGATTTGTGGTTAAAAGTTTGGTTGGGTACTTAGGGTTTCTTTTATAAATTATGATGTCATGAATGGTCAGGACCTAAGTCAGATCCAAGGTTGATTTTTTCCATGGATCTTAAATTGCAACATATGACGGATTTTTTTTTTATCTCGCATCTGATATACTCGTGACTATTTAATAATTTTCACTTTGACAGATTCGGCAGCGAGATGATCCATCGATATGGAACATTTTTTGATTTAGCGAGTTTTAGTCCCCATCTCGATTTCAATCTTGGTAACTACTCCATCTTGGTTCATGATTCCTATGTAACCTTTTCATAACACCATTCCTATCCCATCCCGGTTTTGATCTTGACAGTTATTTGAGGGTTTTTTTTTTCTAATTATGTTTCAGTCTTGATTCCACCTCCAGTGAGTATGTGTTTTTCTAAGTATGAATAAGCTACACAATGAAGCACATAGTAAGGAGGACGGTAGGCTTTATAATGTTGATTTATTCTTCCCATGGATCTAATCTTGAGTTGTCTATGTAGAATCTAAACAATGTCTAGAACCTTTGTATGAACTTCACAAATGCAATAGCAAGGATGAGCATCTTCCCTAGTTTAAATGCAGTATGAGTAATGGGAGAATCTCTTGGACAATAAAGAGTATGGGATCACTATGATCAGCTAACTTTATAGACATCAAAGGAACATTACAAGAGATTTAATGATTCATTTTTATATTTTTTATCATTGATAAGTTGACTGGTGATGCAGGCTTCAAACTAAGTAGGGAAGCCATGGCATTCATTTCTCAATGGAGACACTAGTACATCCAATATCCCAAGTTCACTTGCTTCATATTATCATGATTTTATGGACATCCCCACCTACTCCCTAAGTGTTGCACTAACAGAATGGTGCTTATGGAGTTTATATACTAGGCATTGGGGGTCAATGCTATGTTTGGTATCAATCACAAACCAGGTTGCCATAAGTTTCCTACGAAGTTGGGAGATTATTGTTGCCTTCATAATATAGCTGCAAAAGAAAATGTGAAGAATTGAGCCATTTGAAGTTGGGGATTTATACCTCTTGAAAGAATTTTGATCCAAAGAACAAGATAAATAAATTACTTTCCTCTGTGTTTGAAAAGTATTATAATCTGGTAGAGGATTTTTTTTGTGACTTACAAGATGATTTTGATGCAAGAAAAAGGAACTATGAAAGGTTGACCATCCCTCAGATGATTGAGTATGGGGTGAAAGAGGATTTTCCTGAAACACTATCAAATGATGTTGTGATTTTAGACCCAGGATATGAGGCAACAAACATAGCCATCCAAGGCTTAGATCCAATCAATTGACAGGAAGAAGAATCTATTGATATTAGACAAATTTATAGAACAATAATGGATAGGAGTATCCAATGGGTGGTATTGAGAATAAAGGACCCATCCACTCAAACCTCTAAGAAAAGGAAATTTATTGCAACTAAGGAGCACTGATACATTTTGACTCAAATTTCGACGAAAGTTCATCGGAATTTTGACGACCTTTCGTTAGAATTATTTCGTCGATTTTCTCATGAACTTTCAAACATAAAAATTTTGACCTAGCCGACAATGTTGGGTCATAATTTCGAAGTTTCAAAGTTTGTCGGAAAATCGATGAAATAATTCCAATGAAATTTTGTCAAAATTTTGAGGTTTCAAAGTTTGTTGTAATTTGAGTCAAAATGTATCATTGGGATACCAAAGAAATCGAAGGAGAGCGGCTCCCAAGGAGCAATTGGAGTATCCTCCTCCCATCACTGGAGGGGATGTTGTCCCTGAAATAGCTATAGAATAAACTCTTGGGGCACAAGGTGTGGAAACTACCATACTTGGAGAGGCCTCCACTTCTCAACTTCCTCTCCCTTAAGAACTTAGTGAAGAGATACCTAGAGGTAGTCCACATGAAGAAGCAGACACACTAAAAGGAAAGGGGATTGAGGTAGAGGTTCATGAAATTTATACTAATTCAAAGGGTAACCATTCTCATGATAATATAGAGAGATACAACTACCCAAGACATTGAGGAAGAACATGTGATTACTCCTAAGGAGAAGTGGAAGTTGTTTGAAGATGCTAAGGTACAAGCTGAGGCATCAACAAAGCAGCAAGAATTGGACAATAAAGTATTGGCTGAACAAAAGGAAATAGATGCAAAGGCTCAAGCTGATGCACTGCTCCAGCAACAACAATTAGAAGCCAAGTTGAAAGTTGATGAATTGGATAAATAAAAACAACAACAGGAGCATGAACACAAAGCTAAGGAGGAGAATGACAAGCTAGAAATGTTGCAGAAGATGCATGATCTCGAAGAAGACAAGGATAGGCAGAGAAGAGAAAAAGAAGCCCTTGAGGATAAATTCAAAGTTACTGAGGAAGCCTATAAGAAAATAGAAGAAGAACACCTACAAAAGGAGAAGGAGGCTAAAGAGCTTACAAAGTATGAGAAAAAAGAGAAAGAAGTATGGGAAAATATCAAAGATTTGGAAAAACAAAGAGATCAAATGCTTGAAGAAAAGAGATTAGAAGAGGAACATTTGAAGATGGAAGAAGAATATAAAAGGTTGTAGGAACAAAAGGATAA
This sequence comes from Sequoiadendron giganteum, assembly GCA_007115665.2. Classification (NCBI taxonomy): domain Eukaryota; kingdom Viridiplantae; phylum Streptophyta; class Pinopsida; order Cupressales; family Cupressaceae; genus Sequoiadendron; species Sequoiadendron giganteum. Next base: position 290,328,443 of record CM021108.1, on the reverse strand, counting down.
GGAAGAATCTGAAAGAGTTGCACAAGAGAATACACAAAGGGAACAATAGAAGGTGTAAGAGGATGATTCTCAACCTAGGGTTACCTTATTGCAACCACTATCTTCTACCACTACTGCCTCTTCCTCAACACAAATGGCCACCACTCCTAGTGCTCCTAGATGGTTGAAATTGTATTTGGAAAAGAAGCAGATAGCTTCACCTCAGCCTCTCAATTGGGAAGAAATGATGAAGGAAATAGAAAAGGAAAGATCCAAAAAGAAGGATAGGGTTCTTCATTCAACCAAGCTTACAGATATAGGAGAACTTGTTGTTGAAGGTGCAATCTCGATGGTGGATAAGGATAGAGAAGACATGCAAATAGTTGATTATCAATTGGGCACAGTCAACTTGGGGAGACCTAAAAGGAATCAATAGATGAGTCTCATTCATATACCAAGTCTAGAATGATTAAAGACAAGCAAAAGAAAGATGACCTTAAAGCTCAATTGGATCAGCTTCATAAGTTCTTAAAAGGTGTCTCCACTCTGGTATCTCAACAAGTTGTTGCTTTAGAAACCCTTGTCTTACTTAGTAAAAGAGAAGTTGACGACTTGGTGCAAATGAGGAATAAAGTGGGGATGCTTGACCAATGGATTGATAGGCTAAATTAGGAGGTTGGGGAAGTGTTAATGGATGGTTTTTAAATTCTTAAAAAGGCACTTGAGTTGATAGAAGAAATTAATCATCATGTTTAAGACCTAGGTAAACAGGAGGAATAATATAAAGAATGTGTTTAGAAGCTAAAGGATATCAACAAAATGCCGAAGTGAACTCTCTTGGAACAGTCAATTCTTGAGGAGGATAATGCAGATTTCCTTGAAAGAACTTCAAGTATAATCTAATTTAGGATGCTTGCAAGGACTTGAATGAGAAAATTGATGAATTAGAAGTTGTAATAGTTATTCTAGTCAATGTGGACATTCCGGTCAAGGAGGGCATGCCTTTGGATAAATTGAAGGAGAAACGGGATAGTAGACTCCAAGAGGTGATGCAAAAGGAGGATGATGGAGAAGACTTGTTGTTGTATAGGCTCATGGATATTAAACAATAGGTCAAAGCTTCTAGGAGGGAGTTAATTAAATTAAAAAATATTTAAGAATTTGCCTCAGCAGAATTAAGGAGAATAATATTTGAGGATAGTTGGATAGATGGGCTTTATGTGGATGTCCTTCAAAAAGTATTCTCCAATTATAATGAGTATCTCCTTGAGCATCCAACATAGGTGTGAGCTGGCAGTAGAATATCCTCTTTTGGGCGTACAACTCCTTTTTCTTTCCTATTTTGCAGGGTTTTGACCTAGGCTAAACTGAAGGTTTCCATCTACCGGTTTTATCTTCTTCCTTGGGTGTCAAATTTTGGATAGTAGGGAAATCACCTTTTGAGCTGAGAATTGGTCCAGTTCTAACATGCAGTTTTGGTCCCTTAATTTGTGGATCTGATTCTTTGATTGAGAGAAACTTATGAATAACATTGCCTATATATATTTTTGAGCTCTACTTTGTAAAGGTTGGCTAATTGAAGAACAATGAGCCACCTGATCTGATAGTAGATAGGAATTAAAGTTTTTAGATATTTTCACAATTATAGCAAGATACTCATTTAAAGTTTAAGTTGAAATCAAATACCTATTTTACAGTCTTACATGTTTCTTTATGATTTTATTAGAAGGAATCTCTTTGATAAGGTTAATGAATCGTAATCAATCTATATGCCAATGAGGTTTCTATGCCTAAATGTTTTCTATTTGATGCAAATCAATAGGGGAAACCATATTTTAAAGATTATTTCATTAAATTATATATGAATGGAGTTATTACATGTCCATTAATCTGTGGTTTTTTTAGCAATGAGTGAGTGATCTATTTTAAAATATCAAAGTCTTTTTAGTGAATGGTTATGGTAATTGAATTGTGCACTATGAATGGATGTAATGATGTAGGTTATTATATGGATTACATCATGTTGTGGTTGTTGGTCTGTTAAAGAAAACACTCATTATGGGAATGCATGTCTGGATGTTGCAAATTTGTATTCATGTCTTACTGTTCTATGCCTTGATTGATCTTTTTATATTTATTTAATTCCCCCCCAAACATAGATTAATGAATCTGATACAGTTTGTGTTCTTTATTACCAGCAAAGGCCCCTTGAATATTACAATTACATTGGCCATTTGAGTGACATCAGAATAGTTGAGAACCAACTACTAGGACCATGGAAGCTAGAATTATATATGCTATCTTTCTTTTTCGAGAGAAATAGAGTAGAAATATTCTATTTTATGTTATTGTGCAATTTTGACCATCAACAGTTCTCATCCTTTTCATCCTAACTATCTCTTAAGCTGAGGTAAGTTAGGGTAGGATTTTCGCTCTTGGCCTTTTGTGACCTAGGGCCTTGCAATGGTTGGTCCCCCTCTCTTACATTTTTGGTGAACCCGATGTGAACCAACATCTATCCATTTGTTGGCATCTTGAAATTTTTCTCATATACCTCTTGGTCATTGTACCCCAGTGTGTTCTGAAAGTTTATGAGCTTCACGATCCAGTCTATGACCTCTAGGAATATTGTTAGAAGAAGTTTGTGATAGCTTCTAATGGACAAGATGAGGGTCTCCTCTAACTTCACTTTAGGTCTTTTCTCTAGTTTTGTGGCTGGTCTATCTGCACAAGAGCACATATCACGAGGCAAACCTAGGTTTCTTGATGAGATTGGTCACATCCCAACTCCTCTTGTGTCACCAAACTCTTCATTTGTAGATGAGTATGAGTTCATATGTATCCATTCTGAGTAAATCATTAGTCTCGATAAAGGGTTGGGTGCATTGGAAATTCACCTAGAAGGCAACCCGAAGTTGGCTAGGGCTACTAAGGTGATCAGTGAAATAAGATACATGGTGCAAAAATACCGGATAGGTGTAGAACTCTTGGTTAGTCTTGATCTCTTGGTCGAAGCATGTGTCCCCTCGAGCTTTGGTCGCATGATACGAGGTGACCTCTTCGAGGAACATGAGAGGCAGTTGTAGAAGTCGATGCCTACTATATCCATGTATATGGCTAATACGGTCCCCTCAGTTAATATACCCTCTACCTCCAAAATTTTGCATAGTGTCAAAGTAAATAGGAACCCTTTGGGTTTCCAATTCACCCCTTTTGTCACCTCTGGTGGTGGAGGATTTGGTAGAATAATGGGCGGACGCTTTGGTGGTGGGAAATTTAGAAGTGGGGGAGGCATTGGTGGAGCCGATGCTAGTAGAAGTCATGGTGGTGGCTTTGGCTTTGGCACTAGCTCTGGTGGAAGTCACACTAGTGGCAGAAGAATTTGTGGTGGCTCTAGTGGTGTTCACAGTGGTGGCACTAGCGAAGGTCATACTGGTGGCGATGGTATTAGTGGCGGTTCTGGCGGTAGTCACGGCAGTGACTCTAGTGATAGTCACGATGGTGGCTCTGGTGGTGGTTCTGGCGGTCCTATGTCTTCTAATGACCCTATTCTAAATACCCTTCTTCAAAATATGGGGAAGATGCAGAACCAACTAGCAAACCTTTCCTAGGCCTTAGCCCAACCTATCTTCCAGCCCTTCTTCTGACACAACCCATTGTCAGTTGCAATCCTAAACACTCCTTTCTCGCAAGGGATGGAGATTCTAAAATTTAAGAAATACGGTGGTAAAGGGGACCCACAGACACATGTGTCTACCTTTAACGCCTTATGCACAGAACTTTTCCATCACGATGCATTGATGGCTAAATTGTTTCCCCGATCCCTCAAAGATACAACACTGGATTGATATTATTCTTTGCCCGATAATTCCATCTTCATGTTCGATCAACTTGTGAACTAGTTCTTGCAATAGTTCCAAGCCAACCTCGAACTGAAGATGACCTTCTCAGACCTTGTTAGATGCAAACAAGGGGACAATGAAATGATCACAGACTTTATAGCACGGTACCAAGCACTCTTCTCACAAATCTCGTATTCATTACCCGATTCTGATGTACAAAAGGTCTTCATAGGGAACTTACAAAGGCCTTGGCAAGAGAAGTTTGCCCTCGTGAAGTATCCTTCTTTTGCACACTTGTGTGCGGCTTTACGAGAATACCAGAAAATGGTGGTTCAATTTAGGGGTCCTCCCTTGCACTCCTGCTCCGAAGGAAGGTCTATCTTTTCAATCTCGGGAAGAGGTAAAACTGTTGCAAATGTAGTAGTCATTGTGGATAACAATGCCCTTAGATGTGACCAAAATTTTACAAAGCTATCAGAATCTTATTCTTCTATCTTGCAAAGTTGGTGAAGGATAAGATCCTTACCCTACCACCTCCTAAACTAGTTAGAGAACCCTACCCTAGTTGGTATGAAGAAAACACTTATTATGAGTACCATTGAGTTAATAGACACGATACCGAATGTTGCATGCGCCTACATCACGAGATACATGACCGCATTGAGGACGGTACTATCTTCCTTAATGGAAGTAAACACAACACAAACAAATCAGTGGTAAAAGCTAATAGTAAATTGCAGATATACACGGACCCAATTATGTCACATTCTTCTAGCTCGATTATCGATCCCGCTGATACTACTTCTCACCCTGAGGTGTATGTTAACATGGTTACTATTACTCCCTCTCCTTGTCTTATGATCGGCTCACCAGATGTGATATTTACCTTGCAAGATGTTCCAGCAAATAGCAAGCCTTCTCCACTTTATATTCCTGCTCGGCTCATTGGTAACATTGTGACAGGGATTCCCACCCTCTTGGTTCCGTTATCTGGAGGAGTATTTGCAGCATTGAAAGCCTGCTAAAAAAAGGGATAAAATGGAAAATGGGGAATGGAATCAAAATTAAATTCTAGGAAGATGCTTGGCTCTTAGATTTCCCTCTAGCTTGTTCCGATTTTCGAGGGGTGATGAGTGTTGTTCAAAGATTCTTTTGGATTTATATCAGTGACTATGTGTCTGGCCCTGCTGGTGCTAGGATTTGGAGAGAGCTATCCCTATGCTGCCCCCACTCGCCGGTTCTTAGTTGTCTTGCTAAATCCATCCAGGTGTTACTCTCCAATTTTAGATTTCCTTCCTATGACAGAGAGGATGAATTCTTTTGGGCTTTAGATAAATAGGGGGACCTCTCAGTTAGATCCACTTACAGACTGCTGACTAATGATAGTTCTGTGGAGGAACACTGGAGGATGGTTTGGAATAGGCGCATGATCCCTAAAATAAATTTCTTCTGGTGGACGGCCTGCCACAATAGGATTCTGACCCAGGATAATTTGAGAATTCGGGGATTATGCTTTCCCAATAGATGTTTTCTCTACAAAGAGGGGGAAGAAACTGTTAATCACCTCTTACTGCACTGCCCGTATGTTGTTGAAGTGTGGGGGATGGCTATTGAGAAACTTGAGATTCAATGGGTTATGAGCAAGGACCTCGTTTCATTTATTTTGGGCTGGAATGGGCCTTTTTTGCATCCTCTAGTTAGTGAAATTTGGAGACAGACCCCCCCTATCATAGGTTGGTGTTTATCGAAGGAGAGGAATAATCGGGTCTTCAAGAATGTTGAGCAGAGCCCCAAGGAGGTGTTTGGGATTGGTGTTCGGCTCATAGAGGAGAATATCTTCCTCTTTGATGGAAAACTTCTGGAGTTTGGGCCGAGGGACTTTGAAATAAAAATGGCCAAGGAATGGCACTAGGATTTAAATGCTAATGCTTTTGACAATGGGAAACTTTTAGCTAGGAGAAATACCAAATGGGAGCCTCCGGATTTAGGATGGTTTAAAATGAATTTTGATGGAGCTGCTAAAGAGAATCCGGGAAGGGCAAGTATAGGTGGGATTATAAGAGATTCCTTGGGAAAAATGGTGGCAGGGTTTGTTGGTGGCATCGGGGTTCAGTCGACTCTTGTTGCTGAGGCTCGTGCATTGTTCATGGGACTCAAAATTGTTGTTTCACTAGGGATTCTTAATCTCCATATTGAGGGAGATTCCAAGGTGGTGACGGATGCTGTGAAAAAGGAAAGTTTCATTGGTTGGAACACCAAGGATATTTTGATAGATGTTAGCTTCCTTATGTCCTAATTAAGAAATAAAAAAGTGTCTCATATTTACAGAGAAGGCAATTGTGTGGCGGATGCATTGGTGAATCTTGGCTCAGGGTGGGTCTCGGCTAGATGTTGGAGGAAAAAGGAAAGACTGTAGTCAAACATTCAAGTGTTGATAGAGCGGGAAAGGGCTTCCATGGTTAATAATGACTTGTAACTTTTGGATGACGAGGATTGAATGGGGGGGCCACTAGTTTATTTGGGTGTGTTGGTGGATAATTTGCAATATTGGTATGGAGGACAGGTGGAGTACTACGGGTAAAGATGAGCGGGTGTGGAGTAGGGGAACGAGTACCCACGTGTTGATTCTTTGGGATTAGAGATTGGGTATTGCTTATAAAATAATGATGAGATGGCAAGGAGGAAACTTAATTGATGTGATCAAGCTTAGATTTGGTGACGTGATGCGGGTTATTTCGAACGCCGTGATTTCTTCTCAGGTGTATGAAGGTACTGTGAGTATCACGTTTTGGGGAATGGGGTTACTTGATTTATTTCCTAATTACATTTGGAGAAGTGAGTGTGTTAATAATGATGGGACCATTCATGATGAGTACTGGTTGTGTTCTAGTGGCTTCACGCCAGCTAACTTAGTTGGTGGTTACTTCAGCTTTTTATGGCAGGTTTCTAAATTTAGTTTGTTGGTTTATCTACATGGGATGTCGTGCCTTTCCTACTTATCTGCCAACTTCTGCCTCCTCCACTATTATCAAAAAATCATTAATTGTTATGTCTTTTCTCATTGCTGCATATTTCCCTTCTGTGCGTGTTATTGGTTTGAGAGGAATACTAGCCGTAATCCCTACATTAATCATCCTTTTATGTTACTTGTTCGCAACGTTTGGCTCTGGTGTTTGTTACAGCGCTGTGGTTTTCCTGAGCAGGCCGATAGAATGGGTGTAGATCGTGTGCGGACGGAGTCGAATAGTTGTGATGAATTTTGAAACAACCCTCATGTATGGCACATTTGTGTGGAGGGCAGAATTACCCCGCTTATGGAATGACTGATTGGCCATGATCCTATTATTTCGGGTCAATTTGCTAGTTCTTGGAAGGACAGAAGGGTTTCTATTTGGGGGATTTCATTTGAAGTTAGCGAGGATGTCATTGCACAGGCCACGGGCTTGAGGTGCGAAGGGAAGAAATACCCTAAACACACCAAAAAGCCAGACCACGAAAGCCTTAAGGCATTCTTTAGAGGTGAGGAGACTCCGGTCAGGAATCAGGTGGGGTTTGAAAGAGCTGAGCTCCCTAAGCCGTGGGACATGGTATGCATGGCTCTGATGAAATATGTGACGCTGGAAGGTAGGTACAAAACTTGTTTCTTCTATCATTTCCCTCTGCTTAACCATCTCAGACATAAAATTCTGCTTAGCTTTCCATTTTTCCTTCTTATGGACCTGGAAAGCTTGATGGAGAAATGTAATGCGGCGGCTTGTCATAATCCCAGTGATCCTCTGCCTCTCCCACTCCACTAGGGGCTTATCCTCCACCTGTACCACTTCCATCTTGCTCTTTATCCGCCTAAAACCATTACTATCCATGTCGTGAACATTGAACCCATCTCCTTGATTCATATCTCCCCGGCTGAGTCCAAGAGCCCTCCTTGGACTGACATGGTGGGGAGTGTCAAAACCAATTTAGCCACCAAAAAGCTTAAGGGTGGATTAGGCATGGCTCATGCCAGTGCGGCAGAAGGGCTCTATGAGCTAAAGGCCACCCAGGTGGGCACGACTAATAAGGTCACTAAGCTGAAGAAAGGTAAGGAGAAATGCATGCAGGCCACGACTATTAAGGAGGGCAAGGGCAAGAATGTTATTGGTAAATATTCCGGAGGGGATACGGTTGTGGGGATCACGGAGCTGACTGGTGGGGAGAGTGTCAGGAGGAGATCAGGGAGGCTAGCCAAGAACATCAAAAAGAGATTAATTATTGAGGACTCAGAGGTGGAGCAGTCTGACAGCAAGGGCTATAAGGAGGAAGATTTTGATGATGAGATTGATGACATGGGAGAGAGGCCCCTACCTACTTCGATGGACAACAATTTTTTTGGCCATGTTTTTGACTCGTACACTTCGCTCGTGAATGAGCCTAGTAGGTTTCTGGAGATAGGGACATTGGGGAAGATGCTGACATGCTGGCGAAGAGATTGAACACCTTGGAAAAAAGATTTAGGGGCTTGACCCGCTTCACAATGAAATTGAGCCACTTTGTTACTAGTGCGCTTTCAAATGTCATAAAAGAGGAATTGGAGGAGAATAATAGCCAAGAAAATAAGGAGTGGGTGGGTGATGAGGCGGTCAACCTCCTGATCAAGAACTAGGATGAGGCCAGTTAGCTGCTCCTGTTGCTAGTCTGTCGGCTATTTTTTGGCTATTGGTGTGCTGTCACTGGGTTGTCTCTGGTTTTTTTCTCTTTTTTGTTAATGTTTTATGTTTATGTTTAGTCCTTTTTTGGCCCTAGTGGCCCGTTGTGAGGGGTACAGTGCCCTGTAAATGTTGTTTAACTTTTCAAAAACATTGTGACAGGGATCTTGGTTGACCCCATGAGTAGAGTGAATGTCATCATGGAGGAGATGTTACTCTTAAACTCCCTACAAAGGGAGGAATTCGAAAAAAAAATTCCATCATCCACACACATGATGGACTTTCTCTTAAACCCTATGGATTGATAATGTTTTCCATCCTAGTTGGACCTAGGAGTGTAGACATGGTCTTTGATGTCATTCTTGAGTCAGACCTGTTTAGAGTGAAGTTAGGCATACCTTGGCTAGCTTCCATAAATGGAATCGCCTTCATGAGTCATAAGTGCCTTAAGTGTTCCCATGAAGGTTTCATGCATGTGGTGGATGACACTGGATATCAGCCTGTGGTATCCCATGGAGGATATTCATTGGATCAATTTTGGCCCACTCCAGTCGGTCCACTCCCACAAAGAACGAACTTACTTTACAAGAACTGTGTGAAGTACAAAACTGGAGACAAGGGACAACCAAAGTTGACCCTTCCCATGGTAGAGCAGCTAGCTACCTCCTCCTCTTGAAAAGGAAATGAGAATCTCACTCCCTCTCGAGTTGGTTCATCCACTCCCCTCTCTTTAGAAGACTACTAGATGAAAAAGCCTAGATTCTACCCGTTAAGTCTGATGATGCCTCCTTGGTGAAAGCACAAGGTCAAGATATTGAATCTCCCTAACGGGTCTCTAGGCCTTGATACTATTTGTACGACAGAAAGAAAGGCTCACGAAGATATTTTTCCCCTCGACCTCTTCCTATTCCCCCAAACTGGAAAGGATCCACCTCTAAGGTAGTAGAATTGACTCCTCCTATCATTTCTAAGCCTACCCCTCCTTCTCCCATTCAGGAGTCTTCCCTTCTGTTAGAGACATCCATGGAGGAAACTCCCATGGCTGAGCAAGATCCTTCTATCCCTTTGTAAGTTCCAGCTTCTAGTTCGAAGAGTCGTATAAACTTCCTTGCATGTGAGCGAAAGCACTGATGAAAGGCTCTCCTAGCCAAGCAATCCTCCTTACAAAAGGAGGAGAAGAAGATCGCACCTCTTAGTGTGTCCTCCTCTTTCCCTCCTTCTACCTCTGAATCTCTTTCAGCTCCCGCTATGAGCATACATGCATCTAGAAGGATGCAAGTGTTCATTGCTCCTTTGGCAGATCTTCCCTTGTTGACTTCCATCTCAGATGTCTTTCCTTTTCCAAAGCCCATGGACATGGTGAACACTTTGGTTGTGTCCATTGTGGTTCTTTCCTCTTCTCCCTCGATCCTCCTTGTTTCATCTATGGGGATTTCATCTCCGATGAAGAAGGTACAGTGCGGCCCCTCTTGCAATGGAGGATGTAAGAAGAGCCCACCTTCTCCAAAAGTTGGTCCCAAATTGAATTGTTTTGTCCTAGTGATGGAACCAATCCCAACCTCCCCCAAGTATCTCGATGAGCCTAGTAATGAACCTTAGGTGCAAACTCCTTCGTCCACCTAGGTGAAACATGGAACTCCTGTTAAGTACATGTTTAACTTGGTGGATGAAGTCCCGACCCTATCAGCAATCTTCACTAGGTCATTGAACCTGGAACCATAGGAGCTGAGCGACGGAGACCTCACCAGTCCCTCTGCCTTGGCCCTTGTTGTGGGCAGATCAGAAGCTCCTCCCTTTAACATTACACCATTGTAGGCTTGTCATCCTTCCCCCTATGATGATCTAGAGTGGGAAGTTGATGACCTCTTGGCCAATCAGTGTTAGGGGGAGACCCTATTCTTGATCTTTAGATTACATATGTGTGTGTGTTGTGATGTGTTCCCCCATGATCATACTACATGTGCCTAGATGACCCTCATCACCCATGTTGGTGTGTGGATACAAGTATGGTGTTTTTGTTGTAAACCTTCCTCTATGTGTGTCATCATTCTTCGATGTTTGTGATTGACTTTCGGTAAATTGGGAATGATGCAAAGCGTCAGGAGCATTTAGGCCTCCTTCCATGTTGACCCAATTTTTTCTTTACTTTGCCTTTCGTGCATTCTTCCTAATCTGGTTGGGGATTGATGATCTTTCACCTCTTACTGCGGTTACCTGATACATATAAATAAAGGTAGATCTAACCCCGCATAACGAGACCCCCCTATGTCCTTTGTGCGTGATAAGTTTTCTTTACTTTTAACTTTATTTTTCTCTTGTCTTTTCTTGAGTTTTCCCTTTCATGTGTGACAACCCCTCTTCTACATTACTTGGTCCTTAGAAAACGCATTTTTTGTCAAATGAATCTTTTCTTGAAGACCCTTCACACACTTCTTTGTTAGAATTGCATTCTCAACTTGAAACCCTAACGAAACATGTTTCCTTCATCATGGGTTCATAAAGAAAGGACTTGGAAATCCTCCTCCAAAGAGGGAACGGTCTTAGTCTTCCCCTCACATAAGCACATCTCCTTTGTTTCAAATTCCTTGATGAAGTGAACATCTTTCAAAAGGATTCCTTGGTGATGAATCGATTTGAGAAGGAAGATATTAAGCTTTTGAATAGTCTGTCCCTTGAGTGGACCCCTTCTTTTTACGTTGGGTTCCGGAGGGACCCCTTCGAAAACTCTTAACAAGTTTTATGGCATTTAGCTCAAGGGCAGCCCAAATAGACTGGTTTCAAATCTTCGTGTCTAGTCCGGGGGTAGCTCGACTAGACCGACTTCACACCTCGACATCTAGTCCAGAGGCAGACTGACTAGATCATCCTCACATCTTCACGTCTAGCTTCGGGGTAGCCCGACTAGACCTTACCTTTCAAACAACGCGTCCCTTGAGTGGAGCCTCCTTCCTTTTGAAGGGATCCTGAGGGACCCCTTTGAAAGTATTAGAAATTAGCAATGGTTTGCATGACTGTCTATTCACTAGCCTACGCGGCCACTTCTTGATGTGTTTTATGTGTGGGTAAACATGTTGCCACTTCTAACTCTATGGAGTCCCCTTTACTCAGTCTCCCTCATGTGATATTTCTTGGGGGATACCTTCCTTGCAGGTTTATGGGTCTATAAGGTGCTTTTCTCAGTCTCCCTCATGTGAGAGTTCTTGGGGGATACCTTCCTTGCAGGTCTATGGGTCTGTAAGGTGCTTTTCTCGGTCTCCCTCATGTGAGTTCTTGGGGGATACCTTCCTTGCAGGTTTGTGGGTCTAAAAGGTGCTTTTCCTAGTTTCCTTCATGTGAGAGTTCTTGAAGGATACACCCCTTACAGGATCATGAGCTTGTGAGGAACTTTCATACTTTAACTTTGTAGTTCCACAGAACTATGAAGTCATCTCTTGCACTTCCGAGCTCACCAGACTGTGCTCTACTTCATCATCAATTTAGGTATACATTTCTTACTATGTTACTTCTTTACTACTCTACTTTACCAAATCACTCATTAGTATTCGTGCTCGCTAAAGTGGGGGAAAAATGTATGAGTGTGAATTTGCACCCCTAATGCAAATTCCCCTTTCACCCCTTAACACTTTAGAAAACCAAAGGTGGAAACTTAATTCCACTTAAGCCCGCTGCTCGCATTCCACTTGGCACCTTATTTGTGTGTCGGTGGGGGCGTTTCTGTCAAGGCTGGTCGTGTGGTGCACAGACGTTTGTGTGGCACGCTTAGGTCCTTGGAAAATTCTTGTAGCTGGAGATTGTAGAGGCGTTACATTTTTTATTGGAAGTCAAAGAGTAACATCTCTCTTCAGTTGGCCGACCTCCATATGGTCGTTTTTTACCTTCTCCTTCATATTATTGACCATATCATCTATTCTCAGGTTTTGAGAGATCTTGAGTTCATCACTCCACATTTTCTCCACTCTTTCAACACCCATTCAAGCTTTGCAGCAGCACCATTCACTCCATTGCAACAATCCTCTACTCTGTCACTCCAATATGGTAAGCACAAGATAGACATCATGACAACAGAGGCTTGAGTCCCTCTCATTCTCTCCTCTACAAGCCTTGAGTTCTTTGACGAAGGTGGTAAGCTCCTCTAATCTCTCCTATTGTTTTTGATTGAGTAAGCACATACTGCTTGAAGTGTTTTGTGTTTACGTAGCTCGTAGTTTCTTTACTTTATCATTATCTCTACTATTCCAAATTTGGTTGTCTGTGGAGGTGGAAACACCAAGACAGGGGTCTAATTGAGGCAGGCCCTTATACAACCCCAATAATTTCTTCCTTTATTGTGTGTAGGTGGAGAGAGCTCGAAGCAAGCCGGCGAGGAGCATATTATACAAGATCGTCTTCATCACCCTCTTGTTAATATACTTCATTTATCACGTTAATATGTATTTTCCATACTTCTTAATACTATTTTGTCATTCCATAAGCTTGTAAACTAGGTTGTTAGTCCTTCCTTAGAGAAAAACCTTGTCTCTCTAGTTTTTTGGTCGTACGAATGCCAGCCGGTCACGCTGTCATCCTAGAACCACGCTTCTGTCCTTAGACAAAGAGTTGCCCAAGATATAGATTTGACTCTGGAAAGCGACTCTTCTAGTCTCCCTTCAACTCCCAAGATTGTAGAATGACCAAAGGATGCATAATCCTCATCATTCTCATATTTTTCATCTGTTTCATCCTAACTAGCCCTTAAGTTGAGGTAAGTTAGGGAAGACTTTCCACTCTTTTCCTTTCGTGACCTAGGGCCTTGTAGTGGGTGGTCCCCCTCTCTTACACCACCCAAAAAAAAACTTTAAAAAAATAATTATATATTCAATAAATTTAGTTGTTTGAAATAAAAACATTTGGACTTCAAAAGAATTAAATCAGAATGTAAAAGGTGGTTGGGTTTTTGTGAGAAGGGTGAAGGATTTTTATTATTGGAAAAATAAATGAAATTTAAATTTAAATTTAAATCCACCACCAACCGGCCACCACCGCTTGTAGGCCACTGGTAGGCCACCCAAGCTCCACCCAGGGGCCACCTCATACTTTGTCTACGTGGCCAAATAGGCAGTTTTTTCAAATGTGCATAACGTTCTCCCACGATGTCAATTTTTTTACTTCTTATACTTGTTGGAAATATGCTTCCAAGCACTACATATTGGTATAGGTTTGGTTCCTTGATTTTTCCATTTTGATTAGTTTTTGGAGCCTGGAAGTCAGATGTCCTTGTTTGCACAATTTTGAGAATAAGTTTTGCATATGAAATTAGATTTTTGATTTCGATGAGGCATAAGAGAGAATGTGCAATATACTACATAATGGTTTAAATTGTTTATCATTTTGTGGTGTAGGATTATTTTTGTACTTATTTTATCACTTTTAGGAGCCTGAGATTCAAGGTGTGATTGTGTGAACATCCAAACGAGTCAAGAGGCAAAACCTTGAGGGAGTACATTTTTTTATATGATATTTATGATGGTACAAAGGATTATCAATTTGATGCTTCCTAGTATAGGTTTACAAGTTTTTTAGACTGACTTTGATGGTGATAGGTACACAGGTTGTCTTTGATTTTGAGGACATGGTTTGACATGAGTGGAGACTTCAAGTCTTGTATGGGTGATAGTTGAGTGTGGGTACAATGATGGATATGGTTATGGTTTCATGGATATGTAGGTATATTTATGCATTGACATGACATGATCATGTATGTGATTGTTTCATGGTGATATGGTTTGGTATTAGGAGATTGTTCTTATCTTCTTGATGCTTTTTGGTTCCTTGACTATGGTTACTCATTTATGGACATGGTTGGAAAATCATATGTGTGAGTGATTTGGTGTTTGATTCTTGATGTCTACAAGATTATCTTCTTTAATATATCATTTTTTAGATTACCAATGTGATGATGAGTTTGCATTTTTCAGTGATTGGATCTATGAGCTACATAGTTGTATGGATTTATCACCCATTCAGTTCTAGTGGGATTACTTAGATGTTGAATTTATATATCCACTAGGTATCATTCAATGTTGTTGTAGATTTCATTAGTTGGCCTTGGTTATGGTCATTTATGCATTGGCATGTTGTTTTGGGATGAGAGGATGGATGGTTAGAGTACCTGATTAGTTATTTCATGTGACTTGTAGCATGTGGTTTGATCATGATGTCATGATAGCTTGGTACATTTATTGGTTATACACTTTCACTGAGACCTTTTGATAGTGATGACTTGGTGGTGCAGGATTGGTTCTTGTTTTTTTTATGGAAGTTGTATGTATCTTCTTGGCTTGGAGATATTAGTTTCACTTGTACGTTACTAACATTTCATTTGAGTGTGTGCAGACCTAGATGATCTTCATGGAGGAGATGGTAGCCATGATGCCATGTGTAACTCAATATCAAATTTTAGTGGGATTTATCGGTAGTGACATGGATGCATCATTGGTGATGGCTATCTTCATGTGATTGGAGATATGGTTTCTTGGTTTAGAGTGTGATTGTTATTATGTCATGCTTTACTCTTGATACTATTTTAAAATTTTGCATAGTACATGTTCTCTTGATACTAGAATGTATGCATTGGTGCATGTGATATCCTAGGAGGAGGTGGTTATATCATGTTGTCATAATAGGTTCCTGATTTTGCACTTGGAGCTTTAACATTGATCTTGGTAGTTCTCTTTGTATTGAGTACATTGATCATTTTCTTGATTACTTCATGATGGAGATATGTTGCATTTGGAGTTTGGCATGTATTGATCGGTTACAGGTGCTAATGGATACATGGATATGTGGGTGATGGCTAGAGTTCTCTTGGGATTAGAGGCATTTTCTTGAGACAATTACTCTTTTGAGGTTTCAACAGGAAGACCGAGGAGCTTTCACCTTGGTATGGACGTGATTTCATGATGGACCTATAGAGGAGATTGTTCTTGGAGTGGGTTATGATGACTTTTTTATCCTAGAGGATCATTCTCATTCCCCACTCTTGGTCTACTCAGAAATTTATCATTTGAGAGGTATTTTCCCATTAATTCTTTCAGATGTGGTTATGTTCCACACTTTGATTTCTCATGGGAATGAGTTGATTCATGGTGATTGATTTTAGATACTCATTTGAGGATGGTTTATCATGAGTTTATGATGATTTATCTTTCATAGATTTGGATCTTGATCTATGGATAGTTAGTTTTGGAGGATTCATTTGAGGGATGTTTGGCATGGTTATCTCCTTGTGCATTTTATCATTCATTGATGAGTAGTTTGGGAGGTGTTCTATGGGATGATTTTTAGATTTTGGAATGGTTACATTGATTTTTATCTTCTTGATTATAGAGGTTTACATCTATATTGGTATTATTTTATGATTCATATGTTGTTTGATCTAAGAGATTGAACGTTGTTTTAGGTGTTGTTGAGGCTCCTCATTTGGGGTTGTTAGGAGATCATACTTGACACAATGTTGCAATTTGGAGGTGTTGGTAGGACATTATGGTTTATAGGTTTTCTCTCTTTATGGTTTCTTCCTGGATGTTCAAGTTTTATAGAGGATGGTGACAACATGTTGTGAGAGAGTATGTAGCTATTTGGGTTGCATGTGTGGATCATTTTTATTGTTCTTGGTACTTCATGCTTTGATTTACTTATCACACCTTGGTATAGTTTTGATTGGTAGACTTGATATGCTTTGACATTACCTATGAGTGAGATTTACTGGATATGTATGTTCTTCATTGATAGGTTTGATGCCGGGAGCGTGTGATTGCATTTTATGGGTTTTATATGTTCTTGGAATGAGTTTACTGATGGTGTTGATACCTCGGAGGTATGGATGGTTTGATCTATTAGAATGTTTTGTGGATGCTATTTTCGGTCATGTGGGTTTTTACTTGATAACAACTTATTTGGAGCCTTTGTTATCACTTGGATTTGATGCTTTTGTTCTTGGATTGGTGCATCTTCACCTTGGCATGTTTCTTTTTCTTCCATAGGTGGCACATTGGAGGATGAGAGGAGTTCTTGCTTGAGATGGTGGTAAATTTATTCTTATTGTGGGTATCTTGATGGAGCACAAGAGCATGTTAGAGATTCATGTGGTTTTATGTATGGCTATGATGATATATTTCATGTATTGTTCCCTTATGCAATGTATACAACAAGTGGGAGAATGCTTGGATATGGTATTGTACACCATTTCATAATTTGATATATTATAATGTAATTAAATAATTATTTAGTTATGATGCAACTAGGTGGTGTGGTTGATCATTTTGGGTAATTATTTGGGGACCACTTTATGTTGTATTGTAACATTATATTATTATTTAATGTGTGGGAGACATGTGATAATTGTTGAGCACCCAGAATACCGAGAGGGGGGTGAATCAATATTCTACTAAAACATTTTAGTACTAACCATTCAATACTTAATACATATCTATCTACAACTGTAAACCATAGCATGAAAGAAATAATAACATCACATAACACAAGAACACCAATATTTTTACATGGAAAACCAAAAATGGTAAAAACCACGGTGAGGATTAACTCACAATATATTGTAAACGGTTATAAGATATTACAGGTCACACTGGCAAGACTTGCTATCCTTGAAAGGCTCACAACTTGAAATGATTACAAAAGAGTATGGATGACTACCAAAAAGATAAACTAAGGAAATACACCTTATATGTATAGAATTCAGTTCCAATTAAGCTCGAACAAAAAATTTCCTACACTGGTTTGCAAGTATACATACTTGTATACAACTTCGCATAATATCACACGATCACACTTTACTGATCATCACATCTCACATACTCTCTATCTTTTTACCTTCAAAAAGTTTCATATATATGTATACATACGCTACATATCCATACATTAATTAGGTTGAACTAATTAGATGTAAGCACACTCAATAAGTTGTCAGCCCAAAACAAAAATATGTCTTTGGTGCTAAAAAAAAAAAGTGTAAGACATGAATTAGGTCATCCTAATTATATGTAAGCACACTCGATAGCTTGTCAACCCAAAACAAAAAAAAAATATTTGGTGCTCAAAACAAAACATGTAAGACATGAATTAGGTCAGCCCATGCTTAATAAGGAAAACATTAATCACTTGTGAAGCAAACACTTCATAACCATGTCATCCAGAGGAATACCAAAATTCTTCCATTAAGATCTCTCAGCCTGCTTAACCAAAAATGTTGAAAGCTTGACCATAGCTAAAATTAATAATCCTGACCAACATATTTCAACCACATAGATAGATATTTTAACATGAAAAATTTCACACCAAATTATCAGATTAAAGTGATAGAACCATAATGTATCGGATGAATAAAACTATCACACACCAATGTTGGCATCAATGACAACACACCAGAGGGCATCTTCTTCATTCTTCCAACAATATCCCCCTTTTTCATTGATGGCAACATGTACCATTCAAAATTCACACTCCAAATCCAAAATTTGTGCGAACTCAACTCCCCCTTTCAGATATACACAAAACAAAAAAAACATTGATCCTATTAACCTACACACATAACCTTCTCCACCTTTGACATCAAGGACAAAGGATAAAAAAAATTAATTAGAAACTAAGGGCACATTTTAATTCCTTGAGAAATCCATTTTTCTTTGAGAAAAGTTTGATGCAATGATTCTAGTTCAACTAGGGATGCTTCTCCTTCTTCCGGAGTAGATGGATTAAGATTCACTTTGTCTAGTTTCTCTACATCTAGTAAGGCACTCAATATAGGAATGTGTATGTACATTACCAGATCACCAAGCTATCCAAACTACCTAATCACATCCTCTTTCTACCTTTGTAAGATGAAAAAATTGCTCCGCATGTCTACAATAGAAGTCCATGTAGTATTTTTTATATCTTCTAGACAATCTTGTAAGTTTTGAAGGCATTGACAAGTTGAGACTCTATTGATTCCATTAAGTCTTTAATTCCTTGAGTAACATCAGGCCACTGCATGTAATATACAAACAACATTTGAGCTTCCTCATCACAACCCTTTACCTCTTTCAAACTTTACAACACTTTGTTGTGTGCAATCGCACACTTGTCTTATAACACAAGCAACCTTTTCTCCAAAAGCCTAGACTCTGCTTCTTTTTCAATCTATACTTTAAGTCTGAAAGAAAACTCTTTGACATAATCAACCAAGAACTTTAGGTTTTTAATAGGCACTAAAGTATTATTAATTGTAGCAATGAGGGTTGTCTCTTGTAAAGCCTTAATGGCTTCATTTACCAATTCAGTTCCTTTATGATAGGTATGCTCAACTTATTTTGTACCGGAGTTAAGAAAAGTACCGCAAACCTTTATCCTTTCTACAGGTGACATCTTACTTAGGTCCACAAACCTTGGATGCAACGATAGTTGAATCAACTCAGGTGGTAGCATAGGAAGAATCCTTACATCTTTTGTCAGAAGACCCTTGAGAGTAATCCTGGATGATTCTTCAGATGGCTTTGATGGTTTAGTGGTCTTGGGGAATTTTTCTTCACTTCTTCTAATCACTAATTCTTCCTTGTTTTCTTCTTTCTTTTCCTCTTTTACTTTTGTTTCTTTATTTTCTTCTTTTTCTTCTTCTTCTTTGAAGGGTTTCTTTGATTATTTTTATTTCTTTTCTTCCTCCTTATTATCTTCATCATCTTTACCATCATTGTTCTTTTCAATTTTTTTCCTTTATCTTCATTCTTATCTTCATTTTTTTTGGTATTTTCATGATGATCTTCTAGATTGTTACCGATATCATTCTTATGTTGATATTCAATGTGTTTACTAGTTATTTCCTTTGTATCATTCAGAGGAATATATTTCTTTGATACAACAAGTGTTTCACCAACATTTTCAATAACAAGATGATCCTCAACTTCTATAGCATTAACAGGATCCTATTCTTGAGCTATGTGAGATGAAGAGCTAGCTCTCATCCCATAAGACTTTGTCATTTCCATTACAATATTAAGAGTCTCTTTCCTCACACTTTTAGTATTTTCTTTCTCTTTAGTCATTAGAATAGTAACTCTTTGTTTGACTCTGAACAACTGGGAACATTCTCTTAATAAGGTAGCACCATCTTCCTCAGATAAGGAGGATCCATATGTATTTAAGGCATTGGATTTGAATTTATCCTCAATGGTTATAGCTTCATGCCTTCTATGTACTAATGTTTTTCACACATTTTCAGTCACCTTCTTCCTTATAGATTTCATAGTCTCACTAAATATAACCATATATTGAACAAAAACATCTACAATTGTTTCCTTATCCTTTTTGTCAACTTCATCAAATAACCTAGCAGTAGCTAGCACAGCCTCTGAATCTATCATATTATTTACTAAAGCATCCATCTTTAAAGGTGGACAATCACTTACTAGAGGAAAGATTGGAAAGTCCTCAATTGGCTTTGATGTACCTTCTTCTTTCTTCTTCTCATGCACATGAATTTTGAAAGCTTCCATTTCATTTTTTGTATCTTCATCAGATGAGATCAATATTTTCTCTAGTTTTAGTTTCTTCAATATTGGTGGAGGTACTACTCCTTTTCCTTTTCAACTAATTCTATTCTTGCAAGCCAAGATCAATCTCTTCCTATATAGCATCACTCAAGGTCTTTTTTCTATTTTAATTTTGTTTTATTTTTCTTTCAAGAGTTGTAAATGGTACAACAAGAGGTTCATTTCTCTTTCTAAAGGCATTGGTGTTGGGTCCAAAGGGTACAGTCACATTGATTGTTACAGGAATACTATGCTTTGCCTTCTTACATTTTTCCAATGCCACTCCACTGGGTGTTACTGATGGAGTAGAGGAAGAGGAGGTTTCTCTGTCTAATCTTCAAGGTTCGAAGAGCACTCCAATTGATCTATCACTCTTTTCTTCAGCATTCTCTCTCATCTTATCAACATCATCTTTGGGAATTTTATGCAACTGAAAGTGTGCCTCAACATTCTTATTTACTCCTTTTGTTCTTTAAGGTGTAGAGGTTTCTAAATGCACTTTTGTAGATTTCTCTTCATATGTACCATGACAAGGTAGAGTGGTATTCTTAAGACTATTCAACAACATTTCAACGAAATTCTCAGCCATTTTTCATCAAACTCATATACTAGAGGCACTACTCACAAATTCCTAGGTTCTACTGCCTCAATAATACATTCATCTATAGACATTAGAAATGTTATGTCCTTTCAATATTTATTTACATGGCTCCTTGGAACTCTATCTCTCTCATACATCTCGGCCTAGAAAACTATGAAAAAATCAGTTAGGGCATCATTGTGTGCTTTGTAATCTCTAAGTTTGTGTAGATGTTCAAAAATTTGGTGTGCCACTGGTCTACTACAATCCCATATAATGTTCTCCTTTCTAGGTAGCTCCCTTAGGAAGTAAAATAGTAAACAGACTACCAAAGTACTAAGCTTGAATGGATACTTATTTTTCTTAGTTTGGTTCAAATTATCCATAAGTTGTTGTCTAAGAAGCTCACATAAATCATAGTCCCTTCCATTAACCACCATTTCATGTGAAACATAGATTGCAGTTACAAACACCAAATTACCTCTATTAGTAAAATAGATTTTTTGCCCAATCATGACTACAACATATCTCACAGTAGGGTTTGTAATGGGTTTGGTTTTTAGTGTTGTTCCATCATATGTAGCACCAGTTAGCTTCATCACCACATCATTCTTCACAGATTTTAGCATTGGTATAGGTCAAGTGTCATAGAGACTAGTCACGACCCTAATCACTTCCTTGGTAATCAATACAACTACGCTTATCCACACAAATTTTTCATGTACTCTGCTAAGTGTCATCCTTACAAATTTTGAAAATATCTCCCCACAAAAGTCTAGGAACCAATTCTATACATCTAGATTCTTTCATACCAAGTTTGAGTATTCTATTTTCATGAAGGAATGATTTACACTTAGATCCTTCATCCATTTATCCCTAAGCACTTGATGGTAAAACT
Organism: Sequoiadendron giganteum; assembly: GCA_007115665.2. Classification (NCBI taxonomy): domain Eukaryota; kingdom Viridiplantae; phylum Streptophyta; class Pinopsida; order Cupressales; family Cupressaceae; genus Sequoiadendron; species Sequoiadendron giganteum. The sequence continues at coordinate 290,306,898 of CM021108.1, read as the reverse complement.
CTTCCAATTTTGAGTGAATTTAAGTTCTTGTATCCTCAGTGGGTAAAACACTGCTTGGAATTCGTGAGAATATACCCATAGGGTCCATATCATAAACTTTCCAAGAAAAACTTCTAAATTTTAGTCAAGGTCTTTCAGAGGTCTCAACCATAGTGGGAGTGGCCATTTTTATCTCAAATCACTTGAATATGCTTAAGAAAACTGCTTCTAATTAAAGCCCAAAAAGTACAGATAGCTATAAATACCTTTTTCAAGCTTCGACTAAAGCTAGGGTTTGATGCCGGATACTCCAAATCACCTTTGAAACACCTTAGCTCGCTCCACTTTCTTCCGAATATGTAAAAGTGATTTTTTTTACTTCAATTTCTACTATACTTGACTATTTTTCCCTAATTTTTCATTTAATGTATTTCGCCTTCAAAAAGTTGATAAAATATCTTATGAATACACTGTAAACCCTTAATTACTTCACAATTCTCTGAAATTGCATGTTTTCTATTAGAATATTTTTCAACATCTTCAAAATGAAATATCACACAGTATTTCCTCGTGTCACTAGTTGACACCTCTTATATTGGGGGTTTGTGAGAATTCTCTTTAATTTATCCCCCTAAATCCAGCAGTGGGTTTAGTTTTTAGAAGTATTTGCACCAGATGCAGGTACAGATGCATTTGATTCATCCTTATTTTTAGGTTCTTCCTTTTTCCTCTAAATTTTATCCATTTCTTTTTTGACTTCAGTGGGATCCACTTTATTCATAAGTTTATTCCTTTGTTCTGGATTAGAATTCTTCCCATTCTTGCTTCTGTAGAATTTTGAAATGTGTCCTGGTTTGTTGTAGATGTGGCATATAATATTCTTCTAACTAAACTAATTTATATTCAACCTTGATCTGCACTAATTAGCTTTATGCCCAAATGTGTTACATGTGTAGGAATAGCCTTGAAATGGTTGAATCATTCTACTAGTATTGAATATATTCATCATCATCTGGATTTTGCACTCAGTAGCTCTATGTCAAAATTTGTTGCAAACAAAACATTGTCCAGTAAAGAATCCAATATTTTGATTCATCCTAATTCTACATTTTGTTTCCTTATGACCAAATTTATTGCATGAAAAGCAAGTGTCATTGAAGGATGGGTACCTTTGAGCATTAGGTTGTCTGATAGTAATTATTTTGCTATTACTTATGTTATTCTTGATCTTCCTACCATTGCCTTGAGTCTTCCTTTGATTGTCAGTCTGATTTTCCTTTGAGATCTTTCCTTCTTCAAGTCCCATACCACCTTTGTCCTTAGAGGTTTTCTGAAAAAGCAATCAACTCATCAAGCTTTGTTGTACTTGCTTTGAATTTATCTTATGAGCTATTTCCTTCTCTAAGTCAGATCTTAGAGTTATCACTTCTTGTTCAATCTCTATGCATTCATCAATATTGCTTTGTATTTCAACTTTTTGACATTCTTCAACTCTTTTCTTTTCTTCCAATTGCGCCTTTAGTTTGGTGATGTCTTCATTAGCCCTTTTCAAATGATCATAGACTTCTCTATGCCTATCTCTGAACTTCTTGATGCATCCATTCACTTCATTAAAGTTTTCTTTCAGAGTTTCTTTCTCATTCTCAAATTTTTCCAATTCTTCAAGAGTAGCATGGAGCTCTTCAATTGCAGAAATTTCTTCCAGAGGAACAAAATACTTTTTGTCAGCCATGTGTTCAAACTTCAGGATCTTCCTCAAGATATTAAACTTTTCAAAAGGAACCCAACTCTGATACCAATTGTTGAACATCCAAAATACTGGGAGGGGGATCAATCAGTATTCTACTAAACCATTTTACTGCTAACCATTCGATACCTTAAACATATCTAGTTGCAACTGTAAAGCATATCATGAAAGAAATCATAACATCACATAGCACAAGAACACCAAGATTTTTACGTGGAAAACCTAAAATGGTAAAAACCACAATGAGGATTAACTCACAATATATTATAACCAATTATAAGATATTACATGACACATTGTCAGGACTCACTATCCTTGAAAGGATCACAGACTGAAATGATTAAAAAATAGTATGGATCACTGCCAAAAAGGTGAACTAATGAAATACACCTTCTATGTGCAGAATTCAGTTCCAATTAAGCTAAAAAAAAAGTTCTTGCACCAGTTTGCGGGTATACAAACTTGTATACAACTTCACATAGTGTCACATGGTCACACTATATTGATCATCATATCTCGCATACTCTCTAACTTTGTACCTTCAAAACTTTTCATATATATAATATATATATATATCGCTACATCTCCATATATTAATTGGGTCAGTCTGATTAGATGTAAGCACACTCGATAGCTTGTCATCCTATAAGAAAAAAACTTCTTTAGCACTCAAAACAAAATGTATAAGACATGAATTAGGTCTACCTAATTAGACGTAAGCATACTCAGTAGCTTGTAGGCTCAAAACAAAAATATCTTCTTTGGCACTCAAAAAAAAACGTGTAAGACATGAATTAGGCCGGCCCAAACCTAATAAGGAAAAATTTAATCACTTGCAAAGAAAACACTTCATAACCATGTCAGCCAAAGGAATACTGAACTTCTGTCATTAAGATCTCTCTGCCTGCTCAACCAAAAATGTTGAAAGCTCGACCATACCTACAATTAATAATCTTGACCAACATATTTCAACCACATAGATAGATATTTTAACACAAACAATTCTTAACCAAATTACCAGATTAAAGTGACAGAGCCATAATGTATTAGATGAACAAAACTATCGCACACCAATGTTGGCATCAATGACAACACACCAGAGGGCATCTTCTTAATTCTCCCAACAATAATAATTTAATATTAGGGAAATATTAAATAAAGTGAAAACATAGTACCCAATATTAAATAAGGAATTAGTGATTTAATGTTCACATGGTTTTGTGGCACATGGTTTTATCTTACCACTTGGTTGTATTTGTGTGAGCTTGAGTCTATAAAATCAAGCACATGTTTAGTGGTTAAGGTTGGCTAGGTGAGTGGGTTGTCATTATTGAGTCTTTCTAAGAAGTGCATACATGAAGCATGGCATGGAATGTGTGGTTTCATTCTTGGACACATGATATTCATTGTAACTCTTGTATTGCTTTATTATTGAATACTATGATGGAGTATGGATGCTTTTGGAGGATGGATTTTTCCCTCTTGAGGGTTTCCCCAGGTTATATCTTGTGGCTTGTCTATTTGATCTATGCATTTTGGTTACTTGATTGCATGTTTATATCTCATGGGGTTATGTAGGAAATGGAATAAGTTTGTGGATTGAATACAATATTTCATAACATTAGATAGGTGACAATGCATTTTTCAAAGGTATTGGTAAGCTTCCTAGTCTAAAATCTGAAAGGTGCATGTAACCAAGAATGACCTATGACCAACTAAGTAATGCAAGGATGGAAATATAGTCTATTTAAGCAATGTAAGGAACCCTAAGTGAATGCAATGAGATGGACCAATTAGACTAAGAAAGTCTATAATCAAAAGGTATGGTCACTATCAAAATATGATTAGGACTGAAACTAGACAAAAGTTTCCCTAAATTTTTGAGAACTAGTAGTCGTGGTTTATTATCTCATAGATTTGGTTGGTTGTTTTTATCAAGTGTGATGTACTATTTAGATGTCGTGTATTGTTTAGTAGATGAAATGTACTATCTTTTGGCTTTAAATTGAATATTTTCAAATTCTTTTTCATTTTGGGAAATTTTGGAATGTGATAGAAAACATAACAATCACTCCGAAAAACAAATTTTGGCTGATTTGACTCTTTTGAATTTAAGGTAGGAAAGAATTTTGTAAGTTTTCTTCAATAAAACTCACTTGGTCAAGGTTCACAAGCAAAGAAGACAAGCACAACCTAAGGAATAAAGGTACACTTCTTCACAGTAGGCTTACCTCACCCCCAAAAGAGTGATGGAATATGAGAATATGGAGGGATCGACTAGGGTATACCAAGGTCATGCACCACCTTGATACCCCTGACTTTATGAAAGAGAATGAACTCTTAAGCCTTATGCCTCACCTGTAGATTGGACGTGGTAAGTAACTTTTGGGAATGATTTAATTCTTGTGCACCACTATAAAAAGTGTTTTGAAAAAAATTGGATGGCCTTTAAATAACAATGGTTTTTAATGACAACAGTGAACACCAAGGGTATACGCTAGACGTGAGATACTTAAGTCTATAGCCTAGTGTGTGTAGCCCATTACATTAGCATGATGACTTTGGCACACAAGGTATGATGCCATAAATTCATGCTACTTGCTTTCACTTTTGCATGATTTATATAGACCGCTTATAAACATGCTTTTAGGGTCACCTTGAGTTCTCCATAGTAGGATGTGTCTCAAGTTAGGTCCATATCCTAAAATATTTCTATGCATTTCTCTTGCACCCAAGATTGTACGAAGCACAAGAAGAGAGGATACACACACAACACTCTTGGGTTTAACAAAATATTTGCAAGAAGCACCAAACACAGAAGATACCGATTCTTTTTAAACCCAAATCCAAATGTTCCTACTTAAAAATCAAAGACACACAAAGGCCCTATAAGAACATGAATTAGTAGTTTGATAGTAATGTCTTCTCCAATCGGTAGCCCTACAAAAACATAGATTAGTAGTTTGATATTAATTTCTTCTCCAATTGATTACCACATGTTGTAAATAAGATATTTGTAACACAAAAACCCTTTTTCTAATGCATGCAAAAAAAAGCAATTGAAAAACTTCTAATTTAAGCCATTTTCCTAAAACAGACAATTGTGTTGTTTTGTCTCATAGATGCAGCAAAAAAATGCAGAGAACCAAAAGGCGACTGCAATGAATGAGAAGATGACTATGATGGACTGTTAAGCAAGTGTGGCTTACTATCATGCAAATGTGTTGTATTGTTCAACAGATGCATCGCACAACCTGAAAGCTGTAAAAAAAAGGAAATATGAAAAAAACAATAGGGAATATGATGATAAAAGGATGTAAGAAATATAGAAAAATGTCAAAATAGAAACCAAAAACTAGAAAAATGATAGAAAACAACAAAAATACATTTTTCCCTGAAACAAATAAATATGGATTTCTATTAAGCAATTGTGTCATATTGTCTAGAAATGTGTTGCACTCTATTTTCGTCACTCTATCAATCATATGTGTCATAATTTCCCACAAATGCAACGTATTGTCTCACGAACGCGTCATATAGACCTTAAAACTCAAAATTTCTCAAAATTTTCTTCAAATCTGGTTAGCTTCACATTGGGTTCACCAATGTAAGATAGGGTAAAAATTGAGGCAAAGGGAATGAATGAACAATAGCAACCATAACTACCTAAAATCCAAGCCTAAATGACCCAAATCCAAACAAGGAAGTACAAATAACAAAGCAACAATACCAAACTTTTTATGCCATGATTGAATCATCTTCGGAACACCTCCTCCATTTTGTTGTGTATGCAAGCTTTCCCTTAGATTTTGGTGTATGCAAGTGTGAGCTAAGTGGCAGTGATAGCAAAATATCAAAGATTGTGGTTGTAAGGTTGGAATGAAAGGGACAACTCCCTTTTATAGAACAACCCATTTGAATGAATGACTAAGATCAAAAGCCAATATGATACAGAGATTGACAAATGAGGTTGCTTACACAATGAAGAGATAGGGTTAGGGTCAAAATAGGGCTTGTTAAGGATGGATAATGGAGATGAAAAGGAGAACGTGTCATGATCAAGGGTTGATATTTAAAAGAGGAAGTTGGAGAGAAATGAAGCAAATTAAATAATCATTTAATTGCAGAAGGAACAGGAAAGGAGGGTTTTAGTTAAAATGATTAAAAACAACCATTTAATTAAAAGTCACGAGAAGGATAACGTATTAAATAACTAATTATTTATTAATGGAGGGAAAAGCGATAAGATAATTAGATAAATGAAATTTATCTAATGGAAGAAAAGGCTTATGAACAATTAAATAATTAAAATAATTATTTAACTATAGAAGAAAAGTGAAGCATGAGTAATTAAATAATAATAAAATATTTAATTACAGGGAAAAAAAGAATATTAGTGATGTAATTAAATAAATCTTTAATTTATTTAATTAATCAGGGAAAGAATAAAGAAAAGGAAAATGAATTAATTAAATAATTAAAATTATTTAATTAATAAAAGAATGACTTTAGAAGATAATCGAGTAATTAAAATTATTCAATTATGCGTGAAAGAAGGGAAATCATTGTAAAAATGATGTTTATTGACAATTAATGATAAAAGTTAATGAGATCGTGATCTTTGTTGAGTTAAAATGTAAGACATCATAACATGTCTCCATGTAATTTTTCTTTAACCATAAAAAAACTTAAATAAAAAAAAATTACTTCAAAATATTAATCTAAAGCCCTAAGATATATATTTTTTTAATTTGAACAAACCAAATTACTCAATCAAATAAACAAAATTTATGTTGATAAATTAAATAAAAATAGATTGGCCATCAAATCCTTGCTACAATCTCAAATTGTTGTACGACATCTCCTAGAATTTTATTGCTAAACATGTCTTTCCTTGAACTGAGGTTGAGCTTTTAAACTTATCCTCTTATCACTAGCTTATGGCTTCGGCCAAAGGCCACTCTTTTAAGGTTCATCTAAATTCAAACAACTTTATTCCTCCTCAATATGAAATTTTGAATTTACCACATATCCAAACCATTTGTTAACAAAATTGTGTTCCAACAGTTAGGTTCACTCTTGGAGCTAAAAAATTCTGAAGGGAAAGTGAATTTAGACTTATGGGGAACTTCTCAAATTTCAATAGCTGAAGAAGCAACAAAGTAACAAATGAAAATATTAAATAACCAGCTTCAAGGGATGTATCTGTAAATGTTGGGATTTTGACTGTCCCTCTCCAAGTAGTCCCTCATTATCAGATCTCCTACTATCTTTTTGATAGCCTTTCTATCTGGGATGAATTTATCTTTAAGGTTCTCAATGCATTGCATGACTAATTTCGAGTGTGTTGAAACTCTTTTTCTCTTCATGATTCTTACAATTGAAGCTTCAATTTGCAGGTTTCTAGCATTCTCCACATGTTCCGAGACTTTTCCTTTTTCTTGGGCGGCTGGTGCTGGAATCTTGATTTTCCTCAAATTATTACCAATCTTATCATTTATTTCAAAGTAATCTGTTTGTGTCACAATTTGTGTATTTGGCACTTTGTTGAGGATTTTGCTCTCTGAACAAGTAAGGGATTCTAACAATCTAACAGTATATTTATCTATCAAATTCAACTGAGACTTGAAATCTGAATAAGCAAGCCTTTCTGAATCATTGAAGAGCAACAGAGCACATGCCTGCCAAGGGGTTGTAATGAGATCGATTTCACGACTGTCAAATCTCCCAATCATCTCACAAGTTCCCTGAGAAAATATCCATTTCAGCTTTCTGTCCGATTTTTCTCTGCCATAGAACTCTTCAAAGACTTGCACACATCTAGTCATTTCAACAGGGCAAAGCATGTTATCAAGTGAATTGTACCTTGGCCAAAACCGACTTGTCAAAACATTCACAGAAAACCCTATTTCAAGATGTGGATCTAGAGAATTCTCTTTAAGGTAATGCTCAAATCCCATCTGGGTGGCTGTCGTTGATTCTAAATCAGACAACATGCCCTCCATTTTATATGTCAACTGTCCTCCAAATTCAACCTTCAACTTGGACAACATGGATTTTTCATGAACAACATTTTCACTTTTATAAGACTGATCAAGAAGCCTTTCTGCAAGTTTTTTCCTGTGCAACTCTGCAAGCATGTCTTTATTGTTGACGTAGGCAAGAAATTTTACAACAATTTCAAGTGTACGCTCCACATCTTCATCTTTCAAGTTTCTGTTTCTCAAAATGATGTCACAAAATGTGATGAAAAGTTCTCCAATACTGCTCTCTGCAACTAGCTTGTTACAGAAATCCTCAAATCCTTCTCTAAGTGATTCACGCAGTGTGCGATTGTTCATAAAAAGCTTCTTCACATACTGAAAGTACTTGCAATACAACCCAATAACATACCTTACAAATTCCACTTGTGCAGCTGCAACAATGGCCTTTTTATTGCTTGCAATTTCTGCTTCTACCACTTTTTTTTCTGTATGTTTAATCATTAATACTCCCTGACCAGCAATATACTGCCTGAAAATCCTACCCATTTTCATCAAGCATATATCTATTCTATTAAACAACCTAAACATCCTTGAAAGATCATCCAATTGTTCATATCTTAGCAATCCAGGGAGACACTGAAAAACTCTACTCTCATACCTGATTAACAATATGTTTTCTACCTGTTCCAGCAACTTCTTTTCACTACTTGGATGCAGATAATATCCGGCAATTTTCCCCTTTTCTAAATTCAAACACTCCTCAACTTTCAACATATACTCTGGAGAAGAACACCCACTAATCCATGTTGCAGCCTTCCTTGAATAGTAACAAGCAGTTGCTTCTAACATGGCTGCCTCAAAACCCTCTTCATAACACTCAATACCTAACTCCAAATAAATACCCACAACTTTTTTCACTAAAGCTGGGTCATCAAATTTCTCTCCTTCTCTTTCTCTGTTAATCTGAGCAATCACTGCATCCCTTAAGCTATGACACATGAATTCCTTGTAAACCACATCATGGAAACATCTCATACCCACTTCATTTAATGTCCGAAGTCTGTTACATTTGACGAAAAGATGCAAAGAACCAAATAGAGAAGAAAGATGAAAGACCATTAATTTGTAATTTTCCCATTGCTTTACAGCTTGTGTCAGCAGAAACTCATCCACATTTTGTGTCAAGGATGGTAGAACTTGTCCAATGATATATCCTTCCAATGATTCCCTGTATTTGTCGTAGAGAGGGCGAGAGTAGTTGTGAGGAGAGCGTTGGTTACAGAGGTCGTAGATAATCTTGCGGAGATGCATATACTTACAAGTAATTTCTTCAGTATTTCCTTCGCTGATTGCCATGTGAAGATTTGAAAACCCTTCCTGAACTAATTTCAAACCCTGTTGGAGCTCCAATGTGTTCCTCTGAGACATTTTTAATGCATGGAAATTAAACTGTGGTAATTGGATTCTTGAGCATCGCCAACTCTATATATATAGTTAGTTGCATACTTGCCAATCGGCATTCTTAAGTTTTTTCTAAAGACACATTGAATCTCTACATGACTCTTCCCAATGGGTGAACAAAAACATTCACCTCTCCCACAATTTTAAGCTTACGAACAATCAGTGTTAACATAATGGTTGTCGATAACCACCACTAATTCAAATTCAAATGGGCGCATCTCAAGAAAATACAAGTTTGAGAGGAAAAACACCTGAATTAATAATTATAAATCAATGAAAATGAAATGTTTAAATAAATGTAGAAATGAAATAAAGTAGATGTATATGTATTTAGTTTTAATTTTGGTGTAGATGTCTTTTTCTAAGTATTTGAAATCTATTTGTCAAGGTGTTAAACTTTTATAATCTATTGTTGATTTGTAAATTTGAATGTGTACTTTTTAGGTTCATTTCCATTAGTGTGGAACTAAACCTGGTATACGAATCTGAACTTGTAACTTGCAAACGTAATTTAATAAAATCTTTTAAGCCTTAATAATCTAGATTGAAGCTTTTAAGGATATTCCATATCACCTCTTACATCTTCCCAACCACTTTGCTAACTTTCATTCACTTTTCTCATTTAATTTGGCAACAATTTTGTTCTCTTAAATCATGTCTTGATTGGTGACTCCATTATGACTCTAATGGTCCAATGTGTTTAACCCATTTCACAAATCATATCTCCCCCATTAAGAGAATTGTGGCCCCCAAAATCTTAGGGACTAATCAAATGTGAAAATTTATTTCCAATACCACCTCAATAAACCCATTTGGACTTGCTTGATACTCGCCCTTTCTTTTTTATCATCCATGTGTCACATTCACTTTATTGGGTGTATTGTACCTTCTTGTCAAGAATGGGATCGGGTTCTAACTCATCATTTTCTTAGGTGAAAGTTATTCCATACAATGCACTAAAACATTAGCCTCTTCATCAAGCGTTGGTGGCTCAAACAACCTCAAATTGTCAACATTTATTATGGACCATTATTCCTAGCTATTTCATGATTTAAATCAACCATATCTTAGTGGTTTGATATTTTGTGATGTGCCTTGAAGTATCTCATTGTCAAGATACACCCAAACCTTGTCACTTGCCTAGAATTTATGCTCAATCCTATGTTGATTGTGATGATGAGTGTATCTTGTTTGAGACTTCTTAAATATTTCAGACTTGGAGATGGATCTACCTCACTTTTTCTATAAATTTCACTATCATATCAATCTTTTTCAAGTCCTCTTTTCTTGTCCAATGCAAACATCAAATGGACTTCTTAGTAAATACCCATAACAATCTTTAAAAGGGGATAAATTAGTGGGAAAGTGAATTGATATGTTGTAAGTGCATTAGATATAAGACAAATACTCATCTCAACCTCTTGACTACCTCCAATGACACCCTTTGAGAAGTTGGACCATGTTTGATTAACCATTTCCTTCTCACTCCATAAGTGTACCAAGATTTGCCCACAAAACTTCATGCATCAAATAAAATAAAAATAATTTTTGGAACACCAAATGAGCTAACTCATTTTTAGAAAAAAATTATAAACATTTCCTATTAGTATTTTCTTGCAAGTAATTAAGGTACACTTCTTTGAAAAATGGTCTATTATGAAAAAAATAGGCATTACCATACTTTATTTTGGCAATCCATCAATAAAGTGCATGCATATGCTCTCCCATGGCCTCATAAGTACTAGCAAAGGTAGATATAACCCCAAATTTCTACTGGTGGGCTTGCACTTGCTACATAACTAACAACCTCTGATAAATCTTGAGAAATCCACCTACAATATATGATTAATAGACATAGTGTTGAAGGTTTACAACTTGATCACTCCTAAATGACCAATCAATGTGAGGTATGTGTTTTCCTTATGAGAAACATTCTTCCCTCTTTTGACACACATCATCTACTTCAAGTGTATAAAATACCATTTATAAGGTAGAAATAAATCTTAGCCTCAAATTTTTAACATAAAGGAGGGGTAAAAAATTTATTAAATCAAGGAAACATTACAAAGCAAGGGCATTAAATGACCCTATCGAGTTCAACCAAATGGTCCAATTGATGAGACAAATCAGGGGGAAGTTGACCCCGATCCACCAGATTCCAATCATGAATATGATCTGAAGCCCATTTAGCCAGGCAATCGGAAACCCCATTCCATTCACAAGGAATATGAGTGAACATAATATACTCTAGAGAAGCACAAAGAGTGAGAATTTGTTCGACAATCAAAGCCAGTTGCCAGCTCACATCATCCAAATGCTACCTTTTCAATAAGTTCACCACCACTTATGAGTCAGACTCACATATGATCCTTCGCCATCCCAATTGACTGCCCCGCTCCAAAGCTAGTAAAATGGCCTGAGCCTCCATAAGATTATTAGTATGAAGACCCTCATACACAGAGAAGATAAACTGAACCTCTCCAGAGCTATCCCTGCCAACACCCCCAATGCCACTCGGATTTCCATGGGAAGAGCCATCTGAGTTGATTTTTAGGACTCCATGAGGAGGAGGGGTCCATCTTCCCTCCCTATTCACCTTCGAGGTAGGATGTTTGCATCTGTTGCGCATGATCTTCTTTTGCGGAGGAGGAAGATGAAGATGCTTACAAAAACCAACATCACGAGGGTCCACTAGCACAGTCATATCACACTTAGCCGCAATAGTTTCCCCTAAAGAGTGAAGAATTTTCCACCATAGGTGAGGGGCCTGCAACAGTGAATCCTGAAAAAATCCGCCTATTCCTCTCCAACCACAGGTTCCAGATAATTAAGGATGGCCCAAGAGCCCACACAGCCTGAAGAAAGGAGGTTGAAACAGGGGCCCTGCCCCACCTTACCCCAAACTCTAGCAAAGAGGAAGCATGCCAGCGTGTCGTATTCCACACTCCCCACCAGAGATGCCAAATCTTTCTAGCATAGGAGCATTGGAAGAAGAGATAGGAAACAATTTCTTCCCATCCATGACACAAAACGCACATAGAGGGGCCCTGAAAACCATGCTTACATAAGTTATCCCAAGTAAGACACTGGTTTTGAGCAACTAACCACATAAAGAAGTTGCACTTGGGCCAAGACAGCTTGTGCCAGACTTGTTTCCACCAAGGAACCTCAATATCTCCAAACAACTGCCTACCCAACTGCTTATAGCCAGCCGCCACAGAGTACTTTCCAGACAACTCTGAATCATCCCAAGCCAAGACATCAGGACCCCTCAAAGAGTTACAAGTGCGGGAAGCCAGAAGCAGGGCAAGCTCATGCCTATCTCCCTGAGAACCACCAGGAGGCCACTCTGAGGGCTGCTTCCAGCGAAAACTAATAACCAAACCACCATGCTGCTCCACCTTATAATGCTCCACAAAAACCTAGGCGGTCGCAACAAAAACATCACAAAGGGGCTGGAGGTGAGGGAAGGAAGAAAGAATAGGAGGGTGACCATCCCAAGAGTCAATCCAAAAAAGAGCTTGTGATCCTGAATGACAAATCCAAAAAAGCGCACACTTAATTAACTGAGCTCCCATTTTCAAGGTATGCCAAATCATAGAACCACTCCCTTCCAGAGGATAGTGAGGAACATCAAAAGAGGCAACACCCCGCAGATATTTATAGTTGAGAATTCGAGCCCATAACTGATGTTGATTAGTACACCAGCGCCAGTAAAGCTTGGCAGCAAGAGCTTTCCCATTCAGAATAGCAGAGCGTAAACCAAGACCGCCCTCTTGCTTTGGCCTGCACACTGAATCCCACTTAATAAGGCTCCACTTTGAAGACAACAGATTGCCACTCCACATAAATTGTCGAGAAAGAGCATCAAATTCCTTAAGAAAATACATAGGAGTCATTTGAACAAAGCACCTATAGATGGGGAGGGTTTGGATGACAAACTTAAGAAGAGCCACTCTAGCAATAGTAGACAACCAATGATGGGTCCAATGAGTAACCTTTCGCCTACCTTGAGTTGTTAATTTGTATACTTCATTGAAATCTTTGTCGTTGGCATAATCTTCAAAATTTACCTCTTTGCTAAATTCTTCCAACAAAGCCAAAGTCATAATTGCTAAGAGTAGTGGTAACCTAGAAAAAATATCGCAATTTCTTTGTAACTCCACTTAAATATATTATCACGATATAGAATTATTGCACGAATTCCATCTATTTGTAGAGGCAAGTATGTTGTAATTTAGTTTGAGTTTGCAAATATTGCAACACCTAATAATTTGTATGAACAATAGTCCCTCTATCTATTAAATAATTCTTCTATTGAAACTATTACACCGGTGATATATGAATTTTGAAATAATGTAAACTAATAAAATTTAGATTTTTTAATATATTTTATATTTGTATTTAAAAAAAAAAAATTTAAAATATTTGAATGTACTTTTTTTGATAATATTATTTAGTTATTGATAAAATGTTAAAAATGAGTTAAGTGGGATACAATTCTTTATATACTAAATTTATTTATTTTTTCTTCGATTTTTTCTTTTGTATTATTAACTTGAAACTTTAGTGCATATATTATTTTTTTCTCCATTTAAATAATATATTTTTTAAATAAATATTGAAAGTTGTGTATTGAATACACAACTATTTCAATGGGATGTAATATTTTGTCTTAACTATTATCCAAAAGCGAACTATAGCATCTCAACATGGAATCTCTCCTCTAACACATCATATTTTTCATTTTTTTAAATAAACTTGGTATTATTCATTGAGAAGACAATGAACCTTATATTTTGGTTGTTGATAGTTTACTTTTAGTAAAACAAAATAACATCAATTATAATATAAAAAAAATTGAAAACTACATTTATAGATCTACAAAAGGATATTTTGTTAGGAAAATTACCAAGTTAGTCAAACAATTTCCTAAATAACCCCATTAAAGAAAAGCATGCATGCAAGCTTACAAAAACCATAATGCAAACATCAAATACATACCACAAGATAATAGAAGATATACCATAGGAAAACCTTCAAGAGGGAAAAACCTAGCCTCCAAAAGAATCCACACTCAATGTATTATTTAGAAATGAAAATATTACAAACTTATAGTCTCTGAATACTTCTAAAACATCAAGTTCCCCCAATGCATCCACCATGTGTCTAAGCATGTAACCACACATCCCATACTATGTTTCAAATAATCACACAACGAGAGAACTTAGTGCAAATGACAACCAAGCCAAGAAACCATCTAGCTAACTAGCCAACCTAACCACTAAACATGTGCTTGATTTTGTAGAATCAAGCTCACATTAAAAACCAAGTGGCAAGGTAAGGTCATGTGTCTCAAAATCATAAGTACACAAAACGATTGAATTATAAGCCTCCTTTTATAGTTAGAAATATTGTATCTGAAATTGAACTTAAAATCATCATGATAGTTGCCCACAGAGTAATAGTAGTAGGGTGGGACCTACAACTCAAAGGGAGAACTCAATGGGAGAAATTGATCAAGGGGATAATGAAACTTGTAAAGGAGTAGGGGACACCCTCCTACTATTGCCTTGGGTTCCACTACCATGATTAAGGGTGACTATAACAACTTAAACATTGAAAAAGCTAACAATGTTAACACAAACAGTGATTGTATTGAGCCCGATCCTAGCAAAAGCAACATCCCTAAAACAATTCATGAAAAGCGTATTATAATGGCCAAAATTAGGGACAGGATTTTATCTGAAGGCCAAAAAAATGTGGACAGCTCAATAGGCAAAGATGGGGGTTTGCTCTGTTTAGGTAGAGCTCAACAACAAAACCCTTTGTTGTTAGGCCAACACGGAGACAAATGACTCTATCGCCTCTAAAGAAGGTAATTTAAGTCCTCCAGAAAAAATGCCTCCTATAAGAGACGAGGGGGACTTAAGCAATAAGATGGTAATAGAAATGCAAGCGGAAAAAAGAAAGGAAACAAAATGGTACCAATCGAGAGAGGCAACTTTCATATCACCAAACAAAAGAGGAAAAAGACAAGCGTGGTGATCCCTACTCCAAAATCCAAAAGAATAGAAATGGATGATAATATCCCAAGTGTTTTGAAAATTTCAGAAATGAAAAGGATACCCCACACAAATCTGTTTGTCATGAATCTTAATTGCACATCCTAGAATGTAAGGGGACTGGAATCCCCAGATAGAAAGCATATTGTGAGAAGATTTCTTAACCTAGAAAATAGCAAGTATATTGTCCTCCTTCAGGAGGTAAAAGCAACTGGGTTTACATTAGAAACAAATCCCAAGTTTACATGGAGCAACTCTGAACACTTTGTAACTGACCATGAAAAAGGGAGAGGAGGTACAACTATTCTACTCTCCAAAAAATGGACACAATTTGTAAAAGATAAAGGAACATCCCCCTGTAATAGGGCGGTGTGGGTTAAAATAGAAAAAGGTGACATCATATTTGGGGTGTGTTCTATATATCCCCCCAATGAATACAAGGACAAACTGAACTTTGGAAATGGTTGAGTAACCTGCAAGATATCCCCTAGATACTTGGGGGGACTTTAATATGGTGGAATAGATGGAAGATAAAAAAAAGGTGGCATTGACATGGAATGGAAAGGCAACGAGAAGTACTTCTGGTGAAGGATGAAAAGCAAATTGAACTTGTTGGACCCCTTGGAGGGGATGAAGAAAGAAAATGCCAATATACGGTATACTTGGTGATTATACCTAGTGCAATGCCCAAAAGGGGATTAAAAGAATCTATTGTAGACTAGATAGATTCTATGCAAATAGGGATCACTTCAACTTTGGTTCTAGTGATAATAGTTGTACGGTGACAATCTATCCATACACACTATCTAACCATCATCCAATAAAATAAAAAATCCTAATTAGCAATGACATGAATAAAGCAAAAATTAAAAAAAAAGAATAGTTCCTCCTAAATACAAACCTATTAAAGGATGAAGATTATAGAGTTGGTATCATCACACTAAGAAGTTAACAAGTGGTTGTTCAAAGACAAAAGTGCAATTGGGAGGTCGAACTAGAATGTAAAAGATTGGAGGAAACATTTCCAAACTAATAGCAAGAAAAGGGCAATGGATAAAAGGAAATTGGAGAACTGCCTCCAAAAAAACTTATTTAAGGTTGAAAGTTGTCTCCAAAATGACCCTTGGCATGAGGCATTGAGTGTGGAGCTCCCACTAGCAAAAAAAGCCCTAAGGAGAATCCAAGCAAACCACATTCAAGGATTAAAAACAATGGCAAAGCTAAACTAGTTTAACAATGGTGATAAAAGTAAAAAATTCTTCGCTAGATATATTAGAGAAAAAGGAATTAAAGAACATATAGACCAAATTTGGCAAGATGGGACCCTACTCACTAGGCAGGAGGATATCAAAAAACAATTCCTCAAATTCTACAAAGAGTTATTCAAAGCAGAAGGAGAAAATGAGGATAGAAAAAAAGCCAAGGCATATCTGAAACAAATAATCCTAAAGAAAATCACAATGAAGATGTAGACAAACTAAGTGCAGCAATCTCCAAAGATGAGATCAAAAAGGTTATTAGAACAATAAACAATGAAAAATCACTAGGTGAGGATGGGCTACCAATTGAGTTCTACAAAACCTTCATTGATTGAATAAGTGAATATCTTATCTCAAGTCTACAAGGAGGCCCTCAAGGAAGGCTCGTTAGGCAACAACATAAACAAAGGCATCATTAAACTACTCCCAAAAGAGGGAGACAAAACACTAATCAAGAATTGGAGGCCCATGACATTACTAAATGTGTCTTATAAATTTCTTGCTAAAATCATAGCTATGAGATAAGTTGGCATCCTTCCCGCATTCATTAGCAACACTCAAACTGGGTTTATAAAAGGAAAATGCATACTTGAGAATCTCATCACAAGTTGGGAACCTATGGATTGGGCAAAGCAGTCCGAGTAGAACTTTACTATGATCCTCCTTGACTTTGAAAAAGCGTATGATAGGGTGGAATGGTCATTCATAAGAATGGCATTAGAAGCTTTTGGATTCTCCAATGCCTTTTGCAAAATGGTCAACACTTTGTTAAAAGATGTTGTGGCACAAGTGAATGTGAATGGCTCCCTGATTGAAGAATTCACACTGGAAAGGTCAATCAGGCAAAGCTGCCCATTGGCCCCTACTCTCTTTGTGATTGCCTCAGATGCTATTCACTACCTACTAAGAGAGTCTATTGTCTCACCAAAATTAAAAGGCTTGTCACTCCCTGATAACAACCTTTTGAATATTCAGTTTGCAAACGATACCACAATATTTATGGAATTGGAAGAAGACAACATGGACACCCTAATCAATAAACTCAATTTCCTTTGTAAGGCCTCAGGTGCCAAAGTGTTTAATGCTAAATCAATAGTTTTGGGACGGACAAAGGACCCCCCCAAAATGGTTTGGTAAATATAGCTTTCAATGGGAGGCCCTCACAAACAGGTAAGATATTTTGGCACCCCTTTTGCGATCAATCCCAATCTCAAAGACATGTGGATGTGGATCAAAGTTAAAATTGAGAAAAAAACTGACAATTGGAATATAGGCAGTATTTGCACTTGCAAGTATGCCAGAAGATTTTGTCCTCATACAACCTTGCCTTAGTTTGGTTGTTTAGTGAGTATCAAGTAAATTCCTATGGTCAGATGGAAAAAACAAAAGAAACATTCAGTCAAATGGGAATGGTGTTGTATTGTAAAAAATCATGGGAGCCTTGGGCTAAAAGACCTAAGGATTCATGGTATTGCTTTAGCAACAAAAAGGATAATAAAAGCCCTTGAGGGCAATGAGCCATGGAAGATCCTAGTGAGAAATAACATTCAAAGGGTTGTACCCAGGCAGGCCAAGTCTTGGAGGCTACTACACTTCTATGACCTCATTATTGGTAAACAACCAGTCTCTCCTACAGGATCCTATGCCTTTAAAAGTTTGTGGAAAGCTTGGGAGTTCATAAAAAGCAAAGTAACTAACAGTCACTTTTCCAAAGATAACAACAACACAATTTTTACTCACACACCCATTTGGTGGAATCTGGAGCATAAGGGCAAACCACTTGCTCTTCTACAAGGTGCTCAACCAAAAACTGGGCACAAAAAGGTATCCAGTGTTTCCATAACATATTCAATAATGGGCAACTCAAAGATTGGATCTCCTTAAGTAGTGAATATGAACTACCTAAGACTAATTGGAGGACATATTCAATATTAAGAGAAGCATGTAAAGAACTAAAGTTCCCTCTTGTTTGCATCCAAGACAATGAACAGTTCGAGGAACTTAAATGGACTGATAACTCACCCTTGATTAAAATGAAAACAAAATTGATTTATAGTATCTTAATTAGCTCTAATTCCATCACAGAGCATGGTAACAAGTCCTGGGGTGTTAACATCTCAATGAAGACGTGGCAAGGCATCTTCCAAAGAATTTGGTTTAATGTTTGTGAGCCTAAAAAGGCATGTTTCAGATGGTTGCTCACTATACAAAGGCTACCATACAAATGCAAGAATTCTAACATTGAATTGTGCAGTATATAGGGTGCATAAAACTATCGAACACATTTTTTTTATTGTATGTATGCTAAAGAAATTTGGAATTTGTTCTGTGATAAGCTCAAAATCTGGGGAAACTATGGGGAAGTTAATTGGAAAATAATCCTTATGGATCTTGATAGTAATTTAGATAAAGTTTGCAATATGTTTTGGATGTGTTTTTCTAATGAAATTTTACAGCACATTTGGAAGGCAAGAAATGAGGATAAGTATAAAGGGATTAGAAGGGTACTTACTGCGAAAGGACTCATATTTCATAATGTTGTCATGCAGGTTATGATTACTATGGAGATCTCCAAAGCCAAATTTCTGAGATTTTTGAAAGATTGAGTAGTGCTGGTCAACCAGCAGGAAATCAGTTATGGTCATACCTGGCAGCATGGGCAACATAATGCATCCACATTCATGAAGGCCTTAGAAGAATTTCAAAGAGAATTCAATAAAAGGCAGAGTATAAAAGGAGAAACAAAGAACAGGAGGACCCAGGTTCCATACCAACGAAGACTATATGGTAGAAGAAATCAGATCAAATGATGGACTAGTGGCTGCTGAAACTCTGCTTGGATGAAGAGACTTGGAATCCTGCAGTGAGAGCAGGAATTTCTAAGGAGGGAAGCAGATGGATGAATTGGTTATAACCTGCAGTATAGTTTTTGGCTCTAATAGTACATATGTATAGATGTAACTAAAAAGATGTAATACTGTAAAGAACAATAGTACATATGTATATCTGTAGCTCAAGAGATGTATTTCCGTTAAGAGAACAGTGGCAGAAAGCTAGAAAGATACTGAGCAAGATAATATAGATACAGTATCTACAGTCGATGATACTGTGAAGGTCCTATTTTGTAACTGAGAAGGTCCATTTTGTGACTAAACTATTATTAATACAAAAATAAATAAAAATATATATATATTAAAAATAACAGAATATCATTTTAAAATGTAAAGCAAGATGGATTAAAACAAAATGAAAAATCAACTTGAAAAAGATCAAAACAATCTTACAAAAGTGCATATCGATATGAAGATAACAAAAAAACTAAATTACTATCTAGAAAAAAAGACCAAGCTTTTTTCACAGAAAATGCACCATGTTTTTGAGGGAAAACACAGCCATGTATTTGGGGAAAATGCAGTCATTGCTGAGAAATCTCCTGCAATGGTGTGGACTGAGAAAAACACTACGGTTTGCCTAGAAACAACCATTTATGATAGAACTGGTGTTTCACCAATTTTCATAGGAAACAGTGTCATCCCATGGCATTTCTAGTAACATAGATTTTTCTATACAAAAGTCAAATAATAATGCACATCCTTCTCGTGGAAGGAAGAAGTTTCCAATATTGTCTTCCAATCTGAAACTTTCAATGGACATTTCTCAAGGATTTGAAAGAAGAATAGTAATATGGTGAATTTTATATTTATAGATTCAATTGCATAAAATATGTTTGAAATTGAATGAGTGCCATTGTGGAGGTTTGAAAAGTTTGGGCAAAGATGCAGAACGTTGGAGTTGGCCCACAAAATTTTTCTATGAGACCTCGCAGTTCTGAAGCTCATTTAGGCAGTTCAGAATCAGCATAAGCAGTTAAACAGGCAAAGGTTGTAACTTAAAAATGCTCAAATTCCAATTCAATATGTCCAACCATGCTTCTTGCCTGTATTTTCCAAGTTATGTTCAAGTCCGGCTTCTTGACTAGATGCCAGAAAGACTAAATTATATGTTTAGAAGAAAAGGCCATTTGTTCACAAGGGAACCTACTTGTACTCAAGTAAAGATTCAAAGAATCTATTTAAGAAACGGTTGCATGAAGAGTGGCGACCATAGTATTTTCAGTAAGTGTTGCCAAGAAAAATTCAAAGCAACTTACCTTGAAATGGTACTTCTGAAAATGAATAGCTAGACCCACGGCTTTTCCAGACCCTGTACTCAAAACGGAGATTAAAATATTAATCAAATAAAAATTCACCACCTATGCTGCCATTTGGTAAAAATTCTCCATACTCTATTTGAGTAGGAACTATGAGGATCTAGCGATCCCTCTGCAGCAGCTAATAAATGTTTGCTGTTAAAATTATAGTCACTTCTAGTTTCAAAGTGGAAGATTTTATTATTCCCATTTCTCTGTTTTGGAGATTTCATGGGGATAAAAAAAAAGAATAGCAATTGTGAACCCCTAAATGGGACCATGTCCTTAGTCCTTTTCTCTATCCTGTTTTGAAGAGCCTTCTGAAGTGTCTCTACTTAGATTCAGTACTAAGGAAAGAAAAAAAAGTCTTGTGTAGTTTTTGAAGTCCTTACCTCTCTGGCAATAGAGTGATTCTTTAAGTTTGCAGAAATCTCCTCAAACTTGGAAGCATAACCATGATTGTAGAAGAACAATAATGTATAGTGGCTCATAGAAGAAATATGAATACAAAGTTTTTGAGGCATCAAATATTAAAATTTCTTCATAAGCACTAATGAGCAAAGGGAGATAAGCTTTTAGGCTCAGACAAATTTATGTGTTTCTTATTAAGTATTCTCGTTCCAAAAGGAATGAATGCAAGTTGGCAAGATGTTTGTCTTTCAATTATCAGGATCTTTCTCATGAAATCATCATTGTTGTTTCAGTTGACGAATACATAGCCGGCAATCAATTTTCCTGAAACTTGCAGGTTTAGAAGAGGTATGATTGAGGATATTTTAGGGTGCAACAAGGAGATAAAGTACATAATGCAGTTTGATTTTTGCTCTTTCATCAGTCCTTAGAGCCTATCTCTTGCATGCCAATTTATGGGCATAACTACATTCTTGTCAATGTAGTTTCTGAGCTTAATAATGCCACCACCCAGATTTTCCTCTCCAAGTCAATGACTAGTTAAAGCAATTTTTGACTAACAGCCCATCTATTCTGCATAGCATTATTTTCATACTTGATGGTCCATGACCACCAAGAGATGAGGAAAGAATCTTACTTTCCTTTCCAATTCAATGGGTACATATATCAATTTTCCATTAATGGCCTATTTAAATTGTAACAAACTATAAAGCATTATTTCTTTGGGCAATGCTCCATGACTACCTAGGATCAAAGAGAAAAGGATCCACGTTCTCTCCCAATCAATGGATGCATATAGCAACTATGGCTAACATTCTTGTTAATTAAATGGGAAAGAGTTCCACATTCCATAGAGAAATGATGATTCAAAAAGGAAAATTTCTTAAAACTAAAAATATCTATACATCTCTGGAGGCAGTAGCCTAATACAAGGAACAGAGATTTTGGACAACAATGTCCAGGGAAAAAACTGCTAGAATCTAGCACTGATGTATTTGAAGCATAGTTGGAAGACTCAGACTTAGCAACCAAAATTTTGCCTCAGACTTGGGATTCTACAAAAACTCTGTCAAAAAAATGTATAATTACACAAGAAAATAGAAACTGATGCATTTAGAGAACACATAAGCCTATTATAATCATCAATTTGTCATAATTCAAAGACTATATAGGTCATATGACTCTCAAATCATCAAATTACATAGTTCCACAAAATCTTGAAATGGGGGGACCAAGGGCCTAGATTTGGGGATAATAGGGGGCCAGCAACAGGTAGGTGTCTAAAGCGAAGGCTCCAATGGGGTCAAGAGGCAATGCCCCTCACGAGGGTTTTGAGATAAACACTCCTAGTGGGCCTGAGGGGCATTCGAGACCACACAAACCTTCATGGTTCACACTATCTTTTCATAATTTTATCACTACATTTTTGTTGGGGGCTTTTCTAATTCTACGCCAACAAATTGCTAAAATGAAAAATTGTGGGGTTTCCTCTTAATTTGATGCCACACAAGTCTACACCAAAAAATTGCAAGTCTTCCTTTAAAACTCAGATAAATCTTCATCAAAAACCATGAGCAAAGTCAAATTCTAGGGGACCACATCAACCCATATGCCCCAATCCAAAAGTAACTCCTCCCAACATAGAATTCAACTCTCACTTGACCAACTTGAACACTATAACAAGAGGCTCAAGAGTAACTCCCAAGCACTCCAGCATCAGGCAATAATTACACTTACATGTCTCTTACAAATGGCTATAAATAGTTGGAAAAAAATGCTATTCATAGTCCACCTAGTAATCCCCTATTCAATTTCTTACAACCATCATAAGACCAATGACAGATGACCAAGAGTGCCAACAATAGAATCTCAAGATTCCATCCAAGAGGGGTACTCTTTCCCATGTTGCTACATGATTTACAGTAGTACAAACATTAAATAATTGCTTTCAGACCTTGGACATTACAGGGTGTACAAACAACACCTAGTCCTCCAGTCCTAACAATCTACCACATCTTGTATACATTGCAAGATTCCTAAAGGATACTCAACATAGTGAACAAATAATAGAGATTGGTCCTCATAGCCATCTTGCACCATCTAAATTTCTTTGTGTTCACGGCCTTCATTAAAATATCTACAACATGCACCAAGGTATCCACCTAGTCAAACACAACCATCTTATCCTCTACCATGTCACAAACAAATAGGGTCCTCACACTTGACTGCTCTCATGTTTGGTGCTTACTTATGGCCCTCTAATTGTGTAGGTTTGTATGAATGCATTATACTTGTTTTATTTTCCATTACATGTGAACGAATATATTTATGCTCGTATGCTAAGCTATAAAGATTGGTTAATCAGCCCCAGCCACACTTAATGTTTGAATACAAATGGAAGGTTGAACAGTGAAGGGTGAGTCATCGATCACTTCTTTTTGGCACATTGCCTCCTTTTTCATTTTGTTTCTCTAGACCTTTGGCTCTTTCTGATACCTGAACTATTTCTAAGCCTTCTCCCTTGAGATTGTTAGCATGCGAGTAGATTAGCACTAGATTAAGAGTAATAAAGGAACTGACCTTATCCAAAAATTCCTCTGAGAAAAAGATAATTGTTGGCTTGGAGGTTTCCATTGTTGGGATTTCCCTAAACCGACACATCACACAAGCCTTTGTTGGGTCTGGCAATCGACAATGCAAACAATTTTAACATTGCACAAGGAATTCAAAGCCTTCAAGCCCTAATTGTAGGCGACTCAAATTCATACATTACTCACAAGATAACTCTTCTTCTTTTCCCTCCAAGATCGCCCCTTGTTCTCACCTAAAGTGGACCCACTTTTTCCATTAGGCACCCTACAATGAGCAGATGGTTTTGACATCTCAACACATGGATTGGACAATTTCAAAGAATATGGAGTACACAAGTGGAGCCAAGGCCCCAATAGACCCCAACAAACCTATTTTATTGTTGCCTAATTTTTCAGGTAGTACCCTTATACGAAAGATTGCATCAACTTGGTCATCCTTGTTCATATGTGTTGTTTGCATGGGCACAAGTCTTTTAAACACCTCTTCTGATTTTTCAAAAAGTCCAAGGTTTGGCACAAATCGTTCCAATGTCTAGGTCACAATCAACTTCAAAATGTTGCTTGCAGGAAACTCTCTAAGACCATTGGTATACCTCAACAAAACAACAAAACAAAAAATATGCTCAAATCAAAAGGGCTCCAGGTCCTCTTTCTATAGAAAAGATGTCACTACAAAGTACAAATCAAACTACAATTCAAAAGTTACATTCAGAACCTGGACAATTATACCAAGAACAACATGCAGCGATTTTTTCGCCCAAGAAATAAGGATAGGCTACTCAATTTTGAAGACATGCAAAAGAGGGCAGTTATCCTACAAACGTATGGTTCAAACCCATATAATGTGCAAGTAGAATGCAGCATAATATGCCAAAGAGAATGGGAAAGAGTTGAATGAATAAGAGATGCTGCAATTAGGTATGAGATGACCCACAACCAAGTGATTAGTTGGCCATATAAAAGTGCCCATCTGGTCACAAAGAATGGATCTGGCTTCAATACCAATTGAAACAAGCATAGAGGGGAGTTATGACCTGAATGGAGAAAAAAAACTTGTAAAGAAATTAAAATGTTCTTCAATGGCATTAGCTGAAAAGTACATGTATATACACAACGAGAGTACATGGACTACCATTGAAACCATCATGGAAAAAGTGGATTGGACTGGTCAAAATGAATCTAAAGTCACCTTATCAATGACTATATAAAACAAAACAAAAAAACATGTGTGTAATATGCGAAGTAAATTGGATTATGTGGCAACTTGGACAGCTACGTATCAGTTATGTATAAAAATAATGATATTAAAATCATTTGACATAAAACCCAGAGGTTGACTAATGTGCCCTCCATGAGAAGAAACTTCTTGTTTGAAAAGGTTGCTTGTGTTTAGTTACACCCAACTAGGCCTGACAGTTTACACCATATGTAATTAAACACAAAAGCAGTTTTACCTTGAAACAGTGTTACCCAGGGACGCGTGTCCCTGGGTATAAATCCCCCGTCCCTGTCCCGGAAACGTCCCAGGGACAGGGGATGGCCAGGGGACGGCAGCAGTGTACTATGTTTAATATCACATAATGAATATTTAAAGTTTCTCTATATATTTTAAATTTTTCTATATTTTTTATAGCCATCTCCCCACCGTCCCCAAATTTGGCCTGAAAAATCGAAAACTTGGGAACTCGTCCCGCCATCCCCATCCCGGAAACTTGGGGTAACAGTACCTTGAAATCAACACAGTTCCACATAAAGAAATCCCATATAGACTGTTTTATCTCATGTGCGTTATTAAAACCTCTATCTATCTATCATGGAAGATTGATGATATGCTTACTATGAAACTTAGATCCCGAAATATGTACGATCTTACTAGAGAGAAAATGTCAGAACCAAGTTTGCTATTAGTCTAACATCAATTCAATCCTGCTCTCACCAGGAGGAAGTTTTCAGGATTTGTTGCCCTTTTATTGCATATTCCTGTCTCTTTCTTTTCCAGATGTATCGAATCACAAATTTCAATGTGTAAACATAATATATGTTTTTCACACTCTCTGAAACCTCTAAATAAGTTAATAAAAGATATTAAACATAACATGGGCCAATTTCTCAATTCTGTTATGCATCTTAAAAAGGTTACTCAAGAGAAAGACGAATCAATTTTAAACTTGTGCATTATCATGATCACAGATAAAAATAAATTTCTTGATACATATTATGTCCCAATGTCAGCAGCCATTACAAGAACAGAGAGTGGCCCTTGATCAAAAATCCACCAAAACATGTAATCCAAACAACACACACAAATCATATTTAGAAATATGAGAAAGTATTTTGACACATGCTAACTCAACTTAAGACACCATTATCAAAACTAAAGAAGACTTGGATGATTATACCATACTGCCTAAACAAGTTCATTTGAGTTGTGAGTGTGTATTGTCTGATTGCTTGTAGTGAACCTCCAAATACAAGCCTTTTTAAAGAAAAATATAAGTATTCCAGTGTACAGTCTAGATTATAAAAATAAAGCACATACTGCAATTATTGATGAATCAGTATTCAATAAAAACCTGCAACTATCTCTTCTTGAAACCATATTTCTTCCGTTCATAAAATAGATCTGTTTTTGCACTTCCAAGATTAACAATTTTTGGGCACCCATCCCTATCTTTCTCTTGTTGGGTGCATTCCTTGCAGTAATATGCATCCGAAATGCCTAATCCACCACAAATCACACACCTTCCTTGGTAGGATCCATAGTTGCATTCATCACAAACTCGAACAAGGGTACAAGGTCGCACATAAGAATCACAAATTACACATTTACCATCGCACTTCTCACAAAGTCGACCAATAGCAATTCCCGGCTGCTTTCTGCACATAATAAGATCAGGATGATGCTTGGCCATAGTTGACTGCTAGATTGTACTGTATCTTGACCTACAAAACAAATATCCATTACATACCATCCATCAGAAAACCCAACTAAATGAAGAAAACTGATACTAACAAAAGAACAAGAATAGAGTCATAGACAAGATGATTTGCATTTCATCATATATAAAGATGCAAAACTAAGAAAAATTAGAGTTCCCATAGTAGCTTCAACAAAACATGGATTAAAATCATAACCAAGAACAAATAGAAGAGAATTTTGATAACAAATGATTTCAGAGCTACACGGTGACATTACATTTAGTCTATGTTACAACAAAAATCGCAAATGGCTACTTGGAAACTTTTTTTCTTCTTTCAGTTTGGTAAATGCCTTTTTTGTTGGGAAAGCTATGAAACCAGGAAGAGGTACGGCCCACTGAAGAGTCAACTGCCAATGGCAAATGAGATTCGGTCCTGTGAATAGCTGTAGAAAATTCCCTTCTTTACCACTGAACTATAGCGCAAGAGCTTGGCTACTAGGAAACTTTGAAAACACGAGTTTCTGAAAGCGGGGATACTTGAGAAAACAAGTGCATTGCATAGACTTCTTAAGGAAAGGACAGGAAATGACTAACTGGAAAGAAACCATATCTAAAATGGTAGAAACTACTAAGAATTTCTGAAAACAGTACTGGAAAAATCTCGAATATTGAGTTCTAGTACAGAAAACTTACAAAAACTACTCAAACGAAAGCTTGAAATGGCCAGAAACATTTTTTGTACTGCTGGAAACACTTCCAGCTCCTCTGTAAGAACTTCACAAAATTTCCAGCTTCCCCAGTTAGGAAAATTCTCAGGAAACCAGAAACTAATTTCTAAAGGAAAATGGCTTCCAGGATTCAGAACATTTGGGTATTTTTATCATCAGCAAGGACAACGAAGGCATTTATGTTATTGAGTTTTAGGATGAGGTTCTCCTTCAGGCACTCGAGGAAGCAGAAGGAAGATAACTCATCCAGTACGACAAATCATAGTTTGCAGACTCGCCCAGTACTCGGCAAATCTCGCCAAACACCCAAGTCTTTTGGGCAGCTGAGACGAGTTGACCAGACTCATGAGCAGAGTCTCGGAGAGTCTTGCTGAGTTCTCAGCCAAGTCTTGGGCTTGGACTCCTGAGTCCCGAGCTCAGACTCTCAGTCTGCAGGGAAAACGCCCATGCAGCATTTTAAGTAAAAAAAACATCATTTTTTTTCATTTTTAGCTCTTATTTGCCCATTTCACTGAGTTGAGAAGAGAAGTGTTTAGAATCAAAAGACAAATTAGGAGGGGAAAGAGGAAGATGTAGATTGTATTTGGTTGCTTTTTTCATTTTGACATACCATTATATGTAAACAATTATAAATTTATAATGTTGCTATACATTTTAAACTATGATATTTCAAATTTGGAGAGTTTGAAGATTATATGACACATGTAATGTTTGAATTATGACAAATTGATAGTCAAATTAGGCTTTTTATGTTGTCTAAATGTAATAATTTCTTTTTTTTGCTGAGTTCCCAAGTCCGAGTCAAAATTTTGGGCTGCCTAGTCAAGTCCGAATCCAAGTCCTAAAACTATGGGACAAATGACTTTAGATTTTCCACCAAAGGGAGAGGAGACCAAAGGCCGTTAAGAACTCAATTGGGTCCTCAATTTCAATTTCTGCAAGCAAGAAAATCTATTGGTGACAAAGCCAATGGTCACATTCTTTGCTCAACAACTGTTGTGTCAAGGATCAGAAAGGCCATCTCCCAATGCAGGGCTCAACCAAAGGGAGAGGAATCAACCTTTAGAGGGGGGCATTTATACCATTGACCTTTATGTAGGGACTGTTATATTATCGTAATGGTGAAATTAGCATATCCATGCCATTTATCTTTTCGTTTTGTGCTCACCTTGGTGGAGTGTCTCAATGCAACAACATAGTGACAAGTAGCACACTAATGTTAGGCTTGGCTTGTGGCTCAATTCCCATCAACATCCCACTCACCCTTATCTGTGCTATCTTTCATATATTTGCAATTACTCATCATTATTGCACCTTCATTTGCACTCACTTCCATACATTCACTTGCAGCCTTAAAATTACCATTTTAACCCTAAGGTTCATTTCCCAACGACTCGGGATTAACCTAGTTTAGTTCCCAGGCACATGATAATAAACCTGAAATTCAAATTTTTATATTCAAATTCTGACTTTTCCACCCCTTTCTGCTAATCACTATGAACCACCTTAACACACATTTGTACAGCATGTTGCTATGTCATTTAAAGACATTGAATGTGCAATTCATTCAAATGCAAGGAAATGAGAAAATCACACTCAATTTCTAAAGGTAGTAAAAGAATTTGATCTCAATCATCACCAAAATAGACCATTTGTATGTCTGTGCATTCCGACATTGCTCGTCACTATTATTAACCTATCAAAGGGATTTGACTTAGGAGAAACCATTCACCCATTGAGTCAGCAAACTCCTAAACAGTGTCCCTAAACACTATCATGACAAGTTCAGCTAACTAGTAGATGAAAGCAAACAGGTTTTCAGGCACATATTCTGTCAGATCAATCTTGCGCAACAGGGATAAAATCCCCACAGCAAATCAATTCCACAGCACTTGGGATCAAACTCACTGCACTCAGGAATGAATTGCAGAGTTTTCTGAGACTGCACAAAACCTCAGACAGTCATCATACAGAGCCAATAAATTATCCTACTGAGGCGAATCAATTCAGCATTGCATCTGCATCATTCTTCTATTATTGATTATAGAACTCATACTCCTGTCCATCACGCTTAATTTTTGTGTATTTGTTTCAATTATCAGTCCCAGCTCTGATCAATCTAAGTTAAATTGGTGCTTGTTGATTGCATTTATATATAGACTATATAAAAGGGATTTTATTCCCTTACAAGTATATAAAAATAGTCATCATAAGATGAGGGTGTACGTACAGGTTCTCGTCCCTAAACTGGAGTTTCCTGATGCTTATGTAGAATGGTTCTTTTATTGTTCAAATGGACATTTTTTTATAGTCATAATGCAAAAGAAGAAGCATCTAGAACTACAAGCATGCTGGAACCACATTTCTTGTTTTAAGGGAAACATTATTTGCTCTCTAGGTTTACAGAGTCTCTGTTTTGGGTTTTGACTAAAATAAAGGACAGTTCTTAACAGGATTATATTTGTTCTTAAAGTACCAGTTTCTTGCAACCTAAATGAAAATCCAAGGTTAAAAATTGCCCATCCAGTTACGATTAAAATTTCCATTTTCCAACGACTTTGATAGACATACCAGGCCCGTGACATGCAAGTAATTTTACGGACCGACATTCAGCTTGAAGTGCAGTTATGTTCATAGAATTTATAATTCTCAAAAAAATTCAGTAGTTCCATTTCGAAATAAAAGACTTCATAAAAAAGCCTCTTCAAGGCTTATACCTGGAATGCTTCAGCTTACAGAGATTGTGTTGAGAGTTGCCTCTTTCCCTGTTCAATGTAAGTTATACTACCTTCGAACACTCTTCAATGTATATGAAGATACAATTCAGCGCTCGTCCTGTGTTCACATGCATACTTTTTATTTATAAAGGTGAGGAATTAAAGAGAGAAACCTAAACTTTAGGCTAGGAGAAGCAGCTTGTTTTCTAGATACCTCGTCATCCTCCTACAAATTAAATTAAAAGATTATATGGTCCACGGCTTCCATGTAACTCAATTGAATTGGAGAGCAGCCCACTTTAAATTCAAGTTTATATGTTTGTAATGGTCAAATTTGTATAATTGTGTTCGTTTTAAGGAGTGTTTTAATTATATATATATATATATATATATAGGGGAAACGTACCAGTAGTCGTCAGGACTAACTTCACGCATTTGTGCAGAGTGTAAAATAGGTCCAATTTCAAATTATTATTTTTAGGCTTCTTCATAAGCGAGTTAGGACCTTAAAAAGAAAAATTTGGCTTCTGGGTATTTAAAATGCACCTTGTAGAACCCATAAAACGAAAGGTGTTCAAAAAGGGTGTTTTAAAACCTTCGCCCCATACATCTTTACCACTTCGCCAGTACCCGTTCATTA
Source organism: Sequoiadendron giganteum (assembly GCA_007115665.2). NCBI lineage: Eukaryota > Viridiplantae > Streptophyta > Pinopsida > Cupressales > Cupressaceae > Sequoiadendron > Sequoiadendron giganteum. Next base: position 290,276,206 of record CM021108.1, on the reverse strand, counting down.
GACAAACAATAAAAACCCACAAATATTTAAAGTGTTTTCAATAGTTTTTAATGTGGGATTAATTTTTTTTGTCAACTACACATTCAGTAGTGAACATATATTGGTGTAATTTGTAAATTTTTATTGGCATAAATAAAACAATGTAATGACTAAAATGTAAACGGTTATTGGGGGGTCAGGTGAGCATGGAGTGAACGGGTATTGGATCGTGGGCAGCAATTGGGGGTTTTCCCCTATATATATATATGTCAGAATATTGTGTAAAGTTAAGTATTTTGTTTTCTCTATTATATCGATATTTATATACTTATCGTTCATCTCATTCATATGTTTATGCATCTTATGTATTTGTCTTATTTGTTTATTTATTGTACTAATGAGCACGCACACATTATCCACTATGATTTGGCCTATTTCATTTTTCGAGAACAAGTTCATTATCACGAAAGACATTCTCACAATTGTAGACTTGTCTTGCCCAAATTCAAAAAATTAAAATTGAAATTTAGCCAACTCTTGTTTTTACCTTTCTTACCTAGGACTGACTAAACATAAATTTATGTGATGTGTCACTATTTTATTGCATTTGAAGGTATTGAATGTATTCATTTTACACAATGAATATTAATAAATCCTCTCTCATTCAAAGTAGATAAAAATTTGGATTTGGTGCACTAAAAATAATCAAGATCTAAATGATCATTTATAACATACTCACTCATACTACAAAGTAAATACTTAAGTTTTTACCATGGAAGTAAATACAATATATGCTTAAAAATAGGAGAGTAAAAAAATCATTTTCATACATCATTTATTGCACATGATCAAAACATGAATGTATAATACAACTTTAGAAATTGAATCATATTAATTTCAACTTGCAAAATAAGTAAAACTTTTCAATTGCAATTTACACATGAAATACTTTCAAGTATACAAGTTAACAATATTGATACAAGCTCAAGTCTTGCATATCTGGAAAATGCTTATGTTTCACAAGCCTTAGTGTTGTCGCCTGCAAGAGGGAGAGCATCACCTGGACATTTTACCTCCAAACACAAATCAACGATCCTCCTCACATCTTTCAATTGGAAGTGGCCCTACCCTTCATGCAGAGTATAGAATAAGGAATCCACAAGTATGTCACTTGAGTTTCTAGTGGTGTGTCCTATATAACCAATCGACCATACAACTTTAGACATCTCTAACTAAGTATAACCAATCTGACTGGATATGCAATCTGGATCACGATGAACCGACTAATGCAAGCAGAGACTATTGCATTACTTTGGCCAAAGATTTGAAACATATCAAACACTTCCTTAGGAAGCAAAGTCGTAAGTTCACACACCTCTAACTCGACTTGGAAAATACCTTGACCTAAGGTTTAACACATGATTGATTGTTTAACTTGCTTGATTGACCTTTCTTAAGGATACTTAATCATAAAAATAATAACTTCTAAAGTCAGTAAACGACTATAATGGATATGCTTTCCCAACTTTGAACACTCATGTTATGTTCTCATAACATCTTAGGACTTGGCAAGTGTCGCTTCTTCAAGTACTTGCACTCAAACCTTAAGAGTAACCTACTCTCCTATTTTCATGCACATGTGGTTTACAATGTTATCAAATAATGTCATCAACTCGAGACACTATCTCACATTTAGGTTCTTGACTAATTGTCAAATAAGTAAAATAAAATAATATTTATCATTAATAAAAAAATCACTTCTTTTATAACATAGTTTAGATTTTTCTATTTTTCCTCATGTTTTATGCACAAGAACTCAATAATAGTGTTGGTTAAAATACAATATAAATTACCAACTTCATTTTTCTGAAAGAATACTATGTTGAAGTGTTTGAAAATTTTTCAAAAAATCATAATAGAAAGATGATTTTATTCACCTAACTCGATAGTGAAAGCATATAGCTTATTTCTTAATTTTATTATCACATAACCTATATTATTCTTTGTGTAAGGGTAAGTGCACCAAGATGGGGGGTCAAAAAAGGGTCTTAAGTGGCCACTTTTTTTTTCTAAAATCAAGAAATATTGACCTTGGATGAGAAATTGAAGATATTTACACTCAAAATTTAAAGATGCAACAAAAACAAGAGGCATAGTGCTTCGAATCTACTTTCTAAACCTTTTTTTTTTTTAAATGGTAGAGATTAAGGGGTTCAAAAAGGGGGGCCACACAAATTGGTCCCGTTTTTTTTTTAAAACATAACATAGCATATGGTGTGGCCCCCCTAAAATGTTAACCCCTTTTAGCATTTTAAAAACCTCTTTAGTGAGAAATTAGCTAACACCATGTAGTTTATCCCTTATTTTTTGATAATTTTTTAATGAATATGTGATTTTTTTTCTAATTTTCAAAGTGGACACATCTTTAAAAAAATAGAAATTTGAGTGTGTTCCCCCTTAAATTTTGTGAAAACTTATCAAAAATAAACAAAATTGAATATGTGTAAAATGGAGTCTTGTTTCTAAAAAATTGATTTATTCGAAATTTCAATGAATGGTTAAAAAATAAAGTAAAAATTACCAAAATTTGGTTTTTGACAAAAAATGAATATGCCAACAAAAGAAATTAAAGATGAAATCCTTAACATACTCAAAATGTGAAAAAAATTGCATGGTTAGATAGCTAAGAGAAGGCTTAACATTACCCAAGTGTCTTTTTACTTAACCTTGAAACATGTGTAAACCTGATGGGGAGCATGCTTGAGATTATGTGATTTTTTTTAGAATCTAAACAAACATGTCTTTGGGTGTTGGAAAGTCATTCCAAGTCTTTGGATTGAAAATCCAAAGAAAATCCAAGCCAAATGCTTGGAAATTCTCAAAGTAGACAAAAACATGAGCCCATTATAATGCACTTGCATTATGACTTCTTTTAACTTTGTGATTGTATGTTTGTATGTGTGTATGTATGTATGTATGTTTGTGAAATGTAGGAAAAGGGGGTCCTAGGTCCTAAATGTAAAGAACCTAGGATATAATGGGGATTTTCTTAAATTTCATTAGAATACCAACCACAAAGCCAAGAGATTAACTTTCAACCTCAATGGTGAGCCAATCAGACCTAGGTTGGTGATTCTTTAGGGCCTTAGGATGATTAAGAATGATCTAGAAATTATTTGAAATGATGAAACTTGTCAAACTATATGACCTAATATGTAAAATGAAGATTCTTGAAGATAAATAAACTATAACAGTACTTTTTAGGCAGATATGAGAGATATCAAAGGGTATGTACCTGTCACCAAAATTTGATTTTGGCATGTGCAGAGGAACTGGTTCATCTGTAGGTGAAAGGGTCTTCGATTTGGCTTCCAAAAATACTTTTTACAGTCCTCTGGTGCTAGGTATGAGATGCTTTTCACCTACAAACTTGTTGTAATGCCATAAATAAATTTTGCATTTAGTTTCTATAAGTTGACAAGAATGATGACAAAAAATGCAACAATGCAAAAAAATTCTTCAAGATCTCTTTAATCCTTCTTCAAGCTATAACTTGTACACACGCAAAGAGAAAAAAATGTTTATGCCATATATGGGTTTGCCTTAGTCAAACCTTGTGAATAGTGTTCTCACTTTCACAATGACAATATGTCAATAATGTTGTAGACACTAAAAATTGTCTCAAGCTTGCGATTTCTAAATTCTCCATCATTTCCCCTTTTGTCCTTGATAATTAAATAATTCTAATAATTTAATTATTTTCTAAAGTCATAATTCCTCTATTAATTAAATAATTTTAATTATTTAATTAATTCATTTTCTTTTATCTTTATTCCTCCTTGATTAATTAAATATGCCACTAATTAAGTCCTCTTCTTTCTAAAATTAAATAAATTCCTATTTATTTAATTTTTGTCCACTTTCCACTATAATTAAATAATTTTTATTTTTATTTAATTATTCATAAGCATTTTCTCTCCTAATTTAAATTCTCTTGAATTTTGAATTAAATCATTATATTTAATTCAAAAGATTCCTTTTGTCACATTCTTCTATAATTAAATAATATTTTTATTATTTAATTATTCATTTGTCATCTAAATTAAATAATTTTTATTATTTAATTTCTCTTATCACCTCTTTGTCTATGCTCATTTTAAATAAAATTATTTATTTAAAATAGTCTCACTTTCTAATTTCCCTTTTTTTAGTAAATAATTCAAATTAATTATTTACTATCATGTGACCCCGCCTTTTGAATTAAATTAAATTTTTAATTCCAAATAGTCTTTGTCCTCCAAAAATCAAGTATTTTCTATTATTATTTGATTCTCCAGCCACCTCTTTTTCTGTGCCAATCTTATCTCTTGTCACATGCATTGTCAACCCTTGATTTGATTTTCTAAAAATCAATCATGTCCATTCATTTCAAATTTGACCTAATGTTGCCCTAACCCTAATTATGGGTTGTCATATTGAATCTTGTCCATTGATTCTAGGGCACTTGCCAACTTTCAATCTTGGCCATTGATTAAGACATCTTATTGACATCCAATCTCAACCATCAATCCGAATAAGACCTTTCCTATAAGTAAACTCTCTCATAAGCTATTTGGGGGTTGATTCTTCAAGTGTTCTTATGTTGTCAAAATCATTCTTGTTTTCCTCTATTTCTATCTATTATCATCTATCTTCATCCACACATATTATGCAAGTACATGATTCTAGTGTGAGACAACAATCTTCAATATTTTGCTAGTCACTTGTCATAGACTTATTATTGCACACTCTAATATGAGGGTAATTATCATATTCAAGAAAAATGGAGAAGAGTCATGGAGGTGAATCAATGGTAGCATGAAGATTTGGTAATATTGTTTTATATTTTATGTTTTTTCTGCTCATTTGTGTTTCATTGTTTATTAGGGTTTGATTTATATGCTTTATTGTATTCACCTTAATATTTCATCCCTCATTACATTGGTGAACCTGACATATTTTGAGAAATTTTGAGAAATTTTGGAGTTGGATTCTTTTTGTTGCAGGTTTTGCATCATTTTGGGACAAAACCCTAGTTTTCAAAGATTCAACCATAACATTCAAACGGCTATAGATATTTTCACAAAAAAAATCTACAGGTTGGGGACAATATCAAGAGCTTCCATGCCAAAAAATAGATTTTTTGGAGATGTTTTTAATTTTTTATAATTTGTTTATTATTTTTCATGAAAAATCAATTTTGAGAGCAAATTGTCATTTTTTTCAGATATTTTTATATTTTTGGAAAGAGCTCTGAATTTCAATAGGGTTATGTTCTTTAGGTTTTAAATTTGGATGAAAAATTATTAGTCAAACAACAGATCTTTGAAAATTAGGGTTTTACAAAGATTTGCATATAGCTTACAAAAAGTTGCAGACATTTTCACAATTTTTTTAAAAAGATTTGGAATGATGTTAGATGCCTTCTAAAAAAAATCAGAATTTTTGGACCTGTTTTGAATTTTTTATAAGTTTTTATGATTTTTCATAAAAAAATTAATTTCGGGTGCAAAACAGAAAAAAAAAATCGAATTTCTTTACATTTTTGGAAAGCTCTCAAAATTTTAGTAAGGGTCCATTCTTTGTATTTTTATGTTTACTTTCAAAAATATTTCCAAAAAATCAGATTTGTCTTGACTAGCTAACCCTCTAATATTAGTGATCAATCATCTTGTTAGGGTTTTGGCTTTGTTGGGTTTGTGAATGTGTAGAAAAAAATAAACACTTCAAAAAATACATTGGATCAAGTGGACAAATAATTTGGAGCTAAAGAAAGTCTAGGTGCACACATTCCATCTTTCATCTCTAATCATTGCTTGTCAACACACTTCAATTTGGGCTTAAAAGAACATCTTGTTTGTCACACATTTGGATTTTGGGGTCTAAAATAAATCTTGTTTGTTGTCACATCTTTGAAATTGGGCTTAAAATGAACCATTGTCTTCAACCACACATTTTGACTAGTTAAAAAGAACAAGTGCTTGAACTGTTTTACACACATTTCAATTTTTTAAAGGGAAATTAATCATTATGAGTGTGAATCAAGTGTGTGTGTCCTCCACAACACCTCACTTGGTTGGATTTTTTGCCATACCCTTCTTAGGAGGCCTGCTTGGAGCACACACCCCTCCAAGGGATGACCTCAATCGAGTGTGAATCAAAAGACACGCTCCTTTGGGAGTTGAAATCTTGTCACTCTGGGCTAAGCCCCAAATAACTTTATACCTTTGGGAAGTGAAGGTGAAGGGTGGGTTACCCCTTTCTCCCGGCTTATTGGCAAGATTTTTCTTCCAAATTATACCTAGTCAACCTTTTGAGACCTACTTGGCCATACCCACTTGACTAACATTAGGCTTGTTGTTGTGTATTCAAGTGTTTTCTTAATCATAACATTTAATCTTAAAAGACAAATTTATCATTGTGTTTGTTGTGTGTGTTCATGCATTTACATGTGCAATCTTGTGTTTGATATGGTACAAGTCAAAATTCCAATAAACTCTTGCCACATCATCCAAATCATACAATCTTGTCATTCCACATCATATCCTAATCATCATCATCTCTTTAATCCAATCAACATCATTTTACACGATGAAAACATTAGAAGACATGGCACTAAAGCTTGTTCACATACTTCACAAAGCTCAAACAAGCCAATCACCTTTAAATCAACAATGCATTCAAGAATTCCATGGCATGATCCAAACACTTCAAACAAGCCAATCACCTCAAATGCAACAACTCATAGCACACATCCAATATCTCATGGCCACTTGTCAAATTCAACAAGCACATCATCAAGTTCAATCACCACATCAAAAAAAATCACCTCAATCCTATGTGTCACCTATATCATCATATCAACCTCATCCATCCACATATCATGTTTCCCCTTCATCAACCTATCACACGTCTTCTAATGTCAACCCTTATTCATATCAATCCACCTTTCAACAACCATTATCCTATGCACCTTCTTCATCATTGTCACAACAACAAGTCATATCACAATAATTCCAAACACCATTCCAACCTCAACACATTCAACCACAATCCTATGTGTCACCTTTATCAGCATGCCAACCTAACCCATCTACCTATCATTTCAATGCCACATCAAAATTTCCACCCATATCACAACAAGAACATAGGATCCCATTTCCACCTTGGCAACAAAATCAAGAGCCTTTCAATTCTCATGTTCCATTTGACAAGGGGAAAACCAATCTAGTTCATGCACCCTTACCACCATCCAATAAAATTCCTATCCATAAGCCACCATTTCCTTGTCCTAATCCATTGGCATCTCCACCCTCTAACACATAATACTCTTCATTACCCCCGCCATCATCTAATTCTCCATTAAATCCTCCTATAAAGGATGTAACCCAAAGGTTACAAGCAAGGAATCAATTGTCACCATGTCATTCAACACATATACTTGAACATACAAAAGAGTCCTCAAACATCATGTCAAGACCTTCAAGCCAACCATGTCATCCACAACCCTTTGAGCCAATTCAAGATTCTCTCGTTGTAAGTACAAGTCACTCTCTTTCATGCTCCTATGTTGTTGACCACCAAGAACATGTCAAGTCTCTCCATGAGAAATCCCCTTCCACTTCAATTCAAGCAACCCAAGAGGTATGTCAAGAGCCTAATCCTAAGCATGTGGAAACATCAAGCTTTAGTCCTAATCAATATCAAATCATTTTCATCCAACCTATCCATAATCTATATCTTTTATATGATAAATATGATATCCATAATGCTGAAGAGCCTATCCATGAGCAACTTGATCCTATATCCATGTATGAGCAAGATATTCCAAATTCACGTCCACCTAGTCCTATCCATGATCCATTAACATCCACTTCCCTTGATGAGAGATGTGCCTCCCAAGCACACATAGAAGATCAAACAAATACCTTGTATCTAAGTGAAAATAATGCCAATCAAGATTCTATCGATCCTCCAACACCCACTATCAACCCCATTACGATTCCTCCATCATATCCTATTAGTCTTTCCACCCTCATTCATGAATGTCCCTCCTTAGAACAACAACAACCATTATCTTCTCCATACAATAAGGAACTCATGTCTATTTTTCCACCTACACCTAGTCCCATTATCCACTTCATACCCCAAGGACACCAATCTCAAGATTTTGGTACTTCCTCCATACATCCTAATTCCTCCTCCTTCCATCATAAATCCTACCATATACCTGAGACATATGCTTCAATCCTTCCTCCATCATCCTACGAATTTCAAAAGCATGTGACCATACACCTTCCACCATCAACTTTTTCACCATTACTTCCAACACCTAATATCCCTACCATTTAATCCTCTTATCCATTTATCCATAAATACCCTAACATTCCTAATCATGACCAACAAATGCACACATTGTCTAAACAAGAATCTTCCACTCATTCTGCCATACCCATGGGATTTAAAAGAAAAAATTTCAATGCCTTTACCTATAAAGTAAAAATCCTAATTACCCTCATGCCTTAGGACATCAATACACAAATTCAAAGCAAAATCCATCTAAAAAGTTATATAAGCCCATACCTCCAAAAGAAAAGTCCAAAATAAAAATGGCTTGGGTCCCTAAAAAAATGGGAAGCAAGTCAAATGAGACATCTACATTACAAAAATCCCAACCATCCACTTCCACCTCACATTCCCACTCTTTTCAAAAATTACAAAAATCCCACAAGCAATATAAAAGTCATAAAAATACTAAGTCTATGTGGGTACCTAAAGCACTATATCCACCATCTCTTAAGCAAACAACACCATTGCTTCCTACACCACCTTCCCATCAAAAGATTCAACGTTTATCACAATGTGTGCAACCATTGGCCATGATTCCATTCCCACATACAAAATATCCTCACCCTTAACTCATTATCCTACATATCCCTCCCACCACATTCCTATGGTCCATGCTTTTGGTTGAGCCTCCCCATTCATCTTTTGCAAAAGTCCTATATCTTCCATACATATTTCACATCATAATCCACTATTTTCCTCCATAATCCACATCATAATCCATCATCTACCTACACCATCTCCCTTTCATGGCATCCCTTACCAAAATCTATGAGCACATTTGACATGGTCCATGCAATGAAATTCGTTTCTAGTGGGACTATCACCTTTCATGGAACTCAACACTTGAGTCCCTCCTATCCATATTCCCCTTCTCCTATCCAAAAAGTCACAAAGTCAAAAAAAAAATTCAAAAAAAAAGAAGAAAAAAAAAAGGAAACAAAAATCCCTTCATCCAACAGTGAAAACCTGGTAAACAGGTGCCCTGGATAAGTGCCATGATGAAAACCTGGCAAACAGGTGTCATGTGTAGGTTTCTCTTCTATGTCACTTACACTTGTGGGCACAATGTCTTATCTATCCAACTTATCATTTTCATGTCATATCATTTCCCTAAGGGTGGATAAGTGGACTCAAAGATGATAAGGGAAAAAATTTTGAAACATGTTTTTTGAATATCTTTTGACATACCTCATCTTTATAAACCAAGCCTATCATTATCCTATTGTCATAAGCTTTGTCATGAAAAATCCTAAGTATTATACCTAGAATGGGGCATGTTGTTCCTATGCAACATAGTCTTTGGAGATCACATCCTTGCTCTCATATGATGCATACATCCTTTCCATCCATCCATCTATCATGAACCTTTTATCCCTTATCCTATCACCCACCCTTGCACCTAGACTTGGTTTTCCCTTGTCATTGGTATCTAGCACAAAGGCTACCCAAATTTTCGTCCATTGACACCTCAAAACATGTCAAAAAATCCCCCAAAAAATCATAGTGTCAAAAAAAAATAAAAAATCAAAACATGTCAAAAAATCCCCAAAAAAAATCATAAATGTCAAAAATCCAAAAAAATCAAAATATCCAAAAAACGCAAAAAAAAATCCAAATAACTTTCAAAAATAAAAATAAAAAGTCAAAATTCATCACATCAGTCAAATTAGGCAAACATAGTCCCATCGGTCAAACAAGTCAGACAATGTCCATCTCGTCAAACATTAGGTCACATTGGTCAAATAAGTCATACAATGTCAATCTCCTCACACAAAGTCATATTTCATTAGACATAGTCACACTCAAACACAAGACATTCATCAAAATGTCTGCATTCAAATAGTGATCCAATAGACATTATAGTCCAATCTGTCATTAAGTTAAACTCAGAAAACATAGTCTAGTCAATCATCTAGTCACATTAGTCAAATTGCCAAAACAATGTCAATCTCATCACTCTTTGGTCCTCTCCAAGATGTGTCCTTCTTGGACTTGGACCTCATCAAAATGTCATTTGTCTTTTCAGGATGTGTCCTTCCTGACCTTAGGCACCGTCAAACTATCAAACTGTCAAACCGTCATGCAAACAATCTTTGACAAACAAATGTTGGCTAACACATTGAATGGTTGTTGATTTTTCTGGTCTGTTTTGTCTCTTGGTCATGTTACTAGCTACCTCGAGGATGTCCCATGAAGGATTTAGAGGTGCGATGACATCCCCTGACCTATTTTCTTTGACTATTGTTTGTGGATTGTCTTAGCAAAATGATTGGGGCAACTTGGCCCTTAGTATGAGCTAGAACATTCCTTGTCTCCGACTATCTGTTCTGCAAGTGGATGACCTTGCACACCTTGGTCTATGTCATACCATGGTTTTTGTTGTCCATTTATGTCATTTTATTGCCCAATGATGATTAGTGCAGAGTCTTGTCTAGAAAAATATGCATCTTTAAAGTTGTCTCCACTAAACATCCATGTCTTCCATGCTAATGTTTCTTCTATTCCTTCATTCTCTAGTCTTCTCATCCATTTCGAGAGCCCACTCGTATTCTTAGAATCCAACTATCCTCTCAAGGGGGCATACCACAACCCTCCTCGTCATTCTTCCTCATCCCTATTTTGCACTAGGGCATATTCTTGACTTGTTTTCTTTGCCATAATGCGATAAACTACATTATGACAAAGAGGGGCAAATGTAGACACATAAAAATGGCCTAGACCCGCAAACCACATTTTTCTATATCATGCTTCGTCTCAACATAATTAAAATATTTAATTATGTCCTATAGTCCAATGTCAACTATTAATTAAATAATTCTTAATTATTTAATTAATTCACGTCTTTTATTACTCCTGGCTATTTAAATTAAAAAAAATAAACTTTATTTAAATACATCGCTAATTTCTTATGTCACTCTATAATTAAATGAATTCCTAAATTTATTTAATTATTATTAGTCCATTACTTCCTCCTAATTATTTAAATAAATAAACTTTATTTATTTATTTAATACGTCATTAATTATTTATGTCTGCTCATAATTAAATAAATTCCTATTATTTATTTAATTATTATCCTCTCTAGATTTCTTTCTAATTTTAAATAAAATTATTTATCCTCTCCAGCTTTCCTTCTAATTTTAAATAAAATCATCTATTTAAAATTATCCATTTTCTTCAACTTTCTTTCTAATTTTAAATAAAATCATATTTAAAATTACCCACTTTCTAATTTCCCTCCTTTTAGTAAGTAATTCAAATTAATTATTTACTATCATGCGACCCCACCTTTTGAATTAAATTTAAGTTTTCAATTCAAAATAGTCTTTTTCCTCCAAAAATCAAGTAATGTCTATTATTATTTGATTCTCCAGCCACCTCTTTTTCTGTGCCAATCTTATCTCTTGTCACATGCATTGCCAACCCTTGATTTGATTTTCTAAAAATCATTAATGTCCATTCATTTCAAATTTGACCTAATTTTTCCCTAACCCTAATTATTGGTTGTCATATTGAATCTTGTCCATTGATTCTAGGGCACTTGTCAACTTTCAATCTTGGCCATTGATTAAGACATCTTATTGACATCCAATCTCAACCGTCAATCCAAATCAGACCTTTCCTATAAGTAAACTCTCTCATATAAGCTATTTGGGGGTTGATTCTTCAAGTCTCCTTATGTTGTCAAAATCATTCTTGTTTTTATCTATTTCTATCTATTACCATCTATCTTCATCCACACATATTATGCAAGTACATGATTCTAGTGTGAGACAACAATCTTCAATATTTTGCTAGTCACTTGTCATAGACTTATTATTGCACACTCAAATATGAGGGGAATTATCATATTCAAGAAAAATGGAGAAGAGCAATGAAGGTGAATCAATGGTAGCATGAAGATTTGGTAATATTGTTTAATATTTAATGTCTTTATGCTCATTTGTGCTTCATTGTTTATGAGGGTTTGATTTATATGCTTTATTGCATTCACCTTAATATTCCATCCCTGATTACACATTCATGATCTAATTTATATGTGATTAATGCGATCTAATTAAACACTTATGCCTATTTAGATGCTACATTTTTTATTAAATTTAATTATGTTAAGCTAGATAACCTTATGATCTAAATTTAAAATTGAATGCACATAATGATCTAATTTAACACAACATTCATGCATAAAGATTTAATAATTCAAATAAATAAAAGATTTCTCAACACAATTCAAGACACAAAAATATTTCTCAAGAACAAAGCAATGTGAGGTAAAATAAAATTTATCTATTTAATCTAACAACATGCTTTTACATACATACTTTTCAAATAGATTGCTAAGTGTAATATCTATGGAAATGCACAAAATTTATGGGTTGCTTTAGAGGTGTAATATCCATGTCTTTAAGCTTATATGTTGAAGACCCATAGTCTTCATCTATGATAGATGGTCCTAACCAATTTGGGTAAGCTTCCCTTTTTGTCTATAGTAGCATTTAAATTTTGTTGATATTCATACAATACCAAATCCCCCTTACTAAATGAATGGGGAATGATGTTATCAATATATTTATGTTCCATTTTTTTAATAATCTTGAATATGTTTAATAGTTTTTATGCATCATTCATCGTTCATTTCAAGTTGTTGTAATTATTGTTCTCTATAAGTGTCATCATCAACAAGGCCACTAAGAGAGATACTAAAAAAGGGAATCTCTAACTCTAAGGGCATTATTGCATCTACACCATAAACAAGGTTGTATGGTGTGTTTCTTGTAGATGTGAGAACAATTTTGCAATAAGCCCAAAATGCATAGGAGAGTTGAGTATGTCAATCCTTGTTCTGTTTACTAACTATTTTATGTAAGATGTATTCAATTATTTTATTTGTTTCTTTTGCTTGACTATTATATTATAGATAATAAGGTGTAGAAAAGAAATATTGAGTGTGAAATCTCTCTAAAAACTTCACCTCCTTATTCTTAAAAGTTTTCCTATTATCTGTAACTAAGGCTGAAGGTGGACCAAATCAAGAAATAATATTTTATAAAATAAAATGGTAGATTACATAAGTAGTCATGGAGTGAAGATGGATTTCCTCTACCCATTTCATGAAGTTATCTATAACAGTTTTTATAAATGTGTGTCCTAAATAGGAAGGAGGAGAAATTTTTTCTATAAGATCCAAGCCCCGTATTGAAAATGGCCAAATAGAAAATTGATCATGATGTTCAAAAGAATGTGTATGAATCAAATTATTAAGTTGTTAAAACTTAGGACACTTCTTAACATGGTCAAAAGAACCTTGTTCCATATTTTGCTACTAATATCCTATCTGGATTAATTTTTGAACTAATGTTCTTCCTCTAAAATGCCCCTAGCAAGCGCACACATTGGATTCCTCAAGGGTCATATGTATTTTGGATTGTTTAGGACACGTAAGGAGAAATACATTAAATGACCACCTATACAACACACCAACTAGTATGGGTTGAAGCTAAAATATAGAGAATAAATGGTTTTCCTAGTATAGTTGGTTGTAAGAAAAGAGGATTATCTAGGTATTGTTTAATATTTTCAAAGTATATTTGGCAATCCTCATCACATCTAAATTCTATTTCTTTCTAAAGGAGTTGGGTGAAGGGAAGAGTTTGATCTATCAATGATATAAAAAAGAAAAAAATAGCTTGAATATTTCCTTGTAAGCTATACAATTACAAAATATTCATAGGATGTGGCATATTTATTATTGCATCAATATTATTTTTTTCCATCTCAATGCCTCTATGTCAAATTATAAATCCCAAAAAAATTCCACTATCCACACCAAAGATGCATTTCTTTAGGTTCAACCTCATGTTGTACTTGCAAATTCTTTAAAATATTTTATGAAATATTTTCACATGATCTTAACATGTTACCAACTTAGCCAAAATATCATCAACATAGTCCTCCAAAATTTTGTGTATGAAATCATGAAATATTAATGCCATAGCTATTTTATATTTTTCTCTAGCATTCTTAAATCCAAAAGGCATGACAACCAATAAAAACATTCCCCAAGGTGTAGTGAAAGCTATTTTATATTGATCTTGAGGATGGATAAAAAATTTATTGTATCCTAAAAAGAGTCAATAAATGATAGTAGGGAATGTATCCTAGTTCAATCCACTACCATATCAATGTTAGGAAGGGGAAATCATCCTTAAGAGATTCTTTATTGAGATCATGAAAATCCATACACATCCTAATGTGGTTATTAGGTTTTTCCACCACAATAATGGATATCTAAGGTGAGTAATCAATAGAGCGAATGAAACTAGCATGTAAGATATTTTCAATATCACCCTTAACCAGTAAATCCACCTTAGACTTTATTTATGATATCATGATTTGTATAATGGGTTTAACATATTCTTCAAGGATATGTTATGCATGACTATCTTAGGGTCAAAATCCAACATATCTGAATAAATCCAAGAAAATATTTCAAGAAAATAATATAACAATTTTATGTTGTCTTCTTGTTTAGCATCATAAAAAAAATTCCTATTTGAATCACCTTCTCCTCATTAGATGGATCCATTGGTATGTTCAGGGTGTCTCCCGCAAGTAACATATTTGTGGATGGTGTTTTTATGCACTTCTCAACACAAGTAATGTGTAGGTGCATTACCTCTCTTGAAAGACAATCTTTCACAATCAAATTGCAGAACACTAACCCAAGGTCTCTCGGATGTCAGGTCATGATGATGCTTGGAATATATCAGTTGATGTATGATGTTATTTTCTAGAGTCAATAGGTAGTCTTACGTGAATCAAAGTTGTAGGAGAATCGGATCTGTGAACAGAGTTCTTTGGATGGGAAATTACTGCACTTTTGCTACAAGTTCAAACAACAATCTTGAACTCCATCTTATCATTGAATTTGGCTTTACAATGTGCAATGAACCTTAGTATAGGTTATCTCTTTAAAAAAAAAGGAAAAAGGGCAGGGAAGAGAGAAGGTTCCTGGACCTGCAACTACCGATGAATAGTGATCATGGAGGTTCCTACTGTGGACAATTTCCTTAAAATAGAATTTCACTTAATAAGAAATTTCACAATGTCATGAAATTTATGCTATCTTCTAAGGACTACATATATTCCATCATTCATTCTCCATATAGATGTGAATAAAGATAAATTTTAAAGAGAAGCTATAAAATCATGGTCCAGACTAACTTTGCATAGTCACCTACCAGCAGCAAATGACTAAAAGTATGGACAAGAAAAGCATACACACAACACGAATCTTCACAACCAAAGACAACATTACTAAATCTACCAAGGACAATTAAAAAGGAAATTAGAACAAAAAATTAATTAAAACTAGAATCTTAACTTATGGGAGAAGAATCTTGAAACATGTGAAGAAATCCAAAATACACCAAAATCACTGTATTTCTATTGCAATTTCTGCAGCATGTCTTTACAACAACTCCACCTTCTTAAAATGAGAGGAGGAGACCCCTATTTATAGTTTCCAAAAAGTGAAATGAGTGGCCAAGATTCACTTTACAATAGGGTTTAACCTACCCCCAAATGTATTATATTTTAAAAAACATCTTTTGTCTTTTCCTTGTTTTGTCTTCTAGTGGTAGCACTGTAACATTTTGGTCTTTTTGTTGATTGCTCTTTGCTGCAGCTATTCTTTCAGAAATTCTTCATCAATGATAGGGTTGCATTCTCGCTTCTTCAAAGCCACACACTCCATGAATCTCAAGATCATCGACCAAAGCTTTTCGACCTCAATGATGTTAGATCTTAGAACTTGGTAACTCCATTCCTTGGAATTGTTAATGAGCTTTTCCCAGTCTTCGTCATACTTGGCAGCATTGTCCTTGAAAATATCAGACTGGGAAAAACCTTGAGCAACAAAGCTCATAAAATCTGTGGTAACCTCGACTGACATTCCCTTCTCCATCCCCCTTCAAAAGTGAGGCTTTATGCTTTCCGGATTGATCTTAATAGCAGGCATTTTGTACCCTGTCATCAGCTTGAGGTACTTAACACAATCTCCTTTGGCCTGCTTGGACCATTCAATATCCGAAATTACTCACTCTAGGATCTATTCCAGCCTCCCCATTCAGTGATTGAAGTCCCGCTTCTACACATCCATTAACCAATGGTCATCATCCTTGAAGGCAAGGTCCTTTTCCCAAACCTCACTTGGCAGTGTGAGGATAGCCTCGATTTTCAAGTAGCAAACCTTATAATTCTTTGGGAACTCCTCACAGATTCACCTCGTGCCTTCAAGAGACATTTTTACTTCTAGGAACTTGTTTTCTATTTGGAGAGCCAAATTGATGCCCGTATTCCCAATGTCCAAGACCTGCCAGAACCAATTTTTCGTGGTCTTATCCAAGTTCCTCCTTTCAAGCTTGTTGATATGTTCTTGGGATAGCAACTGCGGTGAGGCCGATGATGTGGTAGGCTATTCATCCGAAGGAGACCATTGTTGAATGTAGGTCATCAGATCAGCCACTTGTGCCTTGAGCTCTTCCTTTGAAACCTTATCCTATTGGATAAGGTGCACCACTGTGGTGACTGATTCTCGGAGGTGGTTGGCCTTTTGTTCCTTGGTGGCCACTCCCAAGTCAATGGTGGAGATGTTATATATTATTCCTTGTTCTCCAACCATTGGTGTAGCTATTTGCACTGCCCTAGATCTGAAGGCATTCATTATTACCTTTGATCTGATTCTCGGCTTCTTCTCCTTCTTGGTACTAATCTGAGATCTAGCCAGTATTGCCTCCAGTCTTTCTTTCAGATCCTTTCAAGTGGGAGTTCTCTTTTCGAGCTGCCTTTCTAGCCAGTCGGGCATCGGGGGTGCTTCCTTGGGTGATTCATGTTGATCTTTGTTGTCCTCACCCCTAAGTTCAATGGATTTGACATTAAGGGCCTCTTGCTTAGCTTTTACATCCTCCTTCTCCTCGTCGAAATCCTACATGAGCATTATACATTTGGTAGAAGATCTGGTGAGCAACTTCTTATCAGAGTGGTCTCCCCTTTCAACACTCTTTTCTTCTTCATCTTGGTCATTCCCACCTTCCTCGAGCCTATCCTCTTGTTCATCTTCATGGAAGGATGTTTCTTCATCATGCTCCAGGGTTTGACCATGTCCTTCCGCAAGAGACCTACTGCCCCCAGTCTCTGAAGCAGCAATTCTTTCTGTCATAGGCCGTCCATCAACCTCTTTGTCCTCGATCTCTTTGAGTTGCTTGTTCCACTCCACATCAAGCTCTGGATTAGCTATTTATTGGACTATGTCCATCCCTTGATCCTCACTGTCCTCACTAGAAGACTCATATGTCAGCTCATCTATCACCCGATGTTGGTATATTGGATGCTCATGATATTCAAACTCCTCATCTTCCAGCTTCTCGACTACCTTTAGTTTCCATCGCTCGAGCTCATTTGAGATTTTGATTGTAGCCTCCATTCTTGGTGGTTCTGTAGGAGGAGGGAGAGCTGGGGTGTTAACCATTGCCTAGTCGATTGCAGCTTGCACCACTGGATTTGCAAGCATTCCCGAAAGTTTAGATGGCACATTTTGCATATACTTGAAAAAGGACTCTGGGAGAGTGAGGGCAAGTATCAAAATAGTAGATGAGGTGGGTGGGAGGGGAGGAGACATGGAGGATGACAAGATTGGCAGGGTTGTGGTGGACGATGAATCCATTGATATGACCTGCACGATCAGAGAAGTGGAGGCAAGGTGGACATGAATGTTCACCGCAGGTAGAGAGGAAGCAACTATTGCAATTGAAATGGGTGGGATGGTGACAATAGTAGCAGCAGTTGCAGCAACAGATGAAGTGGGTGGAGACCTTGGTGGGTCAGCCTCCATCGCTTCACCCTCGTGGAGTGGATCTTCAGGTATTATAGGAAGCTCTATGATGCTGCTCGTTCTTCTATGCTTCTTAGGAGGCTCACCCTCCGAGGCCTTTCTGGTGTATACATTTGGGTTAGGTTGTTGCTCATCAACCTCCTTTCTCTTTCTCGACCTGATAGATGGCAAGGTTTTGGATGTTTCTCTCCAGTTGTAGCGACAACTGCCCCACCATTAGAACCACTTGGCTCACTTTCAAGCCCCTTGAACGTCAAGGTGAATCCTTGTTGCCTTAGTCATCAACCTCTTTCTCATCCTAATCAATTAAAGGAAATGACAGATTTTCAATGGTACTATACCTCAGTTTGATCACTGTGCTCTCATCCTCTTCAAGATGATATGTAACTGGACACAAGCTCACCCTCTTCACAAAGTATGTCATCATATCCATATAATGTTGTATCCACACATCAAATTTGTCCTTGCAATTAGCCCAAAAGTCCTCAATGTGGTGGAGGTGGGCATACTCAAGTCCAAGTGCCTTTCTAATATGATTGTATGGGTCCATCCGTGGCCGGGCAGTATGTTGCCTGAAGTGGTATTCTACCAGCTCCTTCTCTGAAATACCTGAGCATTGGGAAGTATGAATTTGATACATCCCCTAGCCAAGTTCGAGGGGATAGGGGGTCCCCGCCAGATGTTTACTGCTCAGAATGTTATGTATATGTCGCAGCTACCAAGTTAGTTCCAATAGTATAATCTGGTCATTAGGGTACCGGGGTAGCTTATTTGGCCTTTCTGTGAATCCTTGGGCACAAATGTAGGTGAACTTAGGGAATTATATGAACAGGAAGGCATAGTGCTTGAGAAGGGCCCTAGCACTGTGAGAGACTCTTCTCTCAAAATCACCCCCAAGATATCGAATGATGTAGGCAGTAAAAGCATCATTTACCCTACAATAGTCCTTGAAATTTTTGTACTGCAGCTGCGGGTATTTGTCATAGGGTTTGAGCTCTCTTCCGGATGCCTCATTGGGCATTGCAAACTATCCACTATAATTTCACTGATCAGCAAGCGAATAGACCAAATAGGACATCATGTAGAACTTGGAGGTCTTCCTCACATTGATGAATTGCTCATGAAAGCAATTGTTGATTATTTCCCCCCAATAGAATGCAGCATCATCCCCATGGAGAATTTTTTCAACAAAATATAGCATCCATTCCTAGAAGAAGGCTGTAGCAGGAAGGCCCATTACCCTGCTTAGTAGGGTGACCAAGTCATGATAGTCCTCAAAGAAATCTCTACGGTAGAGCTCTTGAGGGACTTTACCAGCACTGCCCCACTTGTCTTTCAACCAGTATTGGTTGATCAGTTTCTTGCATTTTATAGGATCCTGATCCCATAATTCTTTGCACTCCTCTATGGTTGGGGTCTCCATACTTTCGAAGGCAGGGATGTGAAAGGTTTGAGTTATCGCGGGAGGGGACATGTCAGCCAAGACATTGCCATCTCTATCCACGATGGTTCTTGTTTTAGGTTGGTATGCCTCTCGGCATGCCATTACCAGCTCGGGAGCACCAAAGCGGGCGGGAAACCCGCAACCTTGCCAAGTCCATTGCTTCTAATCAACTTTGCATTATCTGTCTTTGGGTCAATCCTGACCCTTCGTATAAACTCATCAATATCAACATGCTTGATATTGGTGCATGTGATGTTCTTACACCTACTTGTGACCCTGGAATGCAAGGGTACCCCCTGGAATTGATATTTCATTTGATCCTTATCTTCTTTGCCTTGAGGGGCTTTGGCGGTTCTTTTCCCTTTGTCCTTGGCCATCCCAGAGGCCTCTGCACCAGATTCCATAAATCCTGCATAGAGAGATGGGAGTTAGCAATATTAACATGAGAACGTGGCCTTGAACAAATCCTTGCAAATCAAGGTGAGATCCACAACATTCATTTAAGAAAAGCCTAACATTTGATAATAATACCATTGGAAGTCAAACAAATGACTTGGGCCCCAAGGTTCGGACTTCCTCTGGCAGAATGTTGTTTGGAAGGGAAAACAAGACAAGTCATTCTTGATGACTTTTCCTCATCCTGGATTTGTTCAATAAAGGGTTGGTGGGAAAGAAGGTCCAGTTTTAGGAAGTGGGTCGAAGTCCATTTTTGATTTTGAGGCCGTTTGAGCCATCATTCAAGCATTCATGTTTTGGCTATAGGAAAGTCGTCGAGGATTCGTTGTTTGAAATAGCGCAGGGAAAACAACATTCTGGGAGTCGAGTTCCAGAGTTCAGGTCGCCAGGGTCGGGAATGCAATGGGATAGCCATGTGAAATGGAAAAACATGGATAGAAGTCTATGGATGAAATTCTGAAAGATTATACCTAAGGCAGATTAACAATTGGTAAAATAAACCCAGTGGCGGATTGAGGGTCGGGGTTCGGTGTCCGGAAAGGCAGATAGGTTTGGCCATTTGAAATGGAAAAAGTGACACAGAATTCCAGAGACGAAATTTCAGAGGCCGGGGTCTGGGTGAGGTTTGGATGTTTGAGTTTTCCTTGTTCAAATTATGTGGAGCGAAAGGGCAACCGAGGCCCAGGAGTCGAAAATATGCTTAGTGGCAGCCGTTTGAAATGGCGAAATAGGGATAGCGATACAGAGACAGAAGTCCAAGGGTCGGGGCCTGAGGACCACTTTGAAGTTTGATTTTGGTCACAAATTTGTGACGGAATTCACACTCTTGGGGTCTGAGGTCCAGAAGGACATTGGAGGAAAGTCAGTTGGAATGGTGGAGGCACAATGGAAACCCGAGAAGGGAAGTCCGGAGGCCGAGATCCGAGGTGAGTTTGGACGCCTGTCAATTTTCTCTAAGTTTTAACTTTGTGCATGGCCGCAGAGAGGTCTGGGCCTAAAAGATGCAGTTTCTTGCTCTAAAGAACGATGACGAGGAGGTCGGATTCTGGTTTTGAATTCTAGCCTCCAATCTCTTGATTTTGAAATTTTTAACTTGTGGGTTTTAGGCTAGGGGCACTATCCTACCAGGTTTCGAGTTCATTTTGATTTCCATTTAATTTTAAGCTCATGGTTTCAAGAATAAGGAAAGGGTAGGTGAGCGACGAACCTACCTCAAAGGCTCGAGGAAGTTTTATGCCGAATTCATGAGGAACGATGAAGCTGGATCTCAGGCACAGAGGTAGAGGATGCTGGGGTCGTAGAGCACCTCAAATTCCTTCCTATCATGTGAAAATGACAGGTCAAAACTAGTTTAAATAGCCCCTAGCACAATTAATACCTTAGTAAATGCTTGGTATGGTGGCAGATTAGGTAGGTGAATTAAATTTTTCCAAGTGGCGGGGGGAGGTCTAGGGTCCATTGGCCGGAAAGACGTCCAGCGACAGTCGTCGAAAAAACTGTGAAGTTAAATAAAATAGTGAACAAGAACCCAGAGTACGAAGGCCGAAAGGACGCTGGCTAGCGGTCATGTGG
This sequence comes from Sequoiadendron giganteum, assembly GCA_007115665.2. Classification (NCBI taxonomy): domain Eukaryota; kingdom Viridiplantae; phylum Streptophyta; class Pinopsida; order Cupressales; family Cupressaceae; genus Sequoiadendron; species Sequoiadendron giganteum. The sequence continues at coordinate 290,254,475 of CM021108.1, read as the reverse complement.
ACTAGTGAATCGGATACGGCAACCTGAGGATGGAAGTCCGAGAGTCGGGGTTCGAGGGCTAGAAAGACGTTCAGGCGAAGCTGCCAAGTTTTCAAATAATTCAGATTGTCGTTGAAGGACCAAGATCCGGAGGCTGAGAAGATGCAGACCATTGGCCGGGGAGAACAGAGAAGCCAAGATGGAAACCCGCAAAGGGAAACCCAAGAGGGGAAACCCGAGGCTCTGGGCCCGGAAGGTGCCACGGATGTTAGAAAGACCAACTGACAGAGAAAACTCGAAAGGGCTTAAGACTTAGCATTTTTCAAAGGGGCAAAATTAGCTCAACCGTAAAATGGACTTTTGAGAATGTGTTGACCATCAAGGATGTCAAAACGGAGCATGCAAAACAAGGCAAAGCAAAAAGGACCCCGCAAGCCAAAAAGGAAAGAGAGGGTCCCCGTTCTGAATGGGGCATGTGTGCAAGAGGCACAACAATATTCTAATTTGGAATATCAGAAATTTTTTGGAATTCATCTTTTTCATCATCACATGATTCAGTGTCTTCCCCAAAATATCTCTTAGCATTTAAACAATATTGAAATCTATGATTATAATGATGACTAGGAAAAGTGGCATGCATTCCCATAAATTTTGCTAGAGACTCATTGTTCTGAAAGGTATCTAAGGACATATCATCACATGTAGTATTTATCAATTCAAGATGTGCCAAATTCAAGGTATGTTTAGGAGAATATTGCATGATGAAATTGACATTAAGTGAAAGTCTCTTGGATACTTTCATTTCTTTTGAAGGAAAATAACCAAGACCTTTTATTGTTTCTTATGCAGTAAGCTTTATGGGAACACAAATACCTTGTTCTTTTGCATCACATCTTTTTCCATAAGTTTCCTGCATTTCTTTCAAGGAATGTGGTTTCTCATAATTACTTTCATCATAAGTGGATGTTTGACTTGTATTTTTCTCATTACTAGAATTTGTGGATTCATGCACTTTTGATGATCTATTGATGGATTTTTTGATACCATTGGGACTTCTTTCTCTTTTTTTTGGTTTTGAATGTGTAATCTTGTATTCTCCCATGAATTTAGGTGTAAAATATAATGAAACCTAATCATCATCCAACATTTTTGTCACTACTCAAATTCACTCATCTTTATTTTCAATTTGTAAAGGTTCCACTTTTGCAGTGGGTGCCAATGTCTTAAGTTGATTTTTCATTTTTGCTTCAATTTGCAAGTAATTTTCAAATTTAGATCAAAGTTTATCATGTAAACTTTGTTATTGTTAGTGTATTCCATTAAATGATGAATTTTTGAGGGCATTCCTTTCATCTCATGAATCCATGGTCTTGCCAAATAAATATTGTATGAAAGTTCATGGGTCATGACATGGATAGGAGTTTGCAATACAACCTTACCAACCTTGATAGGTAATGGTATTACACCAAGTGGTTGTCTTCCAACATTATGAAAACCATAGATAGATAAAGTATCTAGTTGAATTTCAATCTTATCCATGCCAATTCCATCCAAAATATCTATACTACAAATTTTAAGCCTCTAACCATTGTCAATAAGGGTACATATAACCCAACCTTGTTAATAATAACCATTACCATCAAATCCCCATTTATTTTTTATGTTAGTGAGGGAGGTAATTCACTTTCATGAAATAAAATATCCACATTACTTGAATTCATACCCTCAATAAGCCTACTACATCATTTTTTTGTGCACTAGGAAGGACAACAAATTTTTGTAAAGTATTTTGAAGCATGTCGTTGTAAAAAAATGATGTTTCAATTAGATTCCACAAAGAAAAATGAGCACGAGTGTTATGCAGTTGTTCCACAAGTTCATACTCCTTTTGACTATGTTGAGGTAAATGATGGGCACTAGGTACAATAGGTTGTGGAAGTGGTATTAATGATGGCATGGCTTGTGTTTGTCTTGGTTGCTTGTTATTCCATGTGTGATAGGTATGAGAAAAATTATGATAATTTTGTGGTTGCAATATTTATTGTTTACATGGATGCATTTTGTTAATTGCCTCACATAATTCAAGATGTGCCCAAGAGGTTTTTACATATTTTGAGGTGGACCTATGATAAGCACATGTTTGGTTTAGACTTGTAGTTGTTGTGTAGGTGGATAAATGATAGCTTGAGGTGTGACCGTATTGATTGTTCTTTATTGTGTGGAGATGTTGCAAGAATTAATGGATGATCTAAGCGAGATGTGTTAGAGTAATTGGGTATTTACTTTATTAATTAAACAATATTTGTTTAATTATGTAAAGTTCCCTTTTACCTCTTTTCACTTAATCTAACATTAGGTACATAGTAATTAATTATTTTATTAATTATTATTGTGCAAGCCTAGGGTTTTTCTTTTTAGGGTTTTCATCTATATGTAGTTGAAAACTATCTTTTGTATCATTAATTCATTTTACATTTTGTGTGAATTCATGGCTCCACATTCTTGAGTGTTTCCTTTGTTGCTTCTCTTTGTTTCTCCTTGTAACAGGTTATTTGCTTGCAAAGATCTTTTGGGCTTCTGTGGTGTTGTATCTTTTCAACTCCAACATGGTATCAGAGCTTCAGATCTGCAGCTGCTTGTTCTTGTTTTGAAGATTTTTGGAGCTACAGGGGTTTGTTGCAAGCCATTTTTTATTGGAGCCGTCATCATTTTTGCTTCAAAAATTCAGTTTTCACTCATTTGCAAGAAAAACAATTTCTTGGTTTTGTAGCCAGCATCGAGATCTGAACTGGGTATCTTTTAGATTTTGCATATCTTGCACAGATCTGGAGAAAATCACTGTTGAAAAAATGGCGCGCGTCATTTCTCTCCTAGCTAAAAGTAAAAAAATCATTTTCTCGTATTTTGCTTGTTGGATCAAGAAATGATTTCTAGGTATTGTTTCTAGCATCAAAATATTTCTGGGTTTTTTTTTTTGTTTACAAACAATGAGTAGATTTTCTAGAAATCAAGTTAGAAATAAACGTTTTTTGCTAGAAAATTCATTTCCTGCAAGCTAAATTCAGTTTTTGAAAAATTCATAACTTTTGGCCTCGGTGTCTGTTTTGTGCAAACGAATAGGCGTTGGAAAGGTATTACAGTACTCTTTCCAGATTTATAGCCTATTTTACTAGAATATTTACCAGGTATTTTTTATTCAGCTTTGTGTGTTTTTACACTTTGCTCAATTACTTGGTCATCTTGGCTCCTACATGGGGTTTGTTTGCGTTGGATGGGTTATCTTGATATGTTTTATCATTGATGAGATCATTAGTCTCTGAATTTTTTCATTTGAAGAGTTATCATGGATTTCTCTACTCACCCTTTAGTTGTTCTTCTGGAACGGGGTAATTATGAGTCATGGGGAAAGGGTATACTTACACACTGTAGGTGGCTTAATATTTTTCCTTATTTGTATGATCTCATACCTGAACCAGCAACTTTAGAGGGCAGATTAGCATGGGATATTATTAGAAATCACATTGTAGGAGTTATATTGTCTAGTGTTGATCATGACACTGTGTTGGCTATATCAGACATTGATTGTCCTCACCCACTTTGGACACGTCTTTGGGAGATCTATGGAGACCCTTTTCTATCTCCATTCCCAGAGGATCCTACTTCAGATTGTCTCATACCCATTGCTTGGAGAGAAAATACACCATTCGATCATGATACTTTAGAGGAGCTTGAGTATTTAGACACCCTTACATATTCCGATGGATTAGAGGTTTGTCTCACAGTTCCTACTCTTCAGACTGAGACTTCATCAGCATCTCTTATTGTTCTTGATTCAGTGCAGTAGGGAATCATACATCTTCCAAACATAGCTACTTTGGACTCTTATGTTGCAGACATATCTTTCTTGTTTGTTGAGTCCTATATTGCAGATTTGGAGGATTATTTTGAGGACATTCATCTCCTCTACCTTGACAATTAGGTTATCACTGTTCACCCACCATTATCCGTGCATTCAGAGGTTGCATTTCAGTATTCTTCACATCAATTTGGATTTGACATTATTTGTTTCCATTCAGACAGTCAGACTCTTCAGCATCCTATCATGGCACACATCTTGAGACAGATTGGTTCTTCATTCTTCATAGGGTTTCTTCGATACAGGTCCATGGATCCATTTCTTCCCAAGGGGAGGAATATCATTTGCCGCTTCAGGATCTCCTTTTGGATTCTAAATCAGGCATCTACCATTGTGACAGGAGTTTCTTCATTGTGGGGGGGCCTTCTTCTCTTTTTCTATCTCTCCTATGGAGATCATTGTACATGTACTTATATGATAGAAGTTGTCTATGGGGGGTATCATGTTATCCACCTCCTATCCTTCTTTCATTAGTGCATTGCATTCCTTCCTTGCATTCTATTTTGGGGAGGAGTTTTGTTCCCACTGGGTTTTCTCCTTTACCCCATTTCATTTAGTTTGCATTGATTTTGTACATGGGTACCTGATCAGGCCTTGTTGTCGGGACCCATTGCTTTTGTTTTCAGTAGCTTCTTCTAGGTTTTAGCTTCTCCCTATGTCTATCTTAAGGGGGGGTGTTAGAGTAATTGGGTATTTAATTTATTAATTAAACAATATTTGTTTAATTACATAAAGTTCCCTTTTACCTCTTTTCACTTAAGCTAACATTAGGTGCATAATAATTAATTACTTTATTAATTATTATTGTGCAAGCCTAGGGTTTTTCTTTTTAGGGTTTTCATCTATATGTAGTTGAAAACTATCTTTTGTATCATTAATTCATTTTACATTTTGTGTGAATTCATGGCTCCACATTCTTGAGCATTTCCTTTGTTGCTTCTCTTTGTTTCTATATAAAATTCATCATGACTAAAGCGATTCATAAGTATATAATGCACTTATTTAAAGAGATCTAACATGATTAGATCACTATGCTTTCCCACACACTAACCATTAAATTCTAATTTCAGTTTATGTTTGCACATCTTAAAGCTAACTAGGGCTGAGAACTTACTTAAAAACCTGATATAGACATAGATCTAGAAATAAGGCCCCAAATCTAAAAACTAAAAAATAGGTAGCAATTTGTTCTTGAAATCTAAGGTAGATTAGGCAAGATAGTGTCACACTAGGGTGTATATGTCTAGCTAGGGTTGTGTCTAAAATTTCAGTTTTAGAGGCACTAGTGAAAGAAAGTGATTGTGTGAAAATGTGTAAACCTAGATTTAGAATTATTTATGTTTTGATTTTATGAGTTTCCAAATTCACAAAGATAGTGTCGCACTAGGGTGTATATGTCTAGCTAGGGTTGTGTCTAAAATTTCAGTTTTAGAGGCACTAGTGAAAGAAAGTGATTGTGTGAAAATGTGTAAACCTAGGTTTAGAATTATTTATGTTTTGTAACAAATTAGGGGTTTTAATTTTTTCCAAAATGGAAAGTAATTTACCCAAATTATGCAATGCTTTAGAAAATGTAATGAATTTGTACAGATCTAATAATTTCTAGTACTAAAATGCAACACTTTTTCACAAATTTACAAAAAATCATGCAAAAATGACACCTTTTCAAAATTCCAAATCAAAAATCAATAGGTAGAGATAGATTGAGGACACATACACAAGGATCTCAAAAAAATTTATTTGGCTAGGAATAGTAGGACAAACTTATCGAAGGGTGTCCTCATCCTGGTTAGGGTTCCAGGAACCTAAAAGCTTGAATGTTTATTAGACTGTGTAAGGATTTTGTATTTGTGTCAGTAGGTATGAAACTAAGTTTCTTTTAGAATTTTATTTATTTTATACGAATGTACCTCAAATGCAAATGTGAATTTTTTTTCTCAAAAAATGACAATTATGAATGTAGATTTGACCTAGATGATTGAAATTAACCCTATTGTAACCTATGATGCAATATTGTATACAATTTTTTTGATTTTTATGTCTTTTTATGATGCAATAGTGAAACCCTAAATGAACAATTGAAAATAATACAATGCAATAAAAAACTTAGATCTAGGGCGAAATTTCAAACTGTAGAAGGTTTATGATGTTAAAATTTGTGGAACCCTAAAGTTTTCCTAGTCTCATTAGTTCTATAGTCTAATTGATCATGACTTGTTGCCACTAGCATTTAGGGTTTATTGCTTTTATTCACATTTTCACCCTTGGTTATCTTATGGGCTTATAATTTTTCATTGACCGATTGTATCCAATAACCGATTGCACTTGTCACAACTTATGGTATCCATTATCATTGTTTAACTGGCTCCAATGCTTAGGTTTCCCATCGAGCCTAGGATTTCCCTCTTAAAAAAAAAAATTACGCCCACATGTGTTTTAGCATCACCTAAGTTCACTATTGACAGTATATCGCTCATTGCATGTCTCCTTGAAGTGGCCCATGTCCAACCTGCGATGAGCGAAACACTATTTCCTTATCATTTTAAGTTCATCGCCCATCGCTCATTCCATCATCACCACCAAAAGGCAACCCCTGATAAGCGATGTGGTTAAACACTTAACCCATTGCTGGCTTTGTTACTATCACCAATTATTTAATTCTTTCTAACAAATAACCCGTGACCATCGATGGGTTGAGTTTCTCCCCATCGCGTGAGATTGGAGCATCGTGAGTTGAGATTGCTCAATAAAAAGTGAATGAGTGATGAGTGATGTGAATGGGGTTTGTGGCCAGGATTCTTCCACGATCAAGATCAATAGTTGAAATCTCACTGCTGGTTTCATTTCCATCACCTGATGAGAATCCAAATGAAAAGTGGAGTAGCGATGGTCGATGCTTGTAGAATATGAAGAGGTACATGTGGCAGCTCCCTGCCTCATCACCCAATACATATCAAATCACTAAAAAGGGATCATGGGGATAGTGGAATCATGAAAACTATTGGATGGATTTTTCAAATGTGTAAATCAATGTCTCAAATTTAAATAAGAATGGGCAATTGACAGAATAAGTGATTTCCCTCGCACGAGCTTTCTTGTGCTATCAATGGTGAATTTACTCAACAAACTTGTTGTAAAAGGGTTTGTTAGTGGAATTTCCTCTCATTCTAACATATGAGGAGCTGAAGAATATTTTGGACCAACAAGGAAGAAAAGAAGAATTACAAAGAATTTTCTAGGTAAGCCATAATTGAACCCCACAAATTATTCTTGTTCTCTTGCAAGAATTGGCATAGTACATCAAAAATTTTAAATTGTCTTCACGAGAAAATGAGGGTTCTAGATTTTCTTGGCTAGTTAAAATTTTTTATTGGGGTAATATAAAAAGGGTAGAACCATGCTCAAATTAAAAATGTTAGGTGTATAATATCAATTCCAAAACCCAATTTGAATATAGACCTAAAAACTCTAGCCAAGTTAAAATGAGTTAGCCTAGTGAGTCATCATCTTCTAAGTCCATACCCAAAAGGAAAAAAAAAGGTTTCCCATGATATGCCACAAACATCCAAAGGAAATGATAGGAAAAAGGGGCAACCAAAGAGCTATGTCCATTTCATGCATAAGTTCTAGCCGGCAAATGTTAAGGAAAGTGTCAAAAAGGCCACTAGGGAAGGAGTGTTGACTACCAATTTCAAGGACCTTGTGACATGAATTGGTAACATTGTTGTGCCAGAGCTTGGGTGGGATTTTTTCTTGTATACTTTTAGAAGGAGAGATTCTCCACATCCTATTCAAAATAATTGGGGTTATGATCTAGGGAAATTAGTTGTCCTGAACATCTTTTTGGAAGTATATTTGATGATGTAAATTGCAGATAGATACGATGAGGTCAACAGGGTGATAACAGACATAAATGGTAGGAATATCTTGGAAATAAAGAGGAGTAAATTTATATAATTTTTTAGAATGAACCCTGATGTAAATGAGAAAATTAATATGGAAAAACTACAAAAGGAATATTCTTAGCATAGCGTTGGGATTAGAAAAGGTGAGCTACCAAAAAATAGACGTGAGAGGGGCTTAGTGTTCGCACTCATAGAAGTTGAACCACTTGACTATGAGGAATTTGCAGATTACTTCAAGTACACATAATATATGTTGTGTCAAGTGATGGGAGTGAAATGTGATGGAAGAACCGTGTCATCTTTTCTAATCATGATTATGGGTATTCAACATAAAAATAGGCATAGGTGGTTTGATTATGCTCATCGAGTTGCTGAGAAATTACTTTATGATTTGATGAGGCAGAAGGAAAGGAAAACCCCACTAACATTCAGGCATTATTCAGTATTGATGCACATGTTGTTGTGGGAAGGAAGAGAAGTGTTTGGTGAAATGATGAAATTGAGACAAGCTGATGAAAAGAATCATAAATTTATTGTCCAAATATGTACACATATTTGGGATTTGCATTACCCAACTTCCAATTATGTTGGATTTTGCAATGCTATAAAACACACCATTTAGGTATAGGTGGGATTCAGGACAACTGAGAGGATTTCTAAAACAATCAAAGGATTGTTGAGGCCAAAGGAATGTGGAGATGACCCCAATTATGAGTGCAATTTGGGAGATTGGTATATTTACGATAATTGTATAGTTATCAGATGTTATGGGACCACTGTGGCACCAAACCTTATGCCTAGATTTCTTTTTGAAAGGTTGGCATTTATTGAAATAATGTGGCAAATGGATAATAGTGATGCAGAGAACTTTAGGTTGTCAAAAAAGGCCTCCATAATTGCAATGATTTTCTCTATTGATCATTTTGTTGTTACTGCAAAAGAAGTATATGATGTTTTTGGCATAATGGTAAACAATTTGAGAATGGAAACAATCCCCATCTGAAAATTTGATCTAGAGGGACTTATTGATAGGGAGAAGATTAAGAGGGGAATATCATGATATTGACCCCATGCCTTTTATCACAAGGAGGATATGATAAGGGAATTTCCTACATTTTCTATTATCCTGGACAGGGAGAATGTTTGGATGAAATTTTTTGAGGTAGAGCATAGGGCTTCTACCAAGAATTCTTACTATGAAAGCCCCTACTAGCATATCACTGATAATTTTGAGATGATAGAAATGTTACTTAGTGATTTTAGTGATGGAATTTTTTTGGTGAAAGTACAACAAGAAGAATAGATTGTTCAAAGTGCTCTGGAAGAGCATCTATTGAAAACTACTGGTCAACTAGAAGAGCCTATGGCATCAAAAATTTAGCTACAATTGATTGACATTGAAGATGTGTTTGTTATGGAGACACCTCTTGAAAATGTTGAGGAAAGACAAGGTGTTGAAGGGGAGATGCAACAACCATCTGCTAATTCAATTCCTATTGATCAAGGGATAGAGCAAGAATTTTCATACCCAGATGTGGGAGAGGTAATGGAACCATTTTTTCTAGATGATAGGCTAGTACCCTAGGAGTACGATGAAAACCAAGATAATGATGCAAGGGTTTTAGCTTGCACAAAGTTTCTAGAAGATGATTCTTTTATCACAACTAAGTAATTTAGAGAATTCATGGTTGAGCGAAGGGCTCAAGAAATAAATTATAGGGTAAAATAAGCACAGGAAGAGGTAGATCCATCACAACATGAAGAGGAAAAGAAAAAAATTGAGGAAAAAATGGCTCAAGAGATTGAGCAAATAAATCCCATGGAGGCCAGAAGAATTTTTAAGGATACTAGGATGATAGTAATGCTAGGATGGGACTTATCTTCTATAATTTCTCTAGATGAAATTGCAAGTGAATTGAATGCTATGGTATCAAAGGAAACTTTTGATTAGAATACATTTGGTTTTGGGTTTAGCCCCAGCTTGCATGCATTGGCCATTTGGTCACTGACACTAGATTTGGGACAATGCAGACTTAGTAGAAAACTGACTGGTCTCTCAAGAGAATTGATCATAGGAAGAGCCTAAAAAATGACAACCATAGAGGCTGCAAGGTTCACAATCCATTATACTATGTTGAGTGTTGATACTACAGAGATTAATTAGTCCAGATACTTGAATTTGTTGGAAAAACACAAAAAATTAGTTGAAGAGGACAATAAGGTCAGAGCCACTTTGGCCAAGCCAAATCAGAGGGCCTTATCTACACCTCCACAATCTAGTTTTTCACAACAATACAAAGATACCTTGAAGTTGAGGGTTGATGCATTAAGAAAAGAGCTCCAAGCAACCAAATTTGAGAAGAATAAGCTCTGAGAAAATGTGAACAAGGTTACCAAGGATATGGCTAGAGATATTCTAAGCCATAGATTGTCCAAAGCAGCCCTTAAAGTAGAAACCTCATGGTCAGCATACAAAGGTATCCATGAGGATTTTGTAAAATTCAAGCATATCCAAGATGTTTTCAAGAGTACATGGAATAAATGGAGCAACAAGTTAAATAGTTTGAAGGAGATTCTATTAAACGCAAAGGAAGACTTTGAAGCTCTAATAAATCTTCCACACATAATAAAAGGAATTGAAACAATTGGTGAGGTCACAGGTTTTCATTAAAGGATTTGTGGACAATTGCAAGGAAAAATAAAAGCCTTCAGAGATATGGAAGAACAAGGTGTGCCAAAAAATCATCAATGAAGATGGAAAAATCAAAGAATATACATCATGGAGGGACCTCTTCAAGCATCAAACAACTATGTGTCCATTGATGGTATACATTGATGATAAGTTTGATTTATCTACCCTCAATGGTTTAATTGATAACTTCATTAGGATTGAGGTGGGCATGGACACTTTTTTGAAAGAGGCAAAGGTAATAATTGATGCTAGATATAATGCATATGATATTAAGGTGCAAAAACTATAGGGTATTAATTGGCTCAGAGAAGATGAATATAAAAATTGGTTGGAAAAGTATGTAGAGTAAGCTACAAGGGTGGCAGGATAGATATAGTACATGGTTAAGTATAATACAAGTTTGGCCTTTGAAATAAATTGTTTAAAATTTATATCCTCCCAATCAGGAAGGTGCACGTGGTCATCCAACCAATTTTTTTTCTTTTTTTTAATTTTTCTTAGGCTTTCATGTCTTATTCTTTTGGCCGAGTGGTGCTATGATGTGGAATCACCCAACAACAAATGTATGAATTCAACCTACTGTTGCAAATAGTTTGTCTTTCTGTATTCTTTCCCCACTTCTTGAGTGCAAAGTTCACCACCTGGGGGTTTAAATGAAATGAAATATCATGAAATAAAAAATGAAATGTAATGTAACCAGACCATAACCTAAAGTTTATTTTCTCCCTTAATCTTATAAGAGGGAATTCAAGGCTATTATGCAACGCTATTTTGTCAATTTTGGTTGATTGCAGGTTGTCTTAGGTCATCAAATTTGTATCAGAAGTCGAAATTTCATGAGATGTAACAAGAATACAAGGAATAGAATAGTTTGTTGGGTCTTAGGTTTTGATTTTACGTTTATAGTTAACTTAAATGTGTTGCAACAATAACACCATTTGAATATGATAATGGAAAGTTTCAAACAGATTGTCACCTATGTACTCATTTACATGAATTAGCAATGAAATAATTAAAGATCGTTTCATTGGTCTCCAATTGACATGGTTGGATGTGTGTTTACATTTTGGCTTCAATAAAAGTAATTGATTAAAGTTCTTTGATGCAATCACTGATTTATGTTGTTAATTCTTAGGATCATTATGTATTTTTTTGTTTGAAACATCTGAGTTGTGAATTTGCAATGTAAATACATAATATTCTAAAAATGTTGGATATCATTATTGTTGCACTATAGTTCATTGTGAATTTGGACCTCGTTACCTAGGATAAGGCACGATTCTATATATCAAGTGAACTCTCACATATCTAATTAGCTAGATCTTGTCAAAGAACAACCCATTTAAATGAAAGCATGCTCATAATTTTGATTATTATTATAAGTGTCATTTGAATTTTCCATTCTCTATCCCAAGTGGTAAAGGTGTAAATAATTTGCCTATTTCTTGCAAATTATCACTTATTGAGTTATAATACAAGAATTTATTTGTGAAATATGCAATGTATGTGGTAATTATTTAAAATAATGTTATAGGTGCATTGTGGGATCACCCTCCCAGGTTTTGTAGAGCCTGAAGTGTAGGAGGAAAGCTAAATTACTTTCTCTCATTTTTTGGCCAACCCCTTTAGGTTGATGATTATTGGAATTGGAAAATCCATAAGCTTGCTTGAAGATCTAGTTGGGAATTAAAAAGAGCCAATAGATTTACAACTCTGCTAGGGATGTAATTTTAATAAATATTTTCTCTCCAGAATGCCTTATCAAAGATCACTATCAAATATGGTGATATTAGCCTATAGAGTCAGCTCATTTGCAGTCTTTTATAACAATTTCTCGAGTCTTTGCCAAGTGTCCCATCAAAATCTACATTAAGTTTCCTACCATTTTGTGTATTTGAAGAATTGTGCTCAAAGATCATTTACAATCATTTTGTACTTGTTGAAGTTTGTCTAAGTTTTCATGGCTCTTGTGAGATTTGAATAAACTGTAACACAATTTCCATGAATTTTTCCCAAGAAATTTGGGTGGTGACTCTGAAGTCTTTGCACTAATGTGTGCTAGTTTTCAAAGATATCAAGGAAGTACAAATGAAAAGGAAAGAAAAAATTTGAAAAGGTTGACAAATGGGAAGAATCTCCAAGCACAAATGTGAGGAATTAATGGGCACATGAAGAAGCATCTAGAGTAGAAGTTGGAAGGAGAATTACCCAAGAACACTCAAGGAAAATGGGTAAAAATAAGTGACACAAACACAAGTAAGTCAACTCCCCATCCCATCCCTGAATGTGATATTCATTCTAATTCTAGTTTTGAATGCGAAAGAAATTTGTTAGACTTTAGTGATAGCACTTCTATTGGGAGGGGAGAAGTTACAATGAAGTCTATTGTGAATAAGCGACCCTCAAATCAAGGCATAAGAGCCATGGAAAGAGATAAAACACATAGAGATAATGTCATTCCTAGACGTGCTAGAGCTTAAGGATATTTGTCCCTAGCCTCTCATCCATATACTCCCATTCCTCTAGACCTATTAATTGGATTTTATGAATACCCTCGTAACAATATCCCTAATAACACTCAAGTTATAGTAACATCATATCCTAAAGCTACTTTACCAAAGAAGGAGGAAGTTTTTAATGATATGCAATGACTTAGAGAGAGATCCTTGAGATGGCATGAAGATAGAAGGAGAAGAGATTAAGAGAAAGAGAAAAGGATAAATGAAGCCATGATAGAAAGAGATATGTTACAAAGGAAGGTTGAACAAATGGAGGAATTAGATAGGTTAGCAAGTAAACTTTCCCAAACAAATGGTCCTACTATTGAAGAGACTGTAATAAGGAATCCTTTAGTTCCCTCTACCGATAATTCTTGTGTAAACTCATGGAACAATGCCGCTATAAAGGCTTCCATCCTAGTCAATCCCCCTCCTAACAATAAAATCATCTCTTTGCTTAAGATTATCCAATATTGCTTCATGATCAACATTACTAAGTGTCCATAGTTTTTTTGTCTTTGGTTTGGCATGATGCTTCAACAACTTAAAATTTTTTGCTATAACAAGGTGTGAATACATGACAATGGTTTTGTGTTTCTCATAGTGTTCAAATGTGGGTATCCCATTCTTTCTAATCATGTATGTTTGCAACCAAGTTCCTACAACCACAACTGAACCTGTAGGATACATGAACCCATCATCATCTTCCATCAGTTGTGTTAGCTTATGCTTTACCCACACACATTGAGCCAACCAATAGTCTGATCTCTCTACATTCCCCTATGGTGCAATAACTACAAAAACATGTCCTAGTTGTAGTAGATCTAAAAGATGATCGTAATCATCTGAACTTTCCATTGTGTCATTTTTCATGAATATTGTTTGAGATAAAGGAGTTAGATACTACGGAGCCCATGCATCCACCCACTCACTTGACTCTCATTGATCCCACTCACACTGAATACAACTCTAACAAAAACAAGCCAACTCTCATGTCCAAATCGTCCATGTGCTTGCATATGAGGTTCGAAATGAATGCATCTTTGAATAATCTTTGATTGTATGACAATCCAATCTTCCTCCCATTGTGCCCTCCTCAACCAACCAAAGGAATATCTGCACTATTGAATCAAGTGTCCCTCCATGTGACAGTGTTGAACTACACCAATCAATAATAAAATGTGCATCACTAAATTTTTCTCCTGAAATATTCAATTGCTCCTTAACTAGAGCTCTCTTTACACATGCACCTGCTCCATCATGCTCCCCTTTCCCATGCCCAACTTCAAAAAAACTCCAAATATGAGGTACACCCTTCTCTACATGCATTCTACTGAACCAATAAAATATATGAGCATTCTTGAATTTAATTCTGTAGTTATCTAACCAAATGAGATGTTAGCCCACTATTATATCATGCTCATGCAAGAACTCAATAAAATTCTTGAAACAATGTTGGACATAATCGGATGAGTGAGATCTATCATCACTCATATAAAAATGATACTCTTTGATTATCTTTCGATCCTATTATGTACTATCAGGTGCATATCTATATGTTATGTGGACAAAATAAGCAATTTGAATAGAATTGTAATACTAAGATTGTACCTCATTTTTTGGTTGAAATGTGTAGTTTTTTGCAAAATCAACCACTGATATAATAGTGTTGAGGAAAAGAGTCCTTACACATCCTAGATTTTTTATCCAGCCACTGAGACCTATGGCTATTCCTTGCATATATGTAGAAAATATTGTCCTTAAAATCTGAAATAAAATCAACAAAACTGCATTCTTTTGTAACCAACTCGCATCTAGAACCTTCACCTCCACTCTGCAAATTATATTTGACTATCTCATATCTATTTTTCTCAACAAGATTCTTTCCAAATTCATGTTTGGAACCCTCATGAAAAAATTGGACAAACTTTGGCAAACCACCACATTGTGAGAACTTCGCATTTAAACAATCATTTCTATAGAAAAAGAAACCATCATCTCTAGAACATAAAAATAGATCTAGCAAGTTCCTTGATGATTTTAGAAGATGCATTGCACCACACTCCTACAACATTTCATTAGTATGAAAAGGAGAGAGAGAGAGAGAGAGAGAGAGAGAGAGAGAGAGGGGAAGAAGGGTCTAAGAGAGGGAGAGAGAATTAGGGGGAAGGGAGAGAGGGAAAGGGAGAGGGAGGGAGAGACTGAGAGAGAGAGAGAGAGAGAGAGAGAGAGAGAGAGAGAGAGAGAGAGAGATAATATTTAAATATATT
>CM021108.1:290146967-290239115 GCA_007115665.2 Sequoiadendron giganteum | reverse complement strand
TCTAAGTTAAATTGGTGCTTGTTGATTGCATTTATATATAGACTATATAAAAGGGATTTTATTCCCTTACAAGTATATAAAAATAGTCATCATAAGATGAGGGTGTACGTACAGGTTCTCGTCCCTAAACTGGAGTTTCCTGATGCTTATGTAGAATGGTTCTTTTATTGTTCAAATGGACATTTTTTTATAGTCATAATGCAAAAGAAGAAGCATCTAGAACTACAAGCATGCTGGAACCACATTTCTTGTTTTAAGGGAAACATTATTTGCTCTCTAGGTTTACAGAGTCTCTGTTTTGGGTTTTGACTAAAATAAAGGACAGTTCTTAACAGGATTATATTTGTTCTTAAAGTACCAGTTTCTTGCAACCTAAATGAAAATCCAAGGTTAAAAATTGCCCATCCAGTTACGATTAAAATTTCCATTTTCCAACGACTTTGATAGACATACCAGGCCCGTGACATGCAAGTAATTTTACGGACCGACATTCAGCTTGAAGTGCAGTTATGTTCATAGAATTTATAATTCTCAAAAAAATTCAGTAGTTCCATTTCGAAATAAAAGACTTCATAAAAAAGCCTCTTCAAGGCTTATACCTGGAATGCTTCAGCTTACAGAGATTGTGTTGAGAGTTGCCTCTTTCCCTGTTCAATGTAAGTTATACTACCTTCGAACACTCTTCAATGTATATGAAGATACAATTCAGCGCTCGTCCTGTGTTCACATGCATACTTTTTATTTATAAAGGTGAGGAATTAAAGAGAGAAACCTAAACTTTAGGCTAGGAGAAGCAGCTTGTTTTCTAGATACCTCGTCATCCTCCTACAAATTAAATTAAAAGATTATATGGTCCACGGCTTCCATGTAACTCAATTGAATTGGAGAGCAGCCCACTTTAAATTCAAGTTTATATGTTTGTAATGGTCAAATTTGTATAATTGTGTTCGTTTTAAGGAGTGTTTTAATTATATATATATATATATATATATAGGGGAAACGTACCAGTAGTCGTCAGGACTAACTTCACGCATTTGTGCAGAGTGTAAAATAGGTCCAATTTCAAATTATTATTTTTAGGCTTCTTCATAAGCGAGTTAGGACCTTAAAAAGAAAAATTTGGCTTCTGGGTATTTAAAATGCACCTTGTAGAACCCATAAAACGAAAGGTGTTCAAAAAGGGTGTTTTAAAACCTTCGCCCCATACATCTTTACCACTTCGCCAGTACCCGTTCATTAGACAAACAATAAAAACCCACAAATATTTAAAGTGTTTTCAATAGTTTTTAATGTGGGATTAATTTTTTTTGTCAACTACACATTCAGTAGTGAACATATATTGGTGTAATTTGTAAATTTTTATTGGCATAAATAAAACAATGTAATGACTAAAATGTAAACGGTTATTGGGGGGTCAGGTGAGCATGGAGTGAACGGGTATTGGATCGTGGGCAGCAATTGGGGGTTTTCCCCTATATATATATATGTCAGAATATTGTGTAAAGTTAAGTATTTTGTTTTCTCTATTATATCGATATTTATATACTTATCGTTCATCTCATTCATATGTTTATGCATCTTATGTATTTGTCTTATTTGTTTATTTATTGTACTAATGAGCACGCACACATTATCCACTATGATTTGGCCTATTTCATTTTTCGAGAACAAGTTCATTATCACGAAAGACATTCTCACAATTGTAGACTTGTCTTGCCCAAATTCAAAAAATTAAAATTGAAATTTAGCCAACTCTTGTTTTTACCTTTCTTACCTAGGACTGACTAAACATAAATTTATGTGATGTGTCACTATTTTATTGCATTTGAAGGTATTGAATGTATTCATTTTACACAATGAATATTAATAAATCCTCTCTCATTCAAAGTAGATAAAAATTTGGATTTGGTGCACTAAAAATAATCAAGATCTAAATGATCATTTATAACATACTCACTCATACTACAAAGTAAATACTTAAGTTTTTACCATGGAAGTAAATACAATATATGCTTAAAAATAGGAGAGTAAAAAAATCATTTTCATACATCATTTATTGCACATGATCAAAACATGAATGTATAATACAACTTTAGAAATTGAATCATATTAATTTCAACTTGCAAAATAAGTAAAACTTTTCAATTGCAATTTACACATGAAATACTTTCAAGTATACAAGTTAACAATATTGATACAAGCTCAAGTCTTGCATATCTGGAAAATGCTTATGTTTCACAAGCCTTAGTGTTGTCGCCTGCAAGAGGGAGAGCATCACCTGGACATTTTACCTCCAAACACAAATCAACGATCCTCCTCACATCTTTCAATTGGAAGTGGCCCTACCCTTCATGCAGAGTATAGAATAAGGAATCCACAAGTATGTCACTTGAGTTTCTAGTGGTGTGTCCTATATAACCAATCGACCATACAACTTTAGACATCTCTAACTAAGTATAACCAATCTGACTGGATATGCAATCTGGATCACGATGAACCGACTAATGCAAGCAGAGACTATTGCATTACTTTGGCCAAAGATTTGAAACATATCAAACACTTCCTTAGGAAGCAAAGTCGTAAGTTCACACACCTCTAACTCGACTTGGAAAATACCTTGACCTAAGGTTTAACACATGATTGATTGTTTAACTTGCTTGATTGACCTTTCTTAAGGATACTTAATCATAAAAATAATAACTTCTAAAGTCAGTAAACGACTATAATGGATATGCTTTCCCAACTTTGAACACTCATGTTATGTTCTCATAACATCTTAGGACTTGGCAAGTGTCGCTTCTTCAAGTACTTGCACTCAAACCTTAAGAGTAACCTACTCTCCTATTTTCATGCACATGTGGTTTACAATGTTATCAAATAATGTCATCAACTCGAGACACTATCTCACATTTAGGTTCTTGACTAATTGTCAAATAAGTAAAATAAAATAATATTTATCATTAATAAAAAAATCACTTCTTTTATAACATAGTTTAGATTTTTCTATTTTTCCTCATGTTTTATGCACAAGAACTCAATAATAGTGTTGGTTAAAATACAATATAAATTACCAACTTCATTTTTCTGAAAGAATACTATGTTGAAGTGTTTGAAAATTTTTCAAAAAATCATAATAGAAAGATGATTTTATTCACCTAACTCGATAGTGAAAGCATATAGCTTATTTCTTAATTTTATTATCACATAACCTATATTATTCTTTGTGTAAGGGTAAGTGCACCAAGATGGGGGGTCAAAAAAGGGTCTTAAGTGGCCACTTTTTTTTTCTAAAATCAAGAAATATTGACCTTGGATGAGAAATTGAAGATATTTACACTCAAAATTTAAAGATGCAACAAAAACAAGAGGCATAGTGCTTCGAATCTACTTTCTAAACCTTTTTTTTTTTTTTTTTAAATGGTAGAGATTAAGGGGTTCAAAAAGGGGGGCCACACAAATTGGTCCCGTTTTTTTTTTAAAACATAACATAGCATATGGTGTGGCCCCCCTAAAATGTTAACCCCTTTTAGCATTTTAAAAACCTCTTTAGTGAGAAATTAGCTAACACCATGTAGTTTATCCCTTATTTTTTGATAATTTTTTAATGAATATGTGATTTTTTTTCTAATTTTCAAAGTGGACACATCTTTAAAAAAATAGAAATTTGAGTGTGTTCCCCCTTAAATTTTGTGAAAACTTATCAAAAATAAACAAAATTGAATATGTGTAAAATGGAGTCTTGTTTCTAAAAAATTGATTTATTCGAAATTTCAATGAATGGTTAAAAAATAAAGTAAAAATTACCAAAATTTGGTTTTTGACAAAAAATGAATATGCCAACAAAAGAAATTAAAGATGAAATCCTTAACATACTCAAAATGTGAAAAAAATTGCATGGTTAGATAGCTAAGAGAAGGCTTAACATTACCCAAGTGTCTTTTTACTTAACCTTGAAACATGTGTAAACCTGATGGGGAGCATGCTTGAGATTATGTGATTTTTTTTAGAATCTAAACAAACATGTCTTTGGGTGTTGGAAAGTCATTCCAAGTCTTTGGATTGAAAATCCAAAGAAAATCCAAGCCAAATGCTTGGAAATTCTCAAAGTAGACAAAAACATGAGCCCATTATAATGCACTTGCATTATGACTTCTTTTAACTTTGTGATTGTATGTTTGTATGTGTGTATGTATGTATGTATGTTTGTGAAATGTAGGAAAAGGGGGTCCTAGGTCCTAAATGTAAAGAACCTAGGATATAATGGGGATTTTCTTAAATTTCATTAGAATACCAACCACAAAGCCAAGAGATTAACTTTCAACCTCAATGGTGAGCCAATCAGACCTAGGTTGGTGATTCTTTAGGGCCTTAGGATGATTAAGAATGATCTAGAAATTATTTGAAATGATGAAACTTGTCAAACTATATGACCTAATATGTAAAATGAAGATTCTTGAAGATAAATAAACTATAACAGTACTTTTTAGGCAGATATGAGAGATATCAAAGGGTATGTACCTGTCACCAAAATTTGATTTTGGCATGTGCAGAGGAACTGGTTCATCTGTAGGTGAAAGGGTCTTCGATTTGGCTTCCAAAAATACTTTTTACAGTCCTCTGGTGCTAGGTATGAGATGCTTTTCACCTACAAACTTGTTGTAATGCCATAAATAAATTTTGCATTTAGTTTCTATAAGTTGACAAGAATGATGACAAAAAATGCAACAATGCAAAAAAATTCTTCAAGATCTCTTTAATCCTTCTTCAAGCTATAACTTGTACACACGCAAAGAGAAAAAAATGTTTATGCCATATATGGGTTTGCCTTAGTCAAACCTTGTGAATAGTGTTCTCACTTTCACAATGACAATATGTCAATAATGTTGTAGACACTAAAAATTGTCTCAAGCTTGCGATTTCTAAATTCTCCATCATTTCCCCTTTTGTCCTTGATAATTAAATAATTCTAATAATTTAATTATTTTCTAAAGTCATAATTCCTCTATTAATTAAATAATTTTAATTATTTAATTAATTCATTTTCTTTTATCTTTATTCCTCCTTGATTAATTAAATATGCCACTAATTAAGTCCTCTTCTTTCTAAAATTAAATAAATTCCTATTTATTTAATTTTTGTCCACTTTCCACTATAATTAAATAATTTTTATTTTTATTTAATTATTCATAAGCATTTTCTCTCCTAATTTAAATTCTCTTGAATTTTGAATTAAATCATTATATTTAATTCAAAAGATTCCTTTTGTCACATTCTTCTATAATTAAATAATATTTTTATTATTTAATTATTCATTTGTCATCTAAATTAAATAATTTTTATTATTTAATTTCTCTTATCACCTCTTTGTCTATGCTCATTTTAAATAAAATTATTTATTTAAAATAGTCTCACTTTCTAATTTCCCTTTTTTTAGTAAATAATTCAAATTAATTATTTACTATCATGTGACCCCGCCTTTTGAATTAAATTAAATTTTTAATTCCAAATAGTCTTTGTCCTCCAAAAATCAAGTATTTTCTATTATTATTTGATTCTCCAGCCACCTCTTTTTCTGTGCCAATCTTATCTCTTGTCACATGCATTGTCAACCCTTGATTTGATTTTCTAAAAATCAATCATGTCCATTCATTTCAAATTTGACCTAATGTTGCCCTAACCCTAATTATGGGTTGTCATATTGAATCTTGTCCATTGATTCTAGGGCACTTGCCAACTTTCAATCTTGGCCATTGATTAAGACATCTTATTGACATCCAATCTCAACCATCAATCCGAATAAGACCTTTCCTATAAGTAAACTCTCTCATAAGCTATTTGGGGGTTGATTCTTCAAGTGTTCTTATGTTGTCAAAATCATTCTTGTTTTCCTCTATTTCTATCTATTATCATCTATCTTCATCCACACATATTATGCAAGTACATGATTCTAGTGTGAGACAACAATCTTCAATATTTTGCTAGTCACTTGTCATAGACTTATTATTGCACACTCTAATATGAGGGTAATTATCATATTCAAGAAAAATGGAGAAGAGTCATGGAGGTGAATCAATGGTAGCATGAAGATTTGGTAATATTGTTTTATATTTTATGTTTTTTCTGCTCATTTGTGTTTCATTGTTTATTAGGGTTTGATTTATATGCTTTATTGTATTCACCTTAATATTTCATCCCTCATTACATTGGTGAACCTGACATATTTTGAGAAATTTTGAGAAATTTTGGAGTTGGATTCTTTTTGTTGCAGGTTTTGCATCATTTTGGGACAAAACCCTAGTTTTCAAAGATTCAACCATAACATTCAAACGGCTATAGATATTTTCACAAAAAAAATCTACAGGTTGGGGACAATATCAAGAGCTTCCATGCCAAAAAATAGATTTTTTGGAGATGTTTTTAATTTTTTATAATTTGTTTATTATTTTTCATGAAAAATCAATTTTGAGAGCAAATTGTCATTTTTTTCAGATATTTTTATATTTTTGGAAAGAGCTCTGAATTTCAATAGGGTTATGTTCTTTAGGTTTTAAATTTGGATGAAAAATTATTAGTCAAACAACAGATCTTTGAAAATTAGGGTTTTACAAAGATTTGCATATAGCTTACAAAAAGTTGCAGACATTTTCACAATTTTTTTAAAAAGATTTGGAATGATGTTAGATGCCTTCTAAAAAAAATCAGAATTTTTGGACCTGTTTTGAATTTTTTATAAGTTTTTATGATTTTTCATAAAAAAATTAATTTCGGGTGCAAAACAGAAAAAAAAAATCGAATTTCTTTACATTTTTGGAAAGCTCTCAAAATTTTAGTAAGGGTCCATTCTTTGTATTTTTATGTTTACTTTCAAAAATATTTCCAAAAAATCAGATTTGTCTTGACTAGCTAACCCTCTAATATTAGTGATCAATCATCTTGTTAGGGTTTTGGCTTTGTTGGGTTTGTGAATGTGTAGAAAAAAATAAACACTTCAAAAAATACATTGGATCAAGTGGACAAATAATTTGGAGCTAAAGAAAGTCTAGGTGCACACATTCCATCTTTCATCTCTAATCATTGCTTGTCAACACACTTCAATTTGGGCTTAAAAGAACATCTTGTTTGTCACACATTTGGATTTTGGGGTCTAAAATAAATCTTGTTTGTTGTCACATCTTTGAAATTGGGCTTAAAATGAACCATTGTCTTCAACCACACATTTTGACTAGTTAAAAAGAACAAGTGCTTGAACTGTTTTACACACATTTCAATTTTTTAAAGGGAAATTAATCATTATGAGTGTGAATCAAGTGTGTGTGTCCTCCACAACACCTCACTTGGTTGGATTTTTTGCCATACCCTTCTTAGGAGGCCTGCTTGGAGCACACACCCCTCCAAGGGATGACCTCAATCGAGTGTGAATCAAAAGACACGCTCCTTTGGGAGTTGAAATCTTGTCACTCTGGGCTAAGCCCCAAATAACTTTATACCTTTGGGAAGTGAAGGTGAAGGGTGGGTTACCCCTTTCTCCCGGCTTATTGGCAAGATTTTTCTTCCAAATTATACCTAGTCAACCTTTTGAGACCTACTTGGCCATACCCACTTGACTAACATTAGGCTTGTTGTTGTGTATTCAAGTGTTTTCTTAATCATAACATTTAATCTTAAAAGACAAATTTATCATTGTGTTTGTTGTGTGTGTTCATGCATTTACATGTGCAATCTTGTGTTTGATATGGTACAAGTCAAAATTCCAATAAACTCTTGCCACATCATCCAAATCATACAATCTTGTCATTCCACATCATATCCTAATCATCATCATCTCTTTAATCCAATCAACATCATTTTACACGATGAAAACATTAGAAGACATGGCACTAAAGCTTGTTCACATACTTCACAAAGCTCAAACAAGCCAATCACCTTTAAATCAACAATGCATTCAAGAATTCCATGGCATGATCCAAACACTTCAAACAAGCCAATCACCTCAAATGCAACAACTCATAGCACACATCCAATATCTCATGGCCACTTGTCAAATTCAACAAGCACATCATCAAGTTCAATCACCACATCAAAAAAAATCACCTCAATCCTATGTGTCACCTATATCATCATATCAACCTCATCCATCCACATATCATGTTTCCCCTTCATCAACCTATCACACGTCTTCTAATGTCAACCCTTATTCATATCAATCCACCTTTCAACAACCATTATCCTATGCACCTTCTTCATCATTGTCACAACAACAAGTCATATCACAATAATTCCAAACACCATTCCAACCTCAACACATTCAACCACAATCCTATGTGTCACCTTTATCAGCATGCCAACCTAACCCATCTACCTATCATTTCAATGCCACATCAAAATTTCCACCCATATCACAACAAGAACATAGGATCCCATTTCCACCTTGGCAACAAAATCAAGAGCCTTTCAATTCTCATGTTCCATTTGACAAGGGGAAAACCAATCTAGTTCATGCACCCTTACCACCATCCAATAAAATTCCTATCCATAAGCCACCATTTCCTTGTCCTAATCCATTGGCATCTCCACCCTCTAACACATAATACTCTTCATTACCCCCGCCATCATCTAATTCTCCATTAAATCCTCCTATAAAGGATGTAACCCAAAGGTTACAAGCAAGGAATCAATTGTCACCATGTCATTCAACACATATACTTGAACATACAAAAGAGTCCTCAAACATCATGTCAAGACCTTCAAGCCAACCATGTCATCCACAACCCTTTGAGCCAATTCAAGATTCTCTCGTTGTAAGTACAAGTCACTCTCTTTCATGCTCCTATGTTGTTGACCACCAAGAACATGTCAAGTCTCTCCATGAGAAATCCCCTTCCACTTCAATTCAAGCAACCCAAGAGGTATGTCAAGAGCCTAATCCTAAGCATGTGGAAACATCAAGCTTTAGTCCTAATCAATATCAAATCATTTTCATCCAACCTATCCATAATCTATATCTTTTATATGATAAATATGATATCCATAATGCTGAAGAGCCTATCCATGAGCAACTTGATCCTATATCCATGTATGAGCAAGATATTCCAAATTCACGTCCACCTAGTCCTATCCATGATCCATTAACATCCACTTCCCTTGATGAGAGATGTGCCTCCCAAGCACACATAGAAGATCAAACAAATACCTTGTATCTAAGTGAAAATAATGCCAATCAAGATTCTATCGATCCTCCAACACCCACTATCAACCCCATTACGATTCCTCCATCATATCCTATTAGTCTTTCCACCCTCATTCATGAATGTCCCTCCTTAGAACAACAACAACCATTATCTTCTCCATACAATAAGGAACTCATGTCTATTTTTCCACCTACACCTAGTCCCATTATCCACTTCATACCCCAAGGACACCAATCTCAAGATTTTGGTACTTCCTCCATACATCCTAATTCCTCCTCCTTCCATCATAAATCCTACCATATACCTGAGACATATGCTTCAATCCTTCCTCCATCATCCTACGAATTTCAAAAGCATGTGACCATACACCTTCCACCATCAACTTTTTCACCATTACTTCCAACACCTAATATCCCTACCATTTAATCCTCTTATCCATTTATCCATAAATACCCTAACATTCCTAATCATGACCAACAAATGCACACATTGTCTAAACAAGAATCTTCCACTCATTCTGCCATACCCATGGGATTTAAAAGAAAAAATTTCAATGCCTTTACCTATAAAGTAAAAATCCTAATTACCCTCATGCCTTAGGACATCAATACACAAATTCAAAGCAAAATCCATCTAAAAAGTTATATAAGCCCATACCTCCAAAAGAAAAGTCCAAAATAAAAATGGCTTGGGTCCCTAAAAAAATGGGAAGCAAGTCAAATGAGACATCTACATTACAAAAATCCCAACCATCCACTTCCACCTCACATTCCCACTCTTTTCAAAAATTACAAAAATCCCACAAGCAATATAAAAGTCATAAAAATACTAAGTCTATGTGGGTACCTAAAGCACTATATCCACCATCTCTTAAGCAAACAACACCATTGCTTCCTACACCACCTTCCCATCAAAAGATTCAACGTTTATCACAATGTGTGCAACCATTGGCCATGATTCCATTCCCACATACAAAATATCCTCACCCTTAACTCATTATCCTACATATCCCTCCCACCACATTCCTATGGTCCATGCTTTTGGTTGAGCCTCCCCATTCATCTTTTGCAAAAGTCCTATATCTTCCATACATATTTCACATCATAATCCACTATTTTCCTCCATAATCCACATCATAATCCATCATCTACCTACACCATCTCCCTTTCATGGCATCCCTTACCAAAATCTATGAGCACATTTGACATGGTCCATGCAATGAAATTCGTTTCTAGTGGGACTATCACCTTTCATGGAACTCAACACTTGAGTCCCTCCTATCCATATTCCCCTTCTCCTATCCAAAAAGTCACAAAGTCAAAAAAAAAATTCAAAAAAAAAGAAGAAAAAAAAAAGGAAACAAAAATCCCTTCATCCAACAGTGAAAACCTGGTAAACAGGTGCCCTGGATAAGTGCCATGATGAAAACCTGGCAAACAGGTGTCATGTGTAGGTTTCTCTTCTATGTCACTTACACTTGTGGGCACAATGTCTTATCTATCCAACTTATCATTTTCATGTCATATCATTTCCCTAAGGGTGGATAAGTGGACTCAAAGATGATAAGGGAAAAAATTTTGAAACATGTTTTTTGAATATCTTTTGACATACCTCATCTTTATAAACCAAGCCTATCATTATCCTATTGTCATAAGCTTTGTCATGAAAAATCCTAAGTATTATACCTAGAATGGGGCATGTTGTTCCTATGCAACATAGTCTTTGGAGATCACATCCTTGCTCTCATATGATGCATACATCCTTTCCATCCATCCATCTATCATGAACCTTTTATCCCTTATCCTATCACCCACCCTTGCACCTAGACTTGGTTTTCCCTTGTCATTGGTATCTAGCACAAAGGCTACCCAAATTTTCGTCCATTGACACCTCAAAACATGTCAAAAAATCCCCCAAAAAATCATAGTGTCAAAAAAAAATAAAAAATCAAAACATGTCAAAAAATCCCCAAAAAAAATCATAAATGTCAAAAATCCAAAAAAATCAAAATATCCGAAAAACACAAAAAAAAATTCAAATAACTTTCAAAAATCAAAAAACAAAGTCAACATTCATCACGTCAGTCAAATTAGGCAAACATAGTCGCATTGGTTAAATAAGTCAAACAACGTCCATCTCGTCAAACATTAGGTCACATCGGTCAAATAAGTCAGACAATGTCAATCTCCTCACACAAAGTCACCTTTCGTTAGACATAGTCACACTCGAACACAAAACAATCATCAAAATGTCTACATTCAAATCGTGATCCAATTGACATTATAGTCCAATCGGTCATTAAGTTAAACTCACACAACATAGTCCAGTCAATCATCTAGTCACATTAGTCAAATTGCCGAAACAATGTCAATCTCATCACTCGTTGGTCCTCTCCAAGATGTGTCCTTCTTGGACTTGGACCTCGTCCAAATGTCATTTTCCTTTTCAGGATGTGTCCTTCCTAACCTTAGGCACCATCAAACCATCAAAATTTTCAAACTGTCATGCAAACAATGTTCGGCAAGCAAATATAGGAAAACACATTGAATGGTTGATTTTTCTGGCCTATTTTGTCTTATCTTTGTCTATTTTATCTATTTTTGTTGGTTTGTTTTGTCTCTTGGTCATGTTACTAGCTACCTCAAGGATGTCCCATGAAGGATTTAGAGGTGCGATGACATCCCATGACCTATTTTCTTTGACTATTGTCTGTGGATTGTCTTAGCAAAAAGATTGGGGCAACTTGGCCCTCAGTATGAGCTAGAACATTCCTTGTCTGCGACTATCAATTTTGCAAGTGTATGACCTTACACACCTTGGTTTGTGTCATACCATGGTGTTTATTATCCATTTGTGTCATTTTACTACCCAATGATGATTAGTGCAGAGTCTTGTCTAGCAAAATATGCATCTTTAAAGTTGTCTCCACTAAACATCCATATCCTCCACACTAACATTTCTTCTATACCACTTATCTATTTTCCTCTTATCCATTTCAAGAGCATACTTGTGTTCTTCCAACCCGCCTATCCTCTTGAGGGGGCATCATCATCCTATCTTTCTATCATCATCCATTTTCCTCTATCCATAACTTATTTTCTTTGTCACAACTTGATAAACTGCATTATGACAAAGAGAGGCAAAATGTAGACACTAAAAATGTCTCAGGCTTGTGATTTCTAAATTCTCCATCATTTCCCCTTTTGTCCTTGATAATTATATAATTCTAATTATTTAATTATTTTCTAAATTCATATTTCCTTTATTAATTAAATAATTTTAATTACTTAATTAATTCATTTTCTTTTATCTTTATTCCTCCTTGATTAATTAAATAAATTTTATTTATTTAATTACGTGACTAATTAAGTTATCTTCTTTCTAAAATTAAATAAATTCTTATTTATTTAACTTTTGTCCACTTTCCACTATAATTAAATAATTTTTATTTTTATTTAATTATTCATTAGCCTTTTCTCTCCTAAATTAAATAAATTTTATTTATTTAATTTGGTCCACTCTCTTGAATTTTGAATTAAATCATTATAGTTAATTCAAAAGATTCCCTTTGTCACATTCTTCTATAATTAAATAATGTCTTTATTATTTAATTATTCATTTGACATCTAAATTAAATAAATTTTATTATTTAATTTCTCCTATCACCTCTTTGTCTGTGCTCATTTTAAATAAAATTATTTATTTATAATAGTCTTTTTAGTCTTTTAAATAAAATTATTTATTTAAAATAGTCTTTCTAATTTCCCTCTTTATAGTAAATAATTCAAATTTATTATTTACTGTAATGTGACCCCACCTTTTGAATTAAATTAAATTTTTAATTCCAAATAGTCTTTGGCCTCCAAAAATCAAGTATTTTCTATTATTATTTGATTCTCCAGCCACCTCTTTTTTTGTGCCAATCTTATCTCTTGTCACATGCATTTTCAACCCTTGATTTGATTTTCTAAAAATAAATCATGTCCATTCATTTCAAATTTGACCTAATGTTGCCCTAACCCTAGTTATGGGTTGTCATATTGAATCTTGTCCATTGATTCTAGGGCAC
Source organism: Sequoiadendron giganteum (assembly GCA_007115665.2). Classification (NCBI taxonomy): domain Eukaryota; kingdom Viridiplantae; phylum Streptophyta; class Pinopsida; order Cupressales; family Cupressaceae; genus Sequoiadendron; species Sequoiadendron giganteum. The sequence goes on along the minus strand of CM021108.1, from coordinate 290,225,858 downwards.
TTGCCAACTTTCAATCTTGGCCATTGATTAAGACATCTTATTGACATCCAATATCAACCATCAATCCAAATTAGATCTTTCCTATAAGTAAACTCTCTCATAAGCTATTTGGGGGTTGATTCTTCAAGTGTCCTTATGTTGTCAAAATCATTCTTGTTTTCCTCTATTTCTATCTATTATCATTTATCTTCATCCACACATATTATGCAAGTACATTATTCTAGTGTGAGACAACAATCTTCAATATTTTTTGAGTCATTTGTCATAGACTTATTATTGCATAGTCAAATTTGAGGACAATTATCATATTCAAGAAAAATGGAGAAGAGAAATGGAGGTGAATCAATGGTAGCATGAAGATTTGGTAATATTATTTTATATTTTATGTCTTTCTGCTCATTTGTGCTTCATTATTTATTAGGGTTTGATTTATATGCTTTATTGCATTCACCTTAATATTTCATCTGTCATTACATTTACTAAAAAGGTGGGGTAATAATTATTTAATCCATCTCCCTTTCATGTCATCCCTTACCAACATTTATGAGTACATTTGACATGGTCCATGCAATGACATCCGTTTCTAGTGGGACTATCACCTTTCATGGAACTAGACATTTGATTCCCTCCTATCCATATTCCCCTTCTCCTATCCAAAAATTGAAAAAGTCAAAAAAAAAAAGAAGAAGAAAAAAAGTAAAGAGAAATCCCTTCGTCCAACAATGAAAACCTGGTAAACATGTGCCCTGGATAAGTACTGTGATGAAAACCTGGAAAACATGCATCATGTGTAGGTTTCTTTTCTATGTCACTTACACTTGGGGGCACAATGTCTTATCTATCCAAGTATCATTTTCATGTCATATCATTTCCATCCTACCTACCATCTTTAGCCTTCATACATCCCTATAATATTTGAGTCCACTTATCCACCCTTCTCCTTTTAATCTTGATGAATACATAGGGGGAAAAGTGTTGAAACATTTTGTTTTAATATCTTTTGACATACCTCATCTTTCTAAACCAAAGCATATCATTATCCTATTGTCATAAGCTTTGTCATGAAAAATCCTAAGTATTGTACCTAGAATGGGGCATGTTGTTCCTATGTGACATAGTCTTTGGAGATCACATCCTTGCTCTCATATGATGCATACATCCTTTCCATCCATCCATCTATCATGAGCCTTTTATCCCTTATCCTATCACCCACCCTTGCACCTAGACTTGGTTTTCCCCTTGTCATTGCTATCTAGCACAAAGGCTACCCAAATTTTCATCCATTGACACATCAAAACATGTCAAAACAATCCCCAAAAAATCATAAAGTGTCAAAATTCCAAAAAAATCAAAACATGTCAAAAAAATCCTTAAAAAATCATTAAAAAATCATAGTTTCAAAAGTCCAAAAAAATCAAAACATGTCAAAAAATTCCCAAAAAAATCATAAATGTCAAAAATCCAAAAAAATCAAAATATCTGAAAAACACAAAAAAAAACATCCAAATAACTTTCAAAAATAAAAAAAACAAAGTTAGCATTCATCACGCCAGTCAAATTAGGCAAACATAGTCGCATCTGTCAAATAAGTCAGACAATGTCAATCTCCTCACACAAAGTCATCTTTTGTTAGACATAGCCACACTCGAATGCAAGATGGTCATCAAAGCGTTTGCCTTCAAATTATGATCCAATAGTCATTATAGTCCAATCAGTCATTAAGTTAAACTCGGACAAGATAAGTCAATCAATCATACAGTCAAAATCAGTCAGCTTGCCAAAACATTAGTCACAATGTCAATCTCATCACTTTTTGGTCCTCTTCAAGATGTGTCCTTGGATTTGGACCTCGTCAAAATGTCATTTTCCTTTTCAAGGTGCATCCTTCCTGACCTTAGGCACTGTCAAACCGTCAAAATTGTCAAACTATCAAAAAAACAATCTTCGGCAAGAAAATATTGGCAAACACATTGAATGGTTGTTGATTTTTCTGGTCAATTTTGTCTATTTTTTCTGGCCTGTTTTGTCTCTTGGTCATGTTACTAGCTACGTCATGGATTTCCCATGAAGGATTTAGAGGTGCGATGATGTCCCATGACCTATTTTCTTTGACTATTGTCTGTGGATTGTCTTAACAAAAATACTGGGGCAACCTTAGCATGAGCTAGAACATTCCTTGTCTGTGACTGTTTGTTTTGCAAGTGGATGACCTTGCACACCTTGGTCTATGTCATACCATGGTGTTTGTTGTCCATTTGTGTCATTTTACCACCCAATGATGATTAGTGCAGAGTCTTGTCTGGCAAAATATGCATCTTTAAAGTTTTCTCCACTAAACATCCATATCCTCCACACTAACATTTCTTCTATACCACTTATCTATTTTCCTCTTATCCATTTTGAGAGCATACCTATGTTCTTCCAACCCGCCTATCCTCTCGAGGGGGCATCGTCATCCCACTCTTATTTCATCATCATCCTATCTTTCTATCATCATCCATTTTCCTCTATCCATACCTTAGCTTCTTTGAAATGATGTTACTCAACACAAAGCTCATCATCTCGAACATCATCTCAAAGAGGGGTAAAATGTAGACACTAAATTTTTTCCAAGGCTTGCAAATTCGTCATCATTTCCCCTTTCATTCTGCATAATTAAATAATTTTAATTATTTAATTATTTTCTAATGTCACATGTCTTTTATTAATTAAATAATTTTAATTATTTAATTAATTCATTTCTATCTTTATTCTTCCCTTGATTAATTAAATAAATTTTATTTATTTAATTACGTCACTAATTAAGTCCTCTTATTTCTAAAATTAAATAAATTCTTATTTATTTATTTTTTGTCCACTTTCCACTATAATTAAATAATTATTTTTAATTATTTAATTATTCATTAGCCTTTTCTCTCCTAAATTAAATAAATTTTTATTTATTTAATTTGGTCCACTCTCTTGAATTTTGAGTTAAATCATTATCTAATTCAAAAGATTCCCTTTGTCACATTCTTCTATAATTAAATAATATCTTTATTATTTAATTATTCATTAACCACCTAAATTAAATAATTTTTATTATTTAATTTCTCCTATCACCTCTTTGTGCTCATTTTAAATAAAATTATTTATTTAAAATAGTCTCACTTTCTAATTTCCCTCTTTTTAGTAAATAATTCAAATTAATTATTTATTGTCATGTGACCCCACCTTTTGAATTAAATTTAATTTTTAATTCAAAATAGTCTTTGTCCTCCAAAAATCAAGTAATTTCTATTATTATTTGATTCTCCAACCACCTCTTTTTATGTGCCAATCTTATCTCTTGTCACATGCATTGTCAACCCTTGATTTGATTTTCTAAAAATCCATCATGTCCATTCATTTCAAATTTGACCTAATGTTGCCCTAACCCTAATTATGGGTTGTCATATTGAATCTTGTCCATTGATTCTAGGGCACTTTCCAACTTTCAATCTTGGCCATTGATTAAGACATCTTATTGACATCCAATCTCAACCATCAATCCAAATCAGACCTTTCTTACAAGTAAAATCTCTCATAAGCTATTTGGGGGGTTGATTCTTCAAGTGACCTTATGCTATCAAAATCATTCTTGTTTTCATCTATTTCTATCTATTATCATCTATCTTCATCCACACATATTATGCAAGTACATGATTCTAGTGTGAGACAACAATCTTCAATATTTTTTCAGTCACTTGTCATAGACTTATTATTGCACACTCAAATTTGAGGGCAATTATCATATTCAAGCAGAATGGAGAAGAGCAATGGAGGTGAATCAATGGTAGCATGACGATTTGGTAATATTGTTTTATACTTTATGTCTTTATGCTCATTTTTGCTTCATTGTTTAGTAGGGTTTGATTTATATGCTTTATTGCATTCACCTTAATATTTCAACCTTGATTACAAATGTAAACCTTAATGGAAAGGAAGGAAATAATGAATGAAAAAATTGTTACAACTCACCACCCATCAATGGCTTCCTTGAAGGACTGAAGATATACACATCACTTCAAGGGAATTGGATCTTGGTTTCTTGAATTACTTTATTTTATTGAATTCTTGAAGACCTATAACAATTGTTACACATAAACTTTTACATGATGTTAGGATCTTGATTGCTACTAAAAATGATTGATAATATTGCTCTTGAATGCTCTTGACAATAATTTTATCAATAGGATTTCTTCATAAAGTGTGCTCCATTTCAAATGGTAAAGTGACTATGTATTTATAGGTGTTTATCCAATTTATCAAAAAATAGATTCTAAAAACCAACACTTACGACTTAAATTTTGATCATTAAAATTTCACTAAAAATATATTTTAATTTAGGTCATGGATCATAAAGGGGGGCCATTCGTCCATGCATGGATGAATGGGACTTGGCCTAAACTTCCAAGATACACATAATCTGAGGTAATTTAATTATTAAATGCATTTATTTAATGTTGGTTCACCTTTAGAAAAACGATAAAAATAAGGCTTTAGAATGCATAATTTGGTAAATTAGAAGCTTAATTAAGTCCAATAAATTAAGGGACCCAAACATAGTATGAAATTATAAAGGTATACAATTTTTTACACTATATTTAGCCCCCACTTTAGCGAGAGTATGAATTTACACTCAGACTCACACTAAAGTAGAGAACTATATGTCAAGGGAGGTGAAATTGTAGAACTATGGGAAATATAAGATGAAAAAGGATCAAGGAGAGTGACCAAGCCCCCAAGATCTATGATCTCATGGAAAAGCAACATAGGCACAAAAGAACACACACATGTGTAGCAGCGATACAAGTTACACAAATATTCAATGTCAAAATAAATGCAAAAGGGGTATGTGATAGCAAGTTTTATTATGAAAACAACCATACAAATATAATAGATTCCACATGGCTAGCAAGTTGTATTATTTTAGGTGACCATGTTATGCCAATGTCACACTAGGTTCAACATTCATGAATAAAGTCAAGCAAAAATTTCAAAATCGCCTTAAAGGGTGCAAACAAAACTCACCTCAGGGGGTGCAAACAAAATTCACCTCAAGGGGTTCATAAATGATATTAGGATAAGTTTAAAGAGTTAAATTTATCAAAAAATATCAAAGGGGCTTTATTTAATTCATGAAATGCCACACCTTAGGTAACATCATACATGACATCACCACCAAGAGAGTACTAGTTGAGGAATAGAAGATAATGCCTTAAGGAATGCTAGCGATAGTATTACCACCAAGAGAAACACCATATGTCAAGAAAGGTCACACTCTTATGGGACATCAATTCTATCATTACCACAAAAGTGATACTTCACATAGATCAAGAAAGAAACACTTTGATTAATGATGGGCTCATTTATTAGCCTATTTTTTGTTGTTTTTATGCATACTTTTAGAAATTATTAGACAACCCTTTCATAAACTACTCCTATGCTATGCTATCTTTTCATGCTTATTATACAACCTTAGACCTAAATTATACTAGTGGAGATATAGTAATGATATAGTAGCATTGCATGGTTTATGTGTGAGTATGTATGAATTGTGGATAGAATTATGTGTTTAATCATGGTAGTTAGTTTTGTGGATTAACCTCTTGTAGCCCAAGAAGACATTGTAGCCCGCAACAACTGTAAGTTGTAGAAGGCCTGCAATAAAAAGAAGACTTGGAAATCAAAATAAGAGAAGGTGCCAAATCAAGTTGAGTGTAATAACTACCATGTGGAGGCACCTGATGGAGTTACTTGTGCATCATTATGACAGTTAATAAGGCATTGAGAAGAATTTTTTTTGTTGTTGATAGGATTCTAGATAACTATTTGTGTTTTCCACATGTAGATCTATTTTGTAGATTTTCAATTCTATTATAACTCTTTTCTATTTTCAATTATAGTTTGAACAATTCAATCTTACTTGTGGAGAAAATTTTGACTTCAACATTTTTCGTTTTTGACCCTTACTTCCTTTTCGCTTTATGATGTCACCACACCAAAAAGACAAAGATTAATCTTGCATAAAGGTGTGTAATGTGCCACATGGTGGTTGCACGGATTTTCTATATCATTTTCATTTCAAGCCCAAACCAGGACACATGTCTTCCTGGCAGGGATTTTCCCCAAAACTATTCTAATAAATTCTAAAATCATTCACCATCTTGCCACGTCGACAATTTCATCGAGTGGGTTTTGTCTTCCGCAGATGTATCTCTTTTGAGTAGAGTTTGTCAGAAAGCATGGCAAAGTTATTACTTTCGGGGGTGGACTTTTGGGATGGCATCATCATTCACCTTGACTAATCGAATTATTTTTAAATGACCAATCTAGGATCCGATCTTCTTTTGATAGTATATCTTCCTAGAGATTCTATAATATCTGGAGCCATAAATGAGGCAGTTGAGACTTTATGAGCGAAGATTGCTACGATCTAATCAAGCTCTAAGATTGGATTGTGGTCTATTAGACTCAAACATCTGGAAATTGTTCTTCTCTATCGATTACGATAGTGGATTCTTCTTTTTCTATCTATAAAAGGGGGTTTGAAACAATGGGTAAGTAGATCTTCGAATTATTTTTTTCGAGGAAGATAGATTTTGTTTCAGGGAGATACATTTTCTCATGAATATGAAGTTTTCATAAAGCACTATTTATGCTCTTTGGCATATTGTATTCATTAAGACTATTAATAATATTGGCATCCAACCTTTGTTTTATTTTATTATATCATAAGAATTAGATCTATTAAGAAGAAATCTTTGGAATTGTGCATTTTTTGACCTTTATCAAGATTCTTTTTTGTATATCGTGTATGTTGAGAGCATTGTGTTAAAGTCTTATGTAGATATTTTGGATGATTATTTTACATGTTGTTAGCTTTTATGTTTGATGCTATCTTTTAGAAATTGGATCATGTTCATCATACACTTTCATTTTTTGTAAAGAATAATGCCATTTTCCATAATATGTTGTAAAAGAGGAAGGATTCTGTGAACATCTAAATATTCTTGTTAATCTCTAGGGTTTCTTATTCCTCTTGGACCTTAATGGATGCTTCCCATGGGGAGATTTGAATGATCACATTGTGTTTTTTCTAGCCTTTTTCATTCATTCTCTTCCCAACAATGAAGGTTCTAGATGGAATTTTGTGTCCATCTCATCAAGAGTAAGAAATAGTTAAATTTTTGAAATGTAAAAGCTTTGGTGCATCGCCATCTTTATATTTTTTTTGTATTTATCTCTACCCCTTTGCCCAAACACAAAGAAGAGCTAGATTTCTTTAAAATTGCTGGAGGCCATTTAGTGAGGCACATTTTGGTCCCCCACTTGTTGAATTTCCCATAAGGCTATTCGAAGAGGCGCAAGCTTTTATGATCAACAATTATATTTCTAGCCTTTTCTGTTTGTTCTCTTCCCAAAAATGAAGGGTTCATGGCATTTTGTGTCCATCTCATTGGGAGTAAGAAATAGTTAAAGTTTTGAAATGATGTAAAAGCGTTGGCACATCGCCATCTTTATGTTTTTCTTGCATTTCTCTCTACCCCTTTCCCCAAACACAAAGAAGAGTTGGATTTATATAAAAATCTCAGAGGTCATTTAGTGAGGCGCATTTTGGTCCCCCACTTGTTGAATTTTTCATAAGGCTATTCAGAGATGTGCAAACTTTTATGATCAATTATTTTTCTAGCATGCCCAATGGGACTCAAGTTTTTTAAACATTTGATTAAAAGTCAGAGATATTTTATAAATCAGATTAGGAAGAGAGGCTGGCATTCTCATGCCTAGAGTTCAAATAAGAGCATCTTCCAAAGGAAATTTCCAATACTCTCAGCTACCCATTTCAACCCCTAGATGAAGGCGAGTTACATGTTCTGTATCACCTATCGGGTACAAAAGAGTGAGAAGTGCTAGCCCACAATCTAGAGCTTAATCCACTCCTCTAGAAGGTTGAACCTTCCAAATCAAAATCCCATATACTTCATCCATAGGAATCTATTTTCAATGGCTCACTTAGGTTCTCTTGCTCCTAGAAATTTAATAACCTAGGATAGTGGTAGCCTACTACTTCAACTTATGCCTCCAGATGTGTGGCTTGGAATAACTACCAATGCTCTCAAAGTTATTCTAAGGTTCAATGGGGAGGATTTTAAAACCCCTATTGAACACTCCCAGGATATAGTGGAGGTATGCAGAGTGCATAACATTGTGGAGGAAAATGTGGCCCTCAGATTACTAGTTGCATCTTTTAAAGGGAAGGCTCAATATTGGTATAGATCCCTGAATTTCAGTTTGATCCGCTCTTGGGATGACTCAAAGAGAAACTGTTCGAGCGCTTCTTAGAGAAAGGATATCACTCCTCCTTGCTACAAAAATTGACCACTATCAAGAGAGCCCTATAGGAGGCCATGATCAACTTCAATACCAGGTTTCACAAAACCTAGCAGAGGATTCTCGTGGTAGCTACGACGTTCATGTTCTATCTAAAAGATTTCAATTCATATATTGCAATCCTAATATAGTCTATGGGAGGAGACACCTTTCCCGATGCATATAATTTGGTTCTATATGCAAAGAACAATCTAACCAATGATGGGAAGCTTCCACCATGGCAATTGATTCCCATGTTCACAAAAGTCTTTGGTGGACCCCAAGAAGAAGCAACTCCTAGTACTTTTGTCGCAACCTAGCACGTCATTTGCACCACCACCATCCATGTATGTGTACCCAAACACACAACCGGGCACATCGGGCTCCTCTTTGATAACAGTAAACATCAATGACATGAAGAGCCTCATGTGGTCTTTTGCAAATGAGCTAGTCCTTATCTAGTGCTAGCAGGAGACATCCTCATGATGAGGTATAAATAACCTCATAATTATAATAAGCTAAAAACCCTTTGTTGTTCTTACTGGAATCACTTTAGCCCTACAAATTTTTTATTTTTTGGATTAATAATTGCTTATTTTTGTAAAAAGATGTATAAATCGTTATTTCCTAAATTGATTGAAAATAATTGACTAACATTGATATAATGCTATAAAATTTAGTTATTGTATATGACATTATGCATGACCGAGTGGAATTTAAGCAGACTTCAAAAAGTTGAAGAAAGAGCATTGAAAGTCTAGGCACTGAAAATTCAGACGTGCATAGTGGAACAAGTCCTTTTAATGCTTTTTGTTTAATTTTTGTTTAAAAAATTTATGGCTCCACTCCGAGACTTTAATATGTTTTATGTTAAGGACCTTAGCCCGTTGGTTAGTTGAAATTATGTTAAAAGCCTTTGTCAATGGTGATCTTCCACCATCTAAAATGTAGGATTTTGTTAGCAGTTTAGTATATATATTACCACCAAAAACAGTGATATGATGATAATGGTATGATGTTATAATATGCCTTGAACACTGTTTAGTTATGTCTTATGTGTTACACTTTTACATGAATAAATAAATATTTCCAATCCTATTATGAGTTAATCATTTTGAGTAATGAAAGTATCATGGATGGATTCATTGTGAAGATGTGAAAGGACATGTGATCTCAGTCGAGTGTAGGAACACCTGAGAGCTGACCACTTGAGGGAATCTTATAGAGTAGATAGATAAATATTTTCATTTTCAATTATGTTACTTTTATTCTATACATGATAAATGTGGGTGAATGTTATTTATGTGTCGAGCTCTTTCAATTATTCCTGCAGGTCATAGTTCAAGTTTGCACTATTTTAGTTTTGTTTATTTAAAATTCTGGAGCACCCACTCTGGTTGTTAGTTATAAGCTATTAAGTTTACTTTCTATTAATAGTTAGTTTTTTTTTTAAAAAAAGAGGGTAAAAAATTTATTGAATCAGAACAACATTACAAAGGCAGAAGAAAGAGGCCATAGGGGGCCCAACAAAACAAGAATTAATTCACACCCAAGAAGCACCTCATATCCTCAGCGACCCACTCCTCAAGGATAGGGGCCAAGTCATTTGGAAGATTGCCCTAACCATCCACACACCAAGAATCAGTCCTCTCTATCGCCCATTTAGCCAGTCCATCAGCAACCCTATTCCACTCTCGCAGAATATGGAGGAAAACAATGGACTCCAAAGAAGAGCACATAGAAATAATCTGCTTGACAACCACAACAAGCTACCAATTCACATCCTCCAACTATCGCTTATGCAACATATCAATTACCACCTGAGAATCATATTCACAAACAATCCGCTGCCACCCAAGGCCAACCGCACGCTCAATCGCCATAAGAATAACACTAGCCTCCATAAGATTATTGGTATACAAACTGCGATACATAGAAAAGAAAAACACCACCACTCCCAAGCTATCTCTACCAATACCGCCAACTCCAGCATGCCCAGGATTATCCCTAGATGACCCATCAGTATTGATTTTTAGCTCCCCTAGAGCAGGCGGACACCAGAAACCATCACGAGCCACCCTCTCGCGCCCACGCCTACGATGCATCCTGCCCAAATTTCTCCTATCCCTAGCCGCAAGACCCAGGGAATTAACAACACCCAATTCCCTAGGATCAACAGGCACAGACAAATCACACTTTGCAGACAAAGTGTCCTGCAGAGCCCCAAGGATCCGCCTCCAAAGATGTTCAGAGATCAATTTTTTATCCAAGAAAATCCGTCTGTTGCGCTCCAACCAAATATGCCAAACAATCAAACTAGGGCCAATGCTCCAAGCAATTTTAAGAAAAGAGGTTTTGGTAGGAGATGATCCCTGTCTCCTCCAAAAATCAACCAAGGTAGAGACATGGCAACACGGTAAGCTCTAGAGATTCCACCAGTGATGCCAGATATCCTTAACAAAGAAACACTGAAAAAAGAGATGCGAGAAGCCTTCCTCATGCTGACCACACAAAACACACATGGAAGGGCCCTGGAACCCCCGTTTCTGAAGATTGTCCCAAGTAAGACACTTACCTTGGATAATGAGCCAAGAGAAAAAATTACACTTAGGCCAAGCAAATTTATTCCAAACATGCTTCCACCAAGGAACCTCAGAGCTCCCAAAGACCTGTTTATCCAAAGCCTGATAACCAGAGGCAACCGACAATTTACCTCGCAAATCTGGACCCCAAGCAAGCACATCTCTCCCAAGAAGAGAGTTGTAGGCGCGATCCGAAAGAATCTTAGCAAGCACTTGACGATCCTCCAAAATCCCCCCAGGAGGCCAATAGTGAGGTTCCTTCCACTTGGACATAGTAATTTGACTCAAAGAATGCTAAGTTTTGAAGTCAGCCACATGACACCAACCCGCTTCCTCAAAAATCTGGCACAAGTCCTGAAGGTGGGGATGAGAAGACAAAATAGGGGGATGTCCATCCCAAGAATCATGCCAGAAAAGAGCTTCCCGACCCCCATTACAAATCCAAAAAAGGCCCTGTTTCACAAGCTTGGCACCCCGTTTGAGGGTACTCCAGATCATAGAACCTCTCCCCTCCAGATTGAATCTTACGACCTCCATGCTTTCCACCGCACCCAAATATTTGAGGGTAAGAATTTTAGCCCACCACATATGTTGCTGAGAACACCAGCGCCAATACAGCTTAGCAGCCAAGGCCTGCCCATTCAAATCAGTCCATCGTAGACCAAGACCCCCCTCCTATTTCGTCCTATAGACAACATCCCATTTCACCAAGCTCCACTTTCTATGAAGAAGGTTGCCAGACCACAGGAACTGACGAGACAGTCTCTCAAAATCTTGAATAAAACTTGAAGGAGCAGAAAGAACAAAGCACTTGTAAACAGGGAGAGCCTGGACCACCGACTTTAGGAGAGTCACTCTTCCAGCTGAAGAAAGCTACCTGCAAGTCCAATGGCTGACCAATCTGCGAAACTTGTCAAGAGTCTCTTGCCAAAACCTTTTAGGGAGAGAACAAATAGCAAGAGGGATTCCAAGATAGAGAAAAGGAAGCGAGCCGATCTGGAAATGAAGAATACCAGCTAATCTCCTTTGGATAACCTCAGGAGTATGGAAAAAGTAAATGAGAGACTTCCCCTCATTAATGCGCTACCTAGAGGCCGCCAAGTAGCTGTCCAAAACACTACGCTAGTTCAAAGCCTCCTCAACCCTTGCCCTGCCCATCAAGGCAGTATCATCAACAAACTGAAGATGAGACTGAGGGGGAAGACCATTTCCCCAATTCCAACCCTGAATTAAGCCGCTAGCAACCTGAGCACGGATAAGCCTTCCCAAACCTTCCGCAAGTAGGATGAATAAGTAGGGTGACAAAGGATCTCCTTGTCTGAGGCCCCTAGAAGCACCAAACAGCTCAGTGGGCTCTCCATTGAGAAGCATAGAGAAGGAGGAAGAATTAACACAACTCCTAACCCATTCAATCCAATCCCTCGCAAAGCCAAAAGCTCCAAGAATCTTGAACAAAAAGCTCCATTTAATGTGATCATACGTTTTAGCCATGTCCAGCTTGATAAACATAGATTTTTCTTTTGAGGATTCCATAGAATGGATGGTCTCGGCTGCAATCACAACACCATCCATGATCTGCCTGCCAGCAACAAAACCACCCTGCTCCTCAGAGATTAACTCACCAAGCCAAGGTTTCAGCCTGTCAGCAATCAACTTAGTAATGATCTTATAAACCACATTACATAATGCAATAGGCCGAAAAAGATCCAGAGAATTAGCCCCCTCCTTCTTTGGAATGAGAACTAAAAAAGTTGCATTCAGAGACTTCAACATTTGCTTATTCATGAAAGATTCCTTAACAACCTCTAAGAGGTCCAACTTACCCACCTCTTAAAACTCCTGAAAGAATTCAACAGGGAATCCATCAGGCCCCGGTGCTTTACCTTTCTTCATCTGAAACACAACATTCTCAAGCTCCAACAAGGTAATAGGAGAGAGCAATGATTCATTCATTTCATTAGACACCAGCTGCGGGATACAATTCAAAATCCTTGTTTCAGCCTCCTCAGCTGGAGGCGAATCCTCGAAAAATAAAGAAGAGAAATACCGAATACATTCCGCAGAGATAGAGGCAAAAGAGGACAAAATTTCCCCATCAGATAGCACAAGAGAGGAAATAACATTACCTTGCCTCCGGTCTTTAACAGAGTTGTGAAAAAAAGAAGTATTCCTATCCCCAACTTGAAGCCATTCAATACGGGACTTTTGTTTCCAAAAAATTTCTTCTCTTAACTCCCATTCCTCTACCTCTTTTGTTGCAGCCATTTCTAATGAACTCAACTCATCCGTTAGGCCTTGATCACGAATCTGCCTGGTGATTATGTCCAGATTATCCTGAGCCTTTAGTTTTTCATGAAACAAATTACCAAAATGTTGCCTATTCCATCTTTTCAACTTGTATTTGACAAACTGTAACCTCTTTGAGAATGAGTACATAGCAGTGCCATAAGCTGGCTTTCGAAGATCCCACCAGCCAGAAATCATATCATGAAGAGACTCATCCTGGAGCCACATGAGTTGGAACTTGAAAGTCTGTCTAGCACATTGTTGAGGCACAGCAACCACAAGCTTAATTGGCCAGTGGTCAGAGCCTCGACAATCCAATATTTCAGAGCTAATCATCCACCTATCCCCCATCCAAAAACTGGACACCAAAAATCTATCAAGTCTTTCAGAAATAGCAGCATCTCCATTTCTCCTATTATTCCATGTGAAGACTCCATTAGTTGGCTTGACATCCACGAACCTCAAAAGGGCCATATTATCCTGCAAGAGCCTAGAGGAAGGCTCCAAGTGAGCACTACCTCCCCTCTTCTCTTCTAAAGAAATGATAGCATTAAAATCACCAGCCAGGATCCAAGGAAAGTATGGATCCAAAGATCTCACATATCTAACATGATCCCACAGATGCACTTTACCTTGGAAGTCAATCGGAGCATAAATATTAGAGAAAATAACTTTCTCTCTTGATTCTAAATGAGAAGCAACACAAGAAATCGAACTCTTATAGGAGATCCACCAAATTGGACTAACCTTTCGGGGATCCCAAAAACAAGCCATTCCACTAGAATTACCAGAAGCACCCACACATTGACATTGTCCACAACTCCAAATCTTAGGAGCCACACCTAACATACTATCCAAAGATAGCTTAGTTTCCTGTAAGAAAATCACATCTGGAGAATGAATGTGGATCAAATCGCGAATAGCCTTTTGTCTAGGGTTGCTATTCATACCCCTCACATTCCAAGAAAGAACTATCATCATTGGGGTTGGGAAAAGTGAGCATCAATAGTCTTCACCGAACCAGCCTCAACCAATGTCTCTCCAGCAAGCTTCACCTTTTCTTGGTCCTTTTTGCGACCAACCTTAATCGATTTCTCAGGTGTCCCTTTCTTAAAATATTTTTGCTGCACACCCAAAATAGAGGAAGAAGGTCTAAACTTACCTAAATCAGGGCTATCCCAATCCTCCGAGTGGACCTTACCAGCACCAGAAGGGCCACCAAAATCAACAACCACCCCATTCCCCGCACCAATAGCTAGAGTGGAAGGAGCTAGTCCGGACACCATCTGAGGATCCAGGTCACCAAGTTGAGCCACTCCAGGGGTCACTGAAGGTAGTACCACATCCAACTCCTTAGAACCAGCGCCATCCACCATCTACATGTCAGCAGTAAACCCTTCCTCCTGAACTAACCCATCCAAAGCCTCAAATCTATTGAGAGTTTCTCCTTCCTGTCTATCTTGAAAAGGCCTCTTTTGACCCCGTCCGCAATTGTGAGGTTTAACAAGAACAAAACCTTCTTTGTCTGCTGCCAAGCCCTGCACTGGATCCTTACCCTTTTCCACCCTCGAATTAGATTGAGTATCCGCATTAATTTTACCTCCTGTACTAAGAGCCCGAGGACACCTCCGCAACAGATGTCCATATTCATGACATAGCCGACACCGAAAAGGCAACATTTCATAATCCAATGGCTAGGTCCAAGAATTAGAGCCAACAGTGAAATCAATAGAATCAGGCAGAGGTTGACTTAGATCAATCTCGACACAAACCCTCGCATAAGAAAAGATTCTCTTATCCAAAGTATGTTGCGAAGGACCAATGGGCTTACCCAACAATAAAGCAATCGATTGTAAAATATCAGTTCTCCAACATTCAAGTGGCAGCTGAGGAAGGCGAACCCAAACCGGGACCCTAGAAGGCAACTCTTTTGCCGAATTAAAGCCTGCATGCCATGGTTTTATGAAAAGACCTACTTGGTTATAAAAGTAAGGCCCCCCTTCAAATGCCTTATTTCGATCTGAAATGCACGAAAAGTCTACCAGAAAGAAATTGTTTGCAGCCAATAAAACATCAAAGTCGCCCTCCAGAGACCATGTCTTGCGGATCCAAGTGTCCAAGAAAGAAAGGGAAACCCTCATCCCCATAAATTTACAAATCAAAACATGTTTGCTGTAATAGTCTAGATCCTCAGCGACCACCTCCGATTGAATCACCAACACAGGACGAACTTGCGCCCTCTCCAAGCATCCATTTACCTTATGCATTTTAAAGGAATTCAATTTTGTCCAACCCTCTCCAACGGAAGCCCCATCACCAGACTCCGTCATAGCATTATCTCCCCTTGCCTCCCCAATCGATGCATTCATCGCCATTGAAGCACCCACCAAAAGCACCAGCCAAAAACCCCAAACCAGAAGCCGCCCACCGCAATTACATACAAGAGAAAACCTTCAAGGAACACCATCCAGCACTAGAGAACAACTGGAGCTCCACCCAGCCAGCAAAGGAGATAGAGAACGCAGGCAAAGAGCTACCCCTGCACCGGTACCACGTGCCCAACAGCCAACACCAAGCAACTCCGAAGGAAACCAGCGCTCAGACAAAAAGAAAACAGAAACGGCCACCCCTGGCCTCAACCCGCACCACACCAAATCCCGTCCCCCTCGCAGATGCCTGGAAAATGAAATAGAGGAAGCTAGGGCACGGGTGCCCTAGCTCGCCCGCAACAGGCTCCCGAAAACACCATCCTTCTATTAATAGTTAGTTGTTAGCCATTAGTTGTTTTCATTTAATTTTATAGTTTTTATTGCAAGTATTTATTTTTAGGTAATTTATATACTTTCTACTTTTATCATCCTATGCTTTCTAGCTTAACAATTTCATGCTTTCTAGCTTAAAACAACTTTATGTTTTCTAGTTTGAATGATTTCTAGTATAAATTTTGTTTACAACTATTTCAAGAAATCAAAAAATCTAAGAGAGTTAGCTAAGATGTCCCATATTGCATACAACCTTCGAACACTACCCAACTAATATAATTGATGCATTTTCAAATAAAGCGATAGGACCTCACGATTGTGTGTCACTTTTTGGCACCATTGTCGGGGACCTTCTTTTTCTAGTGTTATTGGGATATTTCACTTGAATACCTATTTTAGAGAAAAAAAATAGTTGTCAGGCTTATTTTTTTGCATGGTTAGGAAATGAGGCCTCAACTAAAGAACTTATTGTTATCAAATAAGGTTTTCACCCTTGCTAAGCTATTAACTGTAGCAGCCTATTGATACATGGGAACACTTCGAGGTTGTGTGTGACCAGGGAATGAAGTGGACCTCCAGATTATGGGTCGACTCCCTTTGAATTTTTCCTTGTAAAAATGATTTTTTATAACAGGTGAAAAGGGATAGAAGGACTTTTAAGAAAGAAATAAAACTAAAAATAGGTGGTTCACCAATATGTGAAAGATGATTTGAATCTTCTTTTAAAATCTCAAAAGATAAATCAATTTGAAAACTAAAGGATTCACATCCCAATCATGTATGTTTTGCATAAATACTTCACTTGATAGGCTTCTATGATTGAAGTTTGTTTGAAATAAAATGATAATGTTTTCACAACAAGCATTCAACAAATGTAAGAAAACACAGTCAATGACCTGCACTATAACATACTAAATCTAAACAAGACATTGAGGCAATAAGAATAAAAATAAGGATTTCATGGAAATCACAAAAAAAAAAATCCTAAAATCTTACACACAATACTTGCACAAGACATATTTGAGAAGAAAAGACAAGCTTCTTCTTGAATAATCTGGGATATCTGTATTACAAATCTCAAGAAATCATGAGTTACAAAAATTTGAGTGAATTCTCTCACAATAATCTCCAAAATCAAGAACTAACCCCTACTCTGAAAGAAAAGAAAGACTTTTAGAAATTGTCTCCAAAATTTGAATTTGAATTTTGGCTCCAAAATCACGTGTTGTGAATCTTTCCTCCAAACAAGGCATGCAATGCCAACCAAATCCAAGAAGAGTTGTCAAAATTTCACCAACTTGGTGAGCCGTATGCAGAAAAAAACCCCTACAAATCAGGTTCAAAACTGAAAGTATCAAGTTGCCATGTGCCTCAAATCCCTTTTTGACTCAAGTGGAATCAAAGGGAATTCAAAAACTGAAAGAAAACTCCTGATTTCGTGCTCCAAACTCCCTATCTTTGCTCCACATATTGGCAAGACTTTCTTAGTCATCTCCTAATTTATGCAAGTCTTCAAGCTCCATTTGAACCCTTGACCAAGTATTTGAAAAAATACATCAAATGACTCCAACTTGCATTAATAACATTTATTTAAAAAAGTGAGTTATAATTTATCACTTTTAAAAATAAAGTTTTACAAATTTGAAAAATGCAAGAAGAAAGACACCTAGCTAAGACAAATGTATTCAAAGGCATTAATTTGCATTTTAAATAATATCATTTATTAAAAGGTGATTTATAATTTATCACTTTTTAATAAAGATTCATAAGTTAGAATCAAAATACAAATACAAATATTTAGAGTGATGGATTTAAGAAGATGAGTAAAACTTTAAAAAAGAAAGCTAAGGAAAAAATGCCTCTCCACCGAATCTCCTAGGGTTATAACCCTAAAAGAAAACCAAAAATAAAAATATGAGTATCATTTCATTTGTTTGGACTGCTGGAGAAGAAGAGAGGCCTCCATGCTCAAACCCTAATTGCCATCTGGAAGTTTTTGTGTCTTGGACACCATTGTGAAGTTTCCTGAAGGTTTTGAGAAAAGGTAAGTATGTTTGTTGTATCAAATCTGTGAAGCTTCTTTCACTTTGCACTCTTTTGAGGCTTTTGACAAGCCGTGACCTCACATATTTCTAATGATTTCTTATGAAATGTATTTATATTGAATCTGTTCTTTTTTCTGCAATGCCTTCTAATTAATGACTATGAAAAATTCTTTTTCTGTTGATTTTTTTCCCCTTTTTGGAACCCTTCATGTTTTAATAGTCACGACCTCTCTGAGAAATGACTTCAAACTGTAGGTTCTTGCCTCTCCTTCTGGGTTCTCCAAAACCGATGTATTATGTTTCTTATAGCTATAGATTTACCTCCGTGCATATCTTTTCTTGTGGCCGCGATCACTAGAACCCTGGGCTGAGATTTCAATGTTGGATGCCATTTTTTGTTTTTTACAAATTTCATAGAGTTGAAGAATGGTTTGAACTCATGCATTCACTTGCTCACCATTGATGGTTATGTATTTGAGCTACATGGTGTTATTGTTAATTCCCGATGCTTATTTCGACTGTTGGTGTTTTTCTCCATTTGGCTGCCATGAAAAACCTTTATTCAAGCTTTTGAATGCATCATTTCCTCGTGTCTTTGGTTTTTACCTCATATATGAAAATGGGTATTAGGTTTCTGACTATAGCTTTCAAAAATACATAAAATCCATCAAATGAATGACTATGGCCTTGGTGCCTAACATGATTCACTGGCCATATTTGTGCTAGTTCTATGTATTATTTGCCATGAACCAGAACTCGCTGTCATTATTATGAGTTGGGTTCTTTTGAAAAGCTTATGAAAGCAGTCCAGTACTCCTTCTTTTGTTCTTCATAACCAATATATTCTACTGCTTATAACTGTAGCTTTTATTTTTCACCAAAAGTATTTAAATCCTGATTTATAAACAAAAACTACATTTGCTGCTTCAGAAATTTTGCTAAAAGCCCTTCCCATGGCTTTTGGATATTTTTATTTATGAAGAGAACATATTTCCAGAGTGCTTTCCACAAATTTAGTCAAACTGCTTATACTTCCTTGCATTTTGAATGTAAAATATTGCTTTCAGAAACCATGATCTTACATTGATGTGAACATTTAATCTCTTGTTGTAGCTGCACCCTTGATGAAATTCATGCAATACTTTATCAACCCGAACAACTTCAATACACCTCAACAGGACACCATGAAAATCTCTTCTAAACTGTAAACCATTTAAAAGAATATAAGGTATGGACTGTAGTTGATAATACCTTCTTCTGGACTTAGTTAGATTAGGAGGGCACTCACTAGTCAATAAAAAATGTGTCATTTTTGTAATCCAACCTATAGGAGCAGGTGCAACAACTTTTTCTCCATCTTGAAGTGCTAAAACAACACTTTCTTCCTCTATTGTTTTGTTGTTGTTTTCCTTAGCGAGCTATTCACAGAGGCCTCTTCCTCTTATTAGCTTAGTAACCTTGATCTCAAGGTCATATTCCATTACTTTGGTTACCCAACCAACTCTTCTATCACTCGAATTCTTATTCAGTAAAAACTCTTTTACACTTGGGTGAGCAACCATCAGGATAATTTTATTACTAGAAAGCATATGCCTAAACTTCTTTAAGCTTCTTATAACAATGAGAACATGTTTCTCTACAAAAGTATACTTGAGCTCGTAATCCTTGAGTCCCTGACTGAAGAACGCCACAAGTTTTTCAAATCCTTCATCATTCCATTGTACAAGCATAGCTGAAAGTGAATCAATATTTCCATAGGCATATAAAATGAAATCCTTAGAAAAATCAGGATTCAGAAGTGCAGGTGCAGCTACTAATACTTCCTTTATAAGCTCAAAACTTCTTTTCCCATCTTTGGTCTAGCTGAAAGGTATGTTCTTTCTCAATATATGAGTTAGTGCACTTAAAAAATCAATAATGTCAGGGATAAATCTCCTAACAAAGTTAATCCTACCAATAAAACTTTGCAAACCTTTCTTGTGTGCTGACAGCGAAAGAGATAAGATATCACTTAATCTTTTAGGATTAATTGTAATGCCTTGCTTTGACACAACGTAACCGAGCAATTTTATCTCATGGAAAAAAAAACACACTTTTTGGGGTTAAGTGATATCCCAAACTCCTTGCATTTCTCAAAAATCTGCCTCAGATGATTCAGATGATCCTTTGCTTCTTTAGAAAAAACAGTGATATCATCAAGATATACTAATTTTTTTTTTTTACATTAAACCTTGAAAAGCCATATCCATGGCAATTTGAAATGTTGCCCCAGCATTAGACAAACCAAAGGGCATTTTTTGAGGCCATAGTTCCCCATTTTGTTGTGAAGGTTGTTTTGTACTAGTCTTCCTTCTTCACTAAAATTTGATTGTAGCCAAAATAGACATCTAATAAGGAAAACGTTTCAGACCCTGAAACTACATTAAGTATATGTTCCATAGAAGGCAGAGGATGAAACTCTTTTAAAGAGGCCCTATTTAAGTCATGAAAATCTATACACAGTCTTATCTCTCCATTTTTCTTCCTTACTGGTACTAGGTTCAAAACCCATGAGGTATGCTTAATGGGGAATATAATGTTTCTTTCAATCAATTTATCTAGTTCTTTTTTCATCAGAGACTCTAACTTAGGATTCAAAGGCCTATGTTTCTTCCTAACAGGTTTAACATTGGGCTCTAGTTCAATAGTATGTTGAGTAAGTTGGGGATTAAATTCTTTCAAATCAGTATATTGCCAAACAAAGATATCATTAAATTATTGACAAAGCTGAATAAAAACATGCTTCTCTTCAGTTGTACATACCTTGCCTAGTTTAAGAAGCTTTCCTTTGAAGACTTCAACTTCCTCATAGTGATCTTGTTGAACTTGAATACTTCCCTTGGGTTTTCTAGCTTCATCATCTATATTGAAATCAAATTCTAGAGTGACCAAGCCTTTTGGCAACTTGTTGTTTTTAAGTTGAATTATTTGGTCACTATACTAGTGTTGTAACTTTTTTTGACTAGCATGTGAGAACTCAACTTCTTCCCTCAAGAAGCTTACAATCTGCTGGTCACTTTCAAAAACTTGCCAATGTATGTTATTATCAGGCACAACAGGTCTAACAATAATTTTAATATTCTTATTAGCTTTATCATTGCAAATTTCTTTTGGAATATCAAATTCAGCTCCAACAACAGCTAGTCCATCAACATGTTTATTTCGAGTTCTAGGTATGGAAATCAGATTAAAAGCATCAAATCTCTCTAAGAGGTCCTATACTCTATTTCAATAAGACCCGAGTGCATCATTTTTTACAACATTTATCTTCCTTACCTAATTAACAACCAATTCGTTGTCCCCATAAACCTTTAGGCAGTTGATACCTCTTTGTCTTGCCCACTCCAAGGCTTGGATTATATTTAGCATAATTATTAGTACAGCTGAAAAAAAAATTGAAAGCTGAAAATACTTTTCTCTTCTAGAGATACAGCATACAACCTCCACCAACACCAAATTTTCTCCTTGAGCCCTCAAAAAACAGCTCCCGCACTTCATTTTCATGTTGTTCACCTTGTTGCTCTTTGTCTTTTTCAATATTAGGCATAAAATATTCAGTTTCATGCATCATATAAACACCAATGTCAACCTCTTCCAGCTGCTCACCTATACCAATTTCATTAGTTTGAGATGCCCACACTTCAGGAAGAATATCTGAGACTTCATCTGCTTGAGCTTCACCTTCCTGAACCACAGGTTGCTCTTCTTGTTCACTGGTAAAAACATTAGCATTAATGGGAGGACAATGGTAAGGTTCAATATGATATTTGGCTATTGATTCAGATTTTATAGTGACCCTAGTACCATACCTAGTTCTGAACAACATATGAGACCAGTAGTAGATAAGTATCCACCTATCTTAGTTGTGAAATCCCTAGATAAACAAAGGGAAAAGTATGGGGGTAACTTTATTACATAAATATCTTGAGGTATTGCAAAATTTGGATAGGCATGTAGAGTTAAACTCAATTTTTTATCGACCCCTACTATGTTAACAATGGTGCCATCCAATTGCACAACTCCCTTCTCAAGCAACTCATACTTAATACCTAATTTATCAACAATATGTCTGGGCATTACTAAACTACTAGCCCTAAAATCAATCATGCAATTGTAAACTAGGTGATCTCCTATAATAAGAGAAACATAAAAAGGGGATGGCTTAGCTTAAATAGTTTGTTGTTCTTTCTTCTCAAGAGGGGCATTAGTGAGAACAACTTTAGCAGGTTGTCGGTTTATTATTTCCTTAGATAAAGAAAAATTTGACAAAGTTTCATGTAAAAGATCTTTTTGGCCAGGAAAAGCCAATGAATCCCACATTGAGACACTTACACTTGTCTTCTTCATATGCTCTAAAATGTTGAAACTACCAGTACTAACCTTTTGTTGTCCTTTGGGAACAAAAAGAACATCTTTATGTGTTTTTGTTGGCTGCACTGGTATACTCTATGTAGTAGGTGGCTTAACCTAACCCTGTGAACTTGTAGATGGTTGATTCTTATCATCATCAGTCTGCTGCCCTAAATCTACAACCCTCTTCTTCGATCTTGTATTGGATGATACAAGATCACTTATCAGACCTGATGGGTCATTAAGCCCACATAACTCCTCACCTTGCTAATTTAAAAAAGAAACATCAAAATTACCTGCATCTGTATGGTAATCTGTTGTTATGATTTTTCCTAAGCTAAATTATGTGGAACAACAACACTAATGGTGCAAAACAGTGTTGTTGTTCCACAAAATTCAGCTCAGGAAAAATCAGAACAATAGACTCCTCATATAGATGCAGGTAATTTTGATGTATCTTTTTTAAATTGGCAAGGTGAGGAGTTATGTGGGCTTAATGACCCACTAGGTATAACAAGTGATCCTATATCATCCAATACAAGATCAAAGAAGAGGGTTGTAGATTTAGGGCGACATACTGATGGTGATAAGAATCAACCATCTACAAGTTCATAGGGTCAAGTTAAGCCACCTACTACATAGAGTATACCAATGCAACCAACACAAATAAAAAAAGATGTTTTTTTTGTTCCCAAAGGACAACAAAAGGTTAGTACTGGTAGTTTCAACATTTTAGAGCATATGAAGAAGAAAAATGTAAGTGTCTCAATGTGGGATTCATTGGCTTTGCCTAGCCAACAAGATCTTTTACATGAAGCTTTGCCAAAGTTTTATTTATCTGAGGAAATAATAAATCGACAACTTGCTAAAGTTGTTCTCACTAATGCCCCTCTTGAGAAGAAATAACGACAAACTGTTAAAGCTAAGCCACCTCCTTTTTATGTTTCTCTGATTATAGAAGATCACCTAGTTCACAATTGCATGATTGATTCTAGGGGTAGTAGTTCAGTAATGCCCAAACAAATTGTTGATAAATTAGGTATTAAGTATGAGCCGCTTGAGAAGGGAGTTGTGCAATTGGATGGCACTGCTATTAACACAATAGGGGTCATTACAAATTTGAGTTTAACTCTATATTCCTTTCCAAATTTCGCAATACCTCAAGATATTTATGTAATAGAGTTACCCCCATACTTTTCCCTTTGTTTATCTAAGGATTTCACAACTAAGGTAGGTGGATACTTATATGCTGATTGGTCTCATATGTTGTTCAAAACTAGGTATGGTACTAGAGTCACTGTAAAATCTGAATCAATAGCCAAGGATCATATTGAACCTTACCATCATCCTTCCATTAATGCTAATTTGTTTACCAGTGAACAAGAAGAGCAACCTGTTGCTTAGGAAGGTGAAGTTCAAGCAAATGAAGTCTCAGATATTCTTTTTGAAGTGTGGGCATCTCAAACTAATGAAATTAGTATAGGTGAGCAGTTGGAATAGGTTGACATTGGTGTTTATATGATGTATGAGACTGACTCTTTTATGTCTAATATTGGAAAAGATAAAGAGCAGCAAGGTGAACAACATGAAAATGAAGTGTGGGAGCTATTTTTTGATGGCTCAAGGAGAAAAGTTGGTGCTAGTGGAGGTTGTATGCTAGTATATCTAGAAGGTGAGAAGTATTTTATAGCTTTTAGATTTTGTTTCAGCTACATTAATAATTCTATTGAGTATGAAGCTCTAATCCAAGGCTTAGAGTGGGTAAGACATAGAGGTATTAGCTACCTAAAGGTTTATGGGGATAATGAATTGGTTGTTAATTAGGTAAGGAAGCTAAATGTTGTAAAAAATGATGCACTTAGGTCTTATGGGAATAGAATATGGGACCTCTTAGAGGGATTTGATGCTTTTAATCTGATTTCCATACCTAGAACTCAAAATAAACATGTTCATAGACTAGCTGCTGTTGGAGCTGAATTTGATATTCCAAAAGAAATTTGCAGCGATAAAGCTAATTAGCATATTAAAATTGTTGTTAGACCTATTGTGCCTAATAATAACATACATTGGAAAGTTTTTGAAAATGGCAAATAGATTGTTAGCTTCTTGAGGGAAGAAGTTGAGTTCTCACATGCTAATTAGGAAAAGTTACAACACGAGTATAGTGACCAGATAATTCAACTTAAAAAAAACAAGTTTCCAAAAGGCTTGGTCACTCTAGAATCTATTTTCAATACAAATAATGAAGCTAGGAAACCCAAGGGTAGTATTCAAGTTCAGCAAGATCACTATGAGGAAGTTGAAGTCTTCAAAGGAAAGCTTCTAAAACTAGGCAAGGTATGTACAACTGAAGAGAAGCATGTTTTTATTCAGCGTTATCAATAATTTAATGATATCTTTGCCTGAAAATATACTGATTTGAAGGGATTTAATCCCTAGCTTGCTCAACATACTATTGAACTAGAGCCCAATTTTAAACCTGTTAGGCAGAAAAAAAGGCCTTTGAATCCTAAGTTAGAGCCTCTGATGAAAAAAGAATTGGATAAACTAATTGAAAGCAGCATTATGTTCCCCATTAAGCATACCTCATGGGTTTCAAAAATAGTACCAGTAAGGAAGAAAAATGGTGAGATAAGACTACGTGTAGATTTTCGTGACTTAAATAGGGCCTCTTTAAAATACTGTCATCCTCTGCCTTCTATGGAATAGATACTTCAAGTAGTTTCAGGGTTTGAAAGGTTTTCCTTATTAGATGTCTATTGTGGCTGCAATCAGATTTTAGTGAAGAAGGAAGACCAGTACAAAACAACCTTCACCACAAAATGGGGAACTATGGCCTATTATAAAATTCCCTTTGGTTTGTCTAATACTGGGGCAACATTTCAGAAAGCCATGGATATGGCTTTTTAGGGTTTAATGTACAAAATTATTTTAGTATATCTTGATGATATCACTATTTTTTCTAAAGAAGAAAAGGATCATCTGAATCATCTGAGACATATTTTTGAGAAATGCAGGGAGCTTGGGATATCACTTAACGCCAAAAAGTGTTTTTATTGTCCATGAGGGAAAATTTCTCGGTTACGTTGTGTCAAAGAAAGGCATTATAATTGATCCTGAAAGAGTGAGTTCTATCTTAGATCTTTTGCTGCCAACACACAAGAAAGGTTTGTAGAGTTTTATTGGTAGGATTAACTTTGTTAGGAGATTTATCCTTGACATTGCTGATTTGTTAAGTCCACTAACTCATATGTTGAGAAAGAACATACCTTTCAGTTGGACCAAAGATGGGAAAAGAAGTTTTGAGCTTATAAAGGAAGCATTAGTAGTTGCACCTACACTTCTGAATCTTGATTTTTCTAATGATTTCATTTTATATGCCTATGGAAATATTGATTCACTTGCAGCTATGCTTGTATAGTGGAATGATGAAGGATTTGAACATCCTATGGTGTTCTTCAATCAAGGACTCAAGAATTATGAGCTCAGGTATACTTTTGTAGAGAAACTTGTTCTCGCTATTATAAGAAGCTTAAAGAAGTTTAGGCATATGCTTTCCAGTAATAAAATCATCCTGATGGTTGCTCACCCAAGTGTAAAAGAGTTTTTTTGAATAAGGATTTTCAGTGATAAAAGAGTTGGTTGGGTAACCAAAGTGATGGAATATGACCTTGAGATAAAGGTTACTAAGCTAATAAGAGGAAGAGGCCTCTGTGAACAAATCACAAAGGACAATAGTAATAAAACAATAGAGGAAGAAAGTGTTGTTTTAGCACTTCAAGATCGAGAACAAGTTGTTGTACCTTCTCCTACAGGTTGGATTGCAGAAATGACACATTTTTTATTAACGAGTGAGTGCCTTCCTGATCTAACTAAGTCCAGAAGAAGGTATTATTGAATGCAATCCATACCTTATGTTCTTTTAAATGGTTTACTATTTAGAAGATATTTTCATGGTGTCATGTTGAGGTGTATTGAAGCTATTCAGGTTGATAAAGTATTGCATGAATTTCATCAAGGGTCAGTTGGTGGACACTTTTCTCCAAGATCTACAACTCTTAAAATTGTGAAAGGAGGCTATTACTCACCTACCTTATTCAAAGATGCCCATGCATGGGTAAGGAAGTGCAAAGAATGTGCTATCTTTGCAAAAAATGAAAATTTGGCTACTCTTCCATTGCAACCGGTTCAAGTTGAACGACCCTTTATGAAATGGGGCTTGGATTTTATTGGGGTTATAAAACCACCATCAATTGAAGGCCATAAGTGGGTGCTTTTAACCAAAGATTATTTTTAAAAGTGGATTGAGGTTGTGGCACTCAAAGAAGCCAATGAGACAACTGTACTCAAATTTTATGAAGAGCTGATAACTAGGTTTAGAGTTCTAGAATCTATTGTTTTAGATAATGCACTTGCATTCATAGGAACTAGAGTGTCTATCTGGGCTGTTAAATATGGTGTTTATTTGAAAAAATCTTCAAATTACTATCCTCAAGGGAATGGATAGGCTGAGTCCACTAACAAGAACCTCCTGGGGATCATTAAGAAGACTATGGAAGGTAATCAAAGAGCTTGACACACCAAGCTGAAATCAGCCTTATGGGCTAATAGAATTACCTCAAAAAGGTCACCAAGAGTATCTCCATACATTCTTGTGTATGGAAAAGAGGCAAGACTGCCTATTTCACTCGAGCTTCCAACCCTTGACTTGGTAAACCAACTAGATATGATTGAAGAGGAACCAATGACAACAAGGCTAGCTCAACTGATTGAACTTGAAGAGGTCAAAGCAAAAGCAATGAAAAATATTGAGCAACATCAAGCACAAATGAAAAGGACCTTCAATAAAATGGCATATCCAAGAGTTTTCTAGGTTGGTGACATTGTGCTAAAGTGGGATGAGCTGAAAAGTAGGCTTGGAAAGCCCTCCAAATTTGATTTATTTTGGAGTGGACCGTTCATTGTTATTGAGAAGAAACAACACAATGCCTTCCAACTGTCAAAGTTGGATGGTGAAGTCGAATTGATCCCAATGAATGGGATTCACCTCAAGCATTGCTTTTGGGGTAGGATCTAATCTGTACATATTTCAGTAGATTCTAGATGTTACTAAGTGCTTCTGCACCTAGGATAGATGCATCTATGTTTTCTCTAGGTGATGTTATGCACAGTTGTTAGTTTTCTTTTAAGTTTTGCTAGGGGAAGGAAAAGGAAGCTCAAAATATGTCATTACTAGTTACAGTCCCATTAGATATATGCTTCTAATTCATAAAATTGAATAAATCTTCAATGTCATCAACAACAAATAGATATCCCATGGGACTGTAACTACTAACAACAAAGTTACACTCAGTTACCGTAGAAAAAATAACTATGTACAAGGTTTTTTGAGTCAAGGAAAGGTATTAATGGAATCTATGCCCAATGGATAAGCAAGGCATTGGCCTTTTTAGTTTAGCAGGCAAACACCCTTGGGAGGTCGCCAAAAAAGTTACCAATTTTTAGCGTCTTGCTTAAAAATTAGTATTCATATCAACAATTACTTGTTGTGGTACATAAAAATTTTATTGCAAGTCATCAAATGAAAATTTGTTCTCAGAATGAAAATATGTTTAGGAATGATTTGGAAAATCATTCAAGAGTTTGGGCTAAACTGGTTGAATAATTCAACAAAGCAGAAATTAAATAAATTTTGTTCAAAGAAACAATGTTCAAAGTTGAACCATTCATTTGTAGCAATTGTTTTGTATAAAATATTGCAAACATAAGAATAGGAATGCAAGAAAATCGATCATTTGATTACATAATATATGTTTCAAACATTTATAATTTTTCATTGCGCAATCAGAATAGATTTCAAGAAATTATGAGAGCCAGTGCATATCATGAACAATTCATTTATTGAGAAAATGTCCTGTAATCCCACACAAGCCATGGGAGTAGCTTGTTTTGATTCCTAATCAAATTACAAATGAAGAAGAATGCATTACACAACTAAAAATAACGTAAGAGTAAGGAGAGAAGGCGATTCGTCATTGCTTGGAATGACGAATCATCATTGCAGCCGTGTTGACTTTGTGTCCATCTCTAGTATTGGTGTCGACTCCAGCTCCAAGGTTTACCTACAAAATTGTGAGGAGTGGTCTTAGAGCAATGAGAAATCAAAATCTACCTTATCCCTACATTATCAACATAAATGGAATGTAAATCTTATTAGTCAATCACCAGATAAAAAGAAAAGAAAAGTATCAAAGAGAACCATTGAATCTATTATTTTTTACTAACTTGTTTGCATTATGTGCAGATACAGGAAACAAATCAAAAAAGAATCATTGATCCATTATTTTTTACTAACTAGTTTTCATCATGTGCAAAAATAAGAAACGTAATGTTGTTGATTATCAGGTTTACAATATGAGTAGGGTAAAATGTAGCTCCCACAAGGGTAGAGCCCAACTCATTGAATTTTTTTATGCAGAGTGAATATCATGGAATCAAAATTGTGTTCTAGAAGACAAATTCATATGAAAGAGATAGTTGCATCATTATAATACATGCAAGTCTGTTTTGTGTTTCAATGCATGCAAGCTATTTCAGGATAGTCACTACAGACATAAATTTGGTCATACATAAGTTAAAACTCATAAAGGACAAATTTTTCACAGGCTATAGTATTTCATAACAGTCATAGCAATATACTTTTTTAGGATGGAGACATTGAATGCCACAATAACTAAAAATGATAAAATCAAGGGTGCAAACCCTATTTGACAACACTTATTAAAGAATCGATCGAGAAAGATCAACCTGAGACCTCCCAGTATACCCTAGAAATTCACCCATTCGAAAAAAAAAAATTGTAGAGGAAATAATTCCTTTGCATACCACACAAATTCAGCCATTAGAGATTTTTTTTGAAGAGGAACACATTCCTTTCAACGTCATGGGTGACCGTAGAAATGGTGCTAACCTAGCAAGGGGAGCACAAAAATTTACTTATCCTATTTCTCTCGATCAAGATGATGATACACCTATGAAAAACATTTTGCTAGCCTTCTTACCAACTTTCAGAGGTTTATCCTCTGAAGACCCTGACCAGTTCCTATTCGAGTTTAAAGTTTTTTGTCAAATGTATGACTACAAGAATGATAACCAAAAACTAAAACTTTTTCCCCCCACCTTGAAAGACACTGTAATATGCTGGTTCATGGGATTAGCTTTAGGGTCGGTAACCTCTTGGGACGATATGGAGTCTGCCTTTTTGGAAAAATACCAGAGTTACTATAGATATAGTGATAGGAAAGAAGAGTTGTTCAAACTAAGAAAAAATGAAGATGAAAGCCTATAAGATTACCTAGATAGGTTCGTCTTCTTATCTAAATGATGTGGTGGAGAAGCCATAAGTCAAGAAATTTTGAAGACCATATTTCTCAAGAGACTTGATGAAGATGCTAGGAGAAGCCTAGATTTAATGAGAAAATGAGATGTCTCCCAATTTGGACTCGATGATATCATTGAGTTATGCGAGAATTTCTCTTTTACTCGAGGAGGTATCTATAAGTTTACTCTTTTTAGAGGTTCTAATGAAATAGGTAAAGTGTGTGAGGAGATAGTAAATCTTAAATCTAACGTTCTTGTTCAATTAAATACCATGTTGGATGGAATACATGCCAAAATGCATAATCATGAGACCTTATCCATCCATTGTCCTAGGTGTCAAAAAAAACATCTATTAAGAGAATGTCCCTTGGAAAAAATTAATGTTTGCAAAATTCATGAGAAGATTCATGCCACTGATTAATGTGAGATCCTAAATGTAATCAAGAATTCCAAGAAAAGGACATATCAATCCCGGGGAAACCGGTTCTGTGGAAACCCCCAATGGCCAAACCAGACTCAACAAAAATGGTATCCTCAAAATATTTCTCCTCAATGGAATCAACCTCAAAATTAGTTTTACACTAGGACTAGGAGGATGCCTAATCCACAACAAAACCTTTTACCAACCCCTCAAAAGCCTCAACAAAATGAGCAGGTCAACCAACCAAAATTACCAACATAACCTGTTGCTAATCTAAAGAATAATTGTCAAAATACCACACTGTATTCCATGGAATAGGAAAATGTGACTCGACTTAATGCTATCCATTGTGAAAAATTATAGTTAAGGTCAAGAAAAACACTCCATTATTCTACTATAGTTGAGATCCTGGATGAGCCGATTAAAGAATATTATGTTGAAACAACTAAGACATCTTCCACAACTTTAGAGAAAAACCTAGTGACTAATCAAGACAAGACCCCTCCATAATCCTCATTTGGAACTCCTAAGCTACCTCAAGAGGAGGGTGGCCAATTTCCAACTGATCTTTTAAAGAAGGACTTCACCTTGAAAGAGAAATATCAAGCACATTTTTTAGAGCATCTCAAACCAACTGCCTTGACCAACTCTTCAAAAATGACCTTATCCACCGAAACTGCATTGATACAAGAAATTAAGAAACTTCAAATCAAGGCTCCTTTATTACAAGCAATTAAAGAGATTCTTGAACTAAACCAACTAATTAAACAATTGTGCATCAAAAAACCAGGAAGGAAACCAAAATAGATTAATACTATTCACATAAATGGTTATCTAGCTGACTTTTTGGTTGGAAAAAACCACTACTCTGAAATGTGATGACCCAAGCAGTCCACTTATAACAGTGACAATCAATGAGGTGGAAATTCCTAATGCACTTTTCAACCTAGGAGCAGTCAATAATGTAATGACGGTCGATGTGATGGAAAATTTGGGACACTGATTTATACACCACAACTATAGTGTTGTAAATGGTAAATCAATCCATAGCTATTCCCAAAGGTGTCATAAAAATGTTCTTGTTAAGGTTGATGGTTGGGAATATCTAGTAAAATTTCAAATAATCCAATCCCTCACACAAAAGAACAATTATCTGATAATCCTAGGAAAACCATGGCTAGCTACCATTGCAGCCAAGATTGACTGCAAAGAGGGAGGAATGACCATTTTGCATGGTCCTAATAGAAAAAAATGTATTCCTGTATCATCCCGCTAAATCTGTTGTGTTGGCAAGAGACACCGCAAATTTCATTTGGTGTTGTCATTGATGGAAACCCTAGTCAGTGAATTGACCCACACATCAACATTTGCTCATACCAAAAGTCAGATCAAATTTTTGTGATTAACTGTCAAACAAGAAAAAAACATCCGACAAAATTGTGTTCATCGATTCACATTCAATTTTCTGTTATTATCTTTAGTTGTGGATCTTAAGGAAGGTTTTTTGGTATGCGATATCTATTATTCTTGAATTATATAACCTCGTATCAATCCATGTGTGAGTTAGAAGACCCAGTTGATTAATTTCTTGTTTATGAGTACAGGAAGCTGACTTCATGAATATAATATGTTGCAGATAATTTCAGAGTAATTGTTTAAGAATTTTCATTTTCAAATATGTTGATTTGGGTCATTAGATATGCTATGGATGAATTTGGTTGGTGCGCATTAAGAATTACTTATGGATTGAGCCGACAGTTTGTAAACATTTTTCATACTTTTGTTGGAGCTAACTTGTAGCGATTAAATCTTTAGTTGTGGATATATATACGTGATTCATCATATCATTTTGATATAGATGTGAAGAGTTGGTGTGTATTGTTAATAGCATAAGGATTATGCACCACTTCACTTTTGCATAAAATGATTTGTGATGTGAATTAGAGAAGAGTACAACAGAAGAGAAATTAGACAGAAGGTCAAGAAATCAACTAATGTGCTTAACCGAGACTGTAATAAGGCATTAGTAGATGCTACTCTTTTAGTTCAATTCCTCAAATGGATTTAATCTGAATATTTTTTAATACAGTGAGTCTTCATTTCTGAGAAGTGAGCTCAAGGAAGTGTGCTTGAATGCAAGTGCATTCCCAATTATGTTAACACTTTTTTATGAGTATACTCATATTGTGGATTGGCCTTCCACCATGGTTTTTCCCCTAACAGGGTTTCCTTGTAAAAATCCTTGTGTTATGGTTTTGTGTTTATTTATCTTATGTTCATGTATATTTATTTTGGTTGAGTGTTACAAGTTCTTTAAGGATCAAATTGATAAAGTTAAAATGTGCAAAAAAACTGATTCACCCCCCTCTTAGTATTCCTTGATTCAATAATCGGTATCAGAGCCTAGTTCCTTGGAAGAAGTTTAACAACTTGGGGAAGATCTGGGAAAGTAATTCAACAGATTCAAGCAGTCTTCAACAACAACTTTTGGTGGCCCTAGATGTTCTTGATCAGTCAAAATATGAAGTTCAAAAATTGCAAGCAAAACTCATGGATGTTAGAAATTCATTGAGTCACTGAAAGATAAAATCAATAAGTACATGGAGAAGAGAAGGTAAATTTGTGATGAAATTAAGCAAAATGACGGTAAAAGAATGGAAGATGAACAACTAAGTCAAGCCCTAAAGGAAAAGACACAAGAAAGTGAAAATATTACTAGAGATAATATAGTTCTAAAGAATGAGATGGAATCTATTATGATGAGGATGACTAAGGAGATTGAAGACAAAAATAAGAATGAAGAGAATCTTGCTCAATCCTTGAAAAAGAAATCTAAATAATGCAACATAATTAATGATGAATTCATTAATCTGAAAATTTAATTGCAACAATCCAGAGACAATGAAGAAGAACTTGAAAGATAGGTTGTTGCCCTCAAAGATGAACTTGCTACTGCAAATGAATTCAAGGAGAAGTTCAAGATTAGCTCAATCAAGCTTGATGGACCGATTAAAAGTTAGAGGACTAAAGGTGACAAGCGAGGTCTTGGATATGAGGAAGGAGAAAGTTCTAGATCTGGACAAAGGATATTTAGGCAAGGAAATCAGATGAACAAATCTGGAAGGTATCCGGTAAGACAACCTAGTGCTTAAAGATTCAATGGTTACTATTTTTTTTGTAATAAATTTGGTCATATGGCTTCTCAATGTAGAATTAGAATGAATTCAAGTGGTGCATCATTCTTCGATCAGTGCTTTAGCTACAACAAGTATGGTCATAAATCAAAAAGATGTTAGATGTTACACATGCAATAGAATTGGCCATATTACTAACCAGTGCAGATCAAGAGAAAATCAATGGAACAACTAGTCTGGACAAAGAAATGTGTTGTGCTACAATTGCAACAAATCTAGTCAAATTACTAGATTATGTAGAAGTAGAAAGGGTCTGGTAAATCAAAGGAGAAACATGTATAACGATGAACAGGGAAAAGGGAAAGTCACTACAGGTGAGATCAAGAAGAAAATCAAGAATACATGGGTGAAAAAGAATCCCTTTGTTGTAGGAAACGATTCTACACCAACACTAGATTCTGGTAATTCCTCTGTGCATTAGATTAAGGCCTTTGGCCTAGGGGGAGTTTTCAAGAAAATCCTTCAAACCCCTTGTCAGTAGTTCGTACTAGGATATGTATGAGTGTAGTGATTGCATTTATGATCCAAAGATTCTACTGAAACAGTTGGAGAGACTATTTATGCTAAGTTGAAGGTTAATAGAAGAGTTATATTTCATAGTGTATGGAAACAAGGTATCTAAATGATTTAGGGAAAAAACATTTATCTAGGTGTGTCAATGATAAAAGGTCATTTGTGATAAAATCTAGGTGTGTGAATGATAAAAGGTCATTTGTGTTACTCATTTATCACTTTGCACCTTGAGAAGAAGAATTTTTGAGAGCTCTAAAGATTTTTTTTGGAAAATTTGGCAAAAATTCAAGTGTGAAGGTGATTCAACGATCAAACCTCTAACCAGTGAAAAGGTATTTATTGAAATCTTTTGAAAATGGATACTCCACTAGTAGTTGATATCAAGGATAGACACCATCATAAATTCAAGTGGCATCCTTTCAAATCTTTTGAGAAAGAGCCCTTAGGTGCATTTTCGTCTGTTTTGTACGATGTCTTGCATATTGAAGACATTAGGGCATACATTCATGCAAACATTGAGGAGTTAGGAAGCTCACAACTATTGAATTTTTATTCCAAACACATTAGAGGAGAATATTTATGTGTTAAACCTGAATTCAAAACCCTAGAGGAGGAGAAATTCATGCACATTGTAAAATTTATCGTGTTTGAAGAAAGTGAGCAGGTCTGGTATATTTTGAGTTGAGTTCATGCAAAATTTACGTTGTTAAATCAATCCTTTAAGATTATAAAAGAATTTATAAGCGTTGTTACTGGTTTAAATTCCTCCGGTGGGTTGCCAATCTTGAAGTCCGTGAAGAATTAGACAGTTACTGATGCAACCGGTTCTGTGTATGATAAAAGAGCTATGACAATTGATGATATTATTGATGTGGATGTCAAATTTGCATCTGTGGTCACTAGTTATAAAATATATCGTTCCAGCTGAGAAATGTTTGTATCCAACACAACTATCTATGCAGTGTATCAGATGGTGAAGGAGAATGCATAGTATGATTTGTGTGAGCTACTCTAAAGCCAATTGATGGAGAATCTTGGTAAAATCAAGAAAAATAAGAAGAATTCATTCAAATATGGCAATCTATTATTTTGTTTATTATTTTACTTCATGAATGAAGTTCTAAGATTTGGAAAAGTACAATGGCAAGGTAATAGACTTGTAGCGGCTCAAATTAGAGATATATTGCACAGATTTGCTAATAGTAAGATAAGGAATACTCTAATCTGGGGTTATTTCAAGAAATTTCAGAGTATGATGCATGCTAGAGAAATAATTCCCACATCTATTGTGGAGAAGTACAAAGACATTATCTATTTTATGGTTGGCATTGATCAATTCTTGATGGAAGCTACAAATCCTTGAACAGTCTAGATTATGCCAATGGGCTATGAGGTTGAGGAACATATTTTGGAAATGTATGCTAAAAATTTGTTGAGAAAACCTAAGGATCTATCAAAAGAAAGATTTGGTACTTTTTTAGTGAAGCATAGACAAGTGCACAATCAACTAAGGAAACCTGTGATAGTCTGAAGAGTAAGAAAAGAAGTGGAAATATTTGTAGAGAGCATGGGTATATCTGCAGAAGCTATGGGAGAAGCTAGAAGGAAGAGATAACAAGTTGAAGAAGGAGAGCTAGTTAGAACTGAATCTGCTAGTTCAATATCATCCTATGCCCGAACTAGATCCACAAGAAGCTCTACTCTCCCATCCAATATTGCAAAGAAATCAAGTCCCATGAAAACTAAAGTGAAGTCATCCGATAGAGAAGGAAAAAGGAAGAAGGAAAAAATAAAAATAGTTTATGTTGTTGTTTTTTAAGATGAAGAGACCAAATTTGATGAAGAGATAAGAGAAATCAAGCAAAAGAGCATAAAGGAAACAATAGTCTCTAAGGACAAGAACTCGGGTAAAGAAGAGAAAGTAAAGAAGAAGATGAAAACTGACAAAACAAGTATGTCTATAAAAGAAGTGGAGAATGCATTGATTAAGGATGGTAATCTTAGGTCTCTTCATGAATGGTATGATACCTTTGACAATATTGGTCAAAGAGTTCTTGAGGAAGCCTCAATAAAGTAGTTGAATAATTTCAACAAGGCACTTATTGAGATAATGTATGTATTACCCAAAAGTCTATATGAAGTTTTAGAAATGAGAAGAGTAAATGCAAGAACTGAAGATGAGCAGTTCAGAGAGTGAATTCTTGCAGATTTATGTCCAGTGATGTCTATTGAGGAAATGAGGGCAATTTTGAATGGTGCTAAGAGATTTCAAGAGAAAAACAAGAGTAAAAAATCTCATGATTGGTTAGACTAAAGAATTTGAAAAAGAAACTGAAAAAATTCTAAAGGAAGTCTTGTTAAGAAATAGAATCGATGTTGTCTCTGAAGACGTGCATGATGGAGATGTTTCATCTGATCTAGTAGAAGAAGAAGGAAAAGAAGATACATTTGAGGACATTCTAAATCCTCTTGAAATAAATAATGTTGAAATTCCTATGGAGACTGAAGATCCTAAGGTCATGTTGGTTGAAGAAGTTGAGATTCCTAAAGACAAGCAAGAATCTATAGCTAGGGAAACAATGATCGAGGAAAAGAAGGTTGAAATAAAGGAAGTTTCACTGAAAGCAAGAGACACTGCTAAGGCAGTGAAATAATTTTTGTAAGAACAACAAGAGGAATTTGATTATGAACTACTAAAAGGTCCTATCAACTTGGAAAATTTATCCCCTATTCAGAAGATGAAGGTAGCTTCATTCACTTAGAACAAGCCAAGGGAAGAAATTTTGAAATCACATATTGAAGATAGTGAGTTGTTGAATCTTGCATCAAGTATTCTAGAGAAGATCATGCCTACGTATGTTAAAGATCCATCCAATTCTCCCTCCGATGAGCTGAAGAAACTTATTAATGTTGTAAGTACTCATTTTGAGTCCCTTGAGAAATCAGCCAAGGATAAGTTACATAAGGAGTTTGATGATAAAAGATTCAGTAGGTTGAAAGGGATGATAGCTAGGGATAAATATTTGGTAGCTACTTATATAAATAATATTCAAAGTGCTTTGACTAAAGGTGGTAAAATTTATAAATCTTGTATATCTTTTTCTAAGTTTACTGAGGACTTTGAAAGGAAAATAAAAGAAAGTGAAAAATAGTTAACAGATATCACTCAAGCATTCGATCCCCTATCTCTGTTGGAAGTCAAGAAGGTCAAGTCATATCCCTACTTGATAAGATCAAAATTTTGAAGCATGAAGAAGGTAAAATGGTTACAAGGGTTTGTGAGCTTAGAGGAATAATTGGTCCTAAGATGAAAACAATGTTAAGTGCATTGAAGGAAGCACAAGATGTTATGGCCGTCAGTGATCCGACAAACCTTGAATCTGCAAAGATGCAATATTACTTATTTTTTGGTCACGTGGTTATCTTGGAGAGTCTCAAGAAGGTTTGGGACATGAGT
The DNA here is from genome assembly GCA_007115665.2 of Sequoiadendron giganteum. Lineage (NCBI taxonomy): Eukaryota > Viridiplantae > Streptophyta > Pinopsida > Cupressales > Cupressaceae > Sequoiadendron > Sequoiadendron giganteum. Next base: position 290,188,435 of record CM021108.1, on the reverse strand, counting down.
TTGAGTTTGTTGAAGAATAATTTTGCAGATCTATTCAAGTTTATGTAAGCGTGTTTGTACACATGCAATTTATTCATAACACTTTTGTTTGATTTTTGGTATGTAGATTCCTCCCTTTTCCATTGATGTCAAAGGGGGAGAATGGGACAATGAAAAATGCCTTAATAATCTCAAGGGGAGTTGTTTTTTTGAATTTTGAAGGGTGGTAGTGTATTCATGTTGGTACTGATCTGACACTTAGTCATTTTTCTCTAAGTGTTGCCATCAATGCCAATGGGGGATATTGTTGGCAAGAGACATTAAAAATATCATTTGGTGTTTTCATTGATGGAAATCCTAGTTAGTGATTCAATACACGCGTCAGTATTTTCTCATGCTAGAAGTCAGATTGAAGTTTTGTGATTAACTATCAAGCAAGAATAGAGTAGCCGACAAAATTGTGTTCATCGATGCACATGGAATTTTCTGTTATCATTTTTAGTTGTGGTCTTAGGGAAGGTTGTTTGGTATGTGATCTCTGTTATTATTGAAGTGTAGAACCTCGTATCAATCTATGTGCGAGTTAGAAGATCCAATTGATTAATTTCATGTTTATTAGTACAAAAATCCGACTTCATGAATATAATATGTTGCAGATAATTGAGGATTAATTTTTTAAACATTTTCATGCTCGAATATGTTGATTTGGGTCATTACTATCCTATGGCCATTTTTTTTGTGCACATTAAGAATTACTTATGGATTGAGCTGACAGTTTGTAAACATTTTTATAGTTTTGTTGGAGCCGACTCGTAGTGATTAAATCTCTAGTTGTGGATATATATAAGTGATTGATTATATCATTTTGATATAGATATGAAGAGTTAGTGTGTGTTGTGAATAACAAAAGGATTATGCACATTCTCACTTGTGTATAAAATGATTTGTGATGCGAATTAGAGCATAGTAGAGTAGAAGAGAAGAATCAAACAAAAGGTCAATAAATCGACTAATGTGCTTAATCGGGACTATAATCAGGCATTAGTAGATGCCACTCTTTTAGTTCAATTCCTCAGATGGATTTAATCTGAATATTTTGTAAGATGATGATTCTTCATTTCTGAGTAGTGAGCTCTATGTAGTGTGCCTGAATGCAAGTGCATTCCCAATTCTATAAACACTTATTTTTGAGTATACTCATTGTGGATTGGCCTTCCATCGTGGTTTTCCCCCTAACTAGGTTTCCACGTAAAAGTCCTTATGTTATGGTGTTGTGGTTATTTATCTTATGTTCATGAATATTTATTTTTGTTTAATGTTATAAGTGCTTTAAGGATTAGATTAATAAATTTAAAAAGTGCAGAAAACTAATTCACCCCCCTCTCAATGTTCCTTGATTCCAACATGTTGAACATAAGAAAGTTTGGGTTGATAAACCAAATGGTCCCAACGTACAAGAGAATTCGGCTTCACTTGTTATGGTAGTCATTAAAAAACATGTTGAAGAGTTGAAAGATGAATTAGAAAAAATATAGAAAATATTACCATGGAGTCTAGTGATGAAGAAATCTTAGACATAGAAGAGATTCTAGGGCACCTAATCAATGTTGATCACACTAAATTTGATTACACCAAATTCATGGGGTTACCTTGTCCTCTGACTAATATCATTCCAAAAATGGATCACTTCTTTGAAGACATTGTGAAACTCCATAGAACCATACCACATAGTTGTCCTCTCAACACTTTGACTAGAGAATTTTATACTGTCACCTCCAACCATCCAAGGGTCAAAACCATCATGTTATTACCAAGAAAAAAATTGAATATCAACAATTGGTTGATAGATCCAAAAGAGCACAAATTGTTTGATGTTTTGGTGAATAGATCTAAAGATTTTTCTTGGGATTATATAGACATGAGAGGAATACACCCAAGTGTTTTCACCCGTCACATCTATATTGAGGATGTTACACTTGTTTGTCAACCACAACAAAGACTCAATCCTGCCTTGAAAGACATTGTTAAAACTAAAATTGAGAAACTCCTGCAAGGGGGATTTATCCATCCCATTTCCAACAGCAAATGGGTTTCACCTCTGGTAGTGGTCCCAAAGAAAAATGGGAAGTGAAGAGTGTGTTTTGACTATAGGGAAATCAAAAAATCTACCCATAGAGATTACTTCCCTCTACCGTTTGTAGACCAAATCTTGGATAATTTGGCTAGGAGGAAGTATTTCTTATTCCTGGATAGATTAAGTGGATATAACCAAATATAAGTAGTCACATAAGACCAGGAATTTTTTTTTTTACTTTCCCTTGGGAAATGTTCGCATATTGTGTCCTTCCCATTGGGCTATGCAATGCTCCTACAACATTTCAGAGAGCTATCCTAGCAATATTCGTTGAGCTAGTGAATGATTGTGTGGAACTCTATATGGATGACTTCACTATGTATTGGTCAAATTTTGATGAAGGTCTTTAAAATTTGGACAAAGTATTGAATTGATGTGAGGACCATTGGCTATTCCCGAGTCAAAAAAAATGTCTAATAATGGTATAACAAGGGATAGTGTTGGGGCACCACATTTCAACTAAAGGGATAAAAGTGGATCCTAAGAAAATTGATGTAATACAACAACTTGAGACTCCAAAAAACCAAACTAACGTTAGAAGTTTCTTAGGACATGCTGGATACTATTAGAGATTCATAAAAAATTTTAGTAAGATTGTAGCCCCTGGGTATGTGAAGGATCATCATGGAAAAAATAGGCCCTTAAGTGGCAATAAAATTTTGAAAAATTAGAGTTAGGCAACTTGACATAAAAATTTGAATATGTTATCTATATTATTTCAAAAATATGTAAGAATAGAATATGTAGAAAATTGAATGTAGTTTCTAAACTACTAGGTTTATTTAAAAAATAAAAAAATCTATTTGGTGAAAACTTGAAATTTCAATGTAGTAGTACTTAAATTTCAAGGAAAAAATAAGAAGTAGGTGCTTGTATAACCACCCTAACCACAATTAAATGATAATATTTGTTTTTTAATATTTTAGATATAAGTAGAGGACTCATGTCCCGATGTGATGCATATTTTTTTGTAATTTATTTCCGAGTAAATAATTAATTATGAATTTTTTATTACAAATTTTAAAAAATATAAAAACTCGTATGCCTAACCACCTTAACTTGGTCAAAACTTCAGGAAATTCAATTCTTTTTTTTTAATCCTATAGTATGTGAAGCATAGAATGTGACACATGTTTCAGATTCAAATTTTTTGATACCGTTTGAAAGCTATAGATGTTTTTCAATCAGCCTATCAATGAAGACTTTAGTCGTAATTCAAATAGAAAATGAATAATAATAATTTATTAAATTCAAAGTAAAGCATAATTTATATTGGTGGAAAGATAAGAATTTCCTTTAAAAACCCTTTTCATTTCACCAATTTTGGGTAAAACAAATGTCGTCAGCCACATGGGCCATCATATCAAGTACATATTGCACCTTTTTTCCCATCATGATCCTACACATACCCCCCCTATGTTTTCCCTCCAAAAGAATGTAGATTTTATCTGGACAATAGAGTTTTAATCATCATTTGAGATCATTAAGAAGAAACTCATCTCTGCTCCTATCCTACGTGGACCTAATTGGAACCTTCTATTCCACATTTATGCAAATGCTTCCGATGATGCTATCAGAGTGGTATTAGGTCAAGAAGATGAGAATGGTGGAAAGCATGCTATCTATTTCATTAGTAAGAATTTGACTCCCACTGAACAAAATTACACAACCATAAAGAAATATTTTTTAGCTGTAGTACATGCGATCAAGAAATTTTGACATTACATTAAAGGATACAAAGTAACTGTGTTTATAGACCATTCAACCACCAAGTACCTAATGAGAAAACTTGTAGTAAATGGAAGGATAATCAGGTGGTTATTGCTTCTCCAAGAATTCAATGTGACCATTATTGACAAACCTAGAAAGTTCAACATAGTTGAAAATTTCTTATCTCAGATCAAACAAGATAATGGAGATTATGCTCATGTGCAAGATGAATTCCTAGATGAATTATTTTTTCAATCTCCATTAAAACACCTTGGTTTTCTAACATTGCCAACTACTTGGCCACATCAGATTTGCCATTGGATTTTACACCAAAACAAAATAAATGTCTTGCTCAAGAAAGCACCATGTTTAAATGGATTAATGGAATATTATTTCGATGCAAGTCCTGATATGGTTTTACGATGTGTCAGTGAAGATGAAATACATAACATCCTTAGAGCTTGTCATGATGACCCCTTTGGAGGCCATTATTATTCCAAGAGGATGTTCCATAATATTTTGGGTGCAAGATATTACTAGCCCTCTATGCATAAAGATGTAAAAAAATATGTTCACCACTGTGATGAATGCCAAAGAGTGGGGAGACCCACTGCATCCAATGAAATGCCTCTACAACCTCAAGTAGTTCTTGAACCATTTGAAAAGTGGGGATTAGATTTTATTAGTCCTATAGACCCCCCTTCACAAGGGAAAGAGTAAATTTTGGTCTGTATGAACTATTTGGCCAACTGGGCATAAGTTCAAGCTCTAAGAGTTTCTAGGGAAGAATAAGTAGCTGACTTGTATAACAAGTTTTTTCTCAGATTTGGAGCCCCTAGAACAATTTTCACAAATCAAGGGCCTCATTTTTTTTCTAAAGTTTTGTTAGCCTTCACTGATCATTTCTTGGTAAGCCATAAGAAGTCATCACCCTATCACCCGCAAGAAATGGCCAAGTAGAAGTCACTAACAGGGAGATAGAGAAAATTTTAACAAAAATAGTTTCATCAAGGAGAAAAGACTGGGCCATAAAATTACTTGAAGTCGTTTGGGATTATAAAAAAACTTGGAAATCAACCACTAATTTTAGTCCAAACAAGTTAGTTTTTGGGAAGAAACCTCTTCTACCTATTGAATTTGAACTTCAAACCTTGAAAACAACAATGGAGTTAGGCTTAGATCTCAAACGAGCCCAGGTTGAATGAGTCCTACAACTTAGTGAATTCGATGATTTTTTTTAAGATGTTTTCCACCAAACTAAGTTGGTTCAAAAACAAAAAAAGGCCTGGCATGATAAACATATAAAGGAAAGAGAGTTTCATAATGGGGATTGGGCATTGTTAATTGATTCCAGATATAATGATCACCAAGGGAATTTGAGGACTCATTGGTTGGGTCCATATGAATTTTTTGAAGGTTTTCCAAATGGAGTAGTACAACTCAAGCCCATTGATGGTGACACTCAAACTCTCTTAGTCAATGGTCATCAATTACACATCTACCAAAAACCTGTCAATAAGGAGGAATATATGAGAATGGTAGAAATGCAAGGAGAAATCCAATGTATTGACTTTGCTTTGACATAACCAATGTAGTTTTCATATTCTGAGTTAAAAAAAGAGGTATGTGTATGTATTTTAAATTACTTCAGGGCATTTCTTTTGATTTTTCATCTTTTGGACTTGGCTATTTTTTTTTTTTTGTCTTGCATGACTTAATTTTTAATCAAATATAAATTTTGGCGCATCTTGCTACAATGCTCTAGAACTTGTTGGCTCAGTTGCTACGATGCTCCAAAATTTTCATGGACAATTGGTTTCATTCCCTATTTTATTCTTGCATTCTGGTGCATTGTTCAACGACGCTCCATAAAGTCTAAGTCCAAATTCCATTCTACTTCCTTCTTCCAACATCTTTCGACAATGCTGCAATTTTTTTTTGCTGCATTCCAACTGCATCTTTCAACAATGCTCCAGAATTTCACTGCTTCTTCCTTCTGGCGAAATCTTTCAGTGATGCTCCGAAAATTCTGCTTTCTTCTTTATACGACATATTTGAGTGATGCTCTAAATATTTTGTTGCTTCTTTCAGCTGCATCTTTTAGTGATGCTTCAAAAAATTTGTTGATGCTTCTAGCTTCATCTTTCTGCCATGCTCCAAATTTTTTGTTGATTCTTCCGAATGCATCTTTCAACAATGCTCGAAAAATTTCATTGTTGCATCTTGATAGCATCCTTCAACGATGCTTTGAAATTTTCTTTTTCACTCTAGCTACATCTCTCAACGATGCTCCAGAATTTTGCTACTTCACTTTTTCATTTCGACTGCATTTCTTAGCATGCTCCATAATTTACGTTCTTCATCCCAACCACATCTTCCAGTGATGCTCCAAAATTTTTAAAATTCCCTTCATTTCCAAATGCTCTAATATTTCCAGTGTCATACACATGTGCATCATTAAATTTTTCCACCACCTTTGAAATCCATGCCCTACATTGCCATCTCTTGTAATATATAAATCAAAATTATTATGGCTAATTTTCATCATAATAATTACAACATTAATTCACTATGCCATCTTCATTCATAATAAATTCATCACCACCCTCACCATCCCATCTGATTATATTTTTACGTTAGCAAAGGTAAGGGATTTTCAAACTGATGATGGGACGTAAGGTATGTACAAATTTTACTTTAAGTAGGTAATTATTGTGAATAAAAATAAACAAATTGGAACATACCACCACCCTTTCCAAACTTAGTAAATTGTGAAAATTGTACTCACTTAAGATGTGAAAATTCAGGTGCTCTTTTCCATGCAAAGTAGTGATTTTAGTACAAAAAATCCAAGTGCCATAATTAATTCATGTCAAAGTATGAGTGGTTGAAGAATTTTCATTTTCTTTAATCTATGTCACAGTTTCATTTAAACATTTTTTTCACCTTTGAATACCACGACATTCAACAAAAACTAAGAAGAATCAAAAGAAAGTGACATGGGAGAAGCCAAGAGAAAATCAGAGCCAACCTCCACAGACAAGTTATTAGCACTAAGTAAATTTTTAGAACTGTTTCAAAGGGTTGGATGGCTAGAGTTTATGAAAAAGTTAGAAGGGCACAATCAGTTGTTGGTTAAAGAATTTTTCAGAGAACTTCTCAAATGGACAATCAATAGTGCATGGGAAGAAATTCAAGGTAAGCCCTCAAGTCATTTATCATTTATCTGGTATTAGAAATGAGGGTTTAAATTTATCAACAACTACAAGTATTTCTTATCAGAAAATGGTAGAGCTTTTTCGTAGGAAAGGGGAACCTCAACCTTTATTAACTATAAATACTCAAGGGAAAAATAAAGGGTTTCAAAGAATTTCCATTCCAGAGCCATGGAGAACAATAGTTGCCTAGATAATCAAGTATTTAAAATGTGAAGGGAAATGTTTCATAATAGTTGGTCCCCCCTTTCGATTATTGACCCATTTGCACCATGGCACCAAAAACCCTAAATTTAGAGTTAGTCTTCCTGATTTTCTTAGTGATTCCATTATTAATATGATTGAAAAATTTAAAATTGGGTCAGGTCCATTGAAACATCACGTCCTCATACATTTAACTTGTAAATATCATTTCTTAAAGAAAGGAAGAACAAAACAAAAATGATAAAAATTCCTTCAAATTTTTGAGAACCTTGTGCCCACAAGATATATAGAGGAGGGAGAGCCATCCGGTCTGGTAGCTCAAAATTTGGAAGAACCTTCTTTTGAACCTCAAAAGTCTGAAGGGGCTCCTGACAATGAGGCACCGAAAAATCTAATAAACCCTTCAAACCCCCAGGAAGGACCAAGTTCACAAAATGTATCAGAGGCTCCGAAAAAACAAGAAGATATGGACCTAGAAAAGTTGGAAGACGAGAATGCTTGTCCCTATAAAAAGGGAAGGGGACCTAGAATAGAAGAACATAAGCCTTCCCCCTTTGAGAAGAGATTGTCTTTTGAGATTACTTGTGCCACAACTTCTGATCAACCGCATATCCCTAAAAAGTAATGGTAGAATAGGTAGCCCCAAGAAACTATAGTGCAATCATGTGTAAAAACAACATAGCTAGGTGAATTTGGAAAGGAAAATGTCTCACTTGAGACAAGACAAGAGGAAATAAGAGAAAAACTACCAAATTTTGTAATTATTGAGAATGAGCCTCTGGAATCATTTTCTCCTTTTCGCTAGCCAATGGAAACACACGAAGGTGATGTGACTCACCTAAGTGAAAAAGTGTCTTCCCCAATTGCTAGTGATGTAGAAACAAAACCACTAGAGGTACATGATAAAGAAAATGTGTGATGATAATGCAAAAGTTTTTGTTTCTCCTCTCTTCTCTAATGTACAAATTGGATGTTCTGATAACATAAAAACAAAGTTAGATGAGTTGAAAATAGAAATTGTTTAGTTAAGATTTAACCTCCAGAAAAATGAATAATAAATAAATCAAAAACAAAAAGAATAGTTTTATTAAAAGAATCATATGCTAGGCTTTATCAAGCTAAAATAGATGCATGCCAAATTGGGAAATTATTATTAGCCTATAGGAAATCATCCAAACTGTATTCTATGTTTTTGAATGAGCAGCTGTTAAGATGAAAATTATTGAGAATTTCTTGCAATCTGCCTCATGATCCAGATGATGAGGAGTTCTTAAATAATTTATAGAGGCAACACCTGCTCAATACAATTTAGTCTGTGAATTCTTTGTACACAATTTATTTTTGGAAAGGCATACTGATTTCTTTGTCAATATATTTTTTGGGTAAGTACAACTCAAAGCATTCATGTCCATATGCAAAATCAGATTCAGTGGCAAGAAAGGATTAAAGAGTATTTGCAGGCATAAAGGATTGTGGGACTTTAGATGAGGTACCCCTATAGAAAACCCTTTGCTTGTAAAGCTCGATTCTGAGGCATGGAGAACTATGAAGCTTTGATAAATAAATATAATGATAATCTTCAAGTTTGTTATGAGTATTTGAAAGTCCAAGGGCCAAGATTGATAGATGGAGTGCCTTTGAGGAGTGGTAAAATCCTCTACCAATGTATCTTAAAAGGAGGGAGGTGATATCATCTACCAATATAAGGTGGTCCTACATGAGGGCCTAGGCACTAGCAAAAATACTTTAGCAACTTAAGTCCAAATGGATAGGAATGAGGTATAGGACTCCATTGCTTCTTCATCCATCCCTTGTAGTACTTGTCACTATAGAGAAAAATTGAGGACTTCCATTCATGGAAAGTAAGGATTAGATACAATAAGGCTTTTCTTAAGAGTTCTAGTGATTAGTGTAATTGGAGGATTTTTCATGCAAGATAATGTTAGCAAACAACATGCAAATACATAGACCCACAATATTTAATGAAGTGAAAAGGAAATAAAATAAAGAAAAAAGGGGAGATCTCACCCAAGCTCCTCATCCTCCACGACTGATCTCCATTACACCTTCTAGCTTGCTGAAATATGAAGGGTTGCCCTAAGATTTTGATGAGTAATCTAAACTATAGACTAGTCCTAAGCAAGTGTTGAAGGATTTAAGAATCTAATGCAAGAGAATTCCTACATGCAATGACTAAATGGAAAACTAAAATGCTCAATTCACCAAAATGCAAGAAGTATTTCAAGATTCTTGAGAGATTTTGAGATTTCCTAGACGCCCAAATGAGGACAAAATTGGTATTTTACATAAAAGGAATTTTGGATGGATGGATGAGATCAAAGATTGAGAAGTGCCCTAGAATATACAGTCAAGATTCAAAATAACAACCTCTTAATTAGGGTTAGGGAAAATTTAGGGTGAAATTCAAATTGAGTGGACAAGATTTAATTTAAGAAATTAAATCAAGGAAAGAGAATAGATGTGATAGTGAGATGATAATTAGTAAGTGGGAAAGGATGAGTTAGAAAATCAAGTTATTTTAGAAATAACTTACTTTGTGGAGGGAAATGCTATTTTGAAATTAATATTTTAAATTAATTCCAAAATGGTGAATTCATGTGACAATAAATAATTATTATTTTATTTACTTGAGGAGAGAGAAATTTAAATAAATGTTTTTTATTTAAATTTAGAAATGATTTGTGAGAGACAATTAAATAATTAATTTAAAGTATTTAATTGTGAAAGAAGTGGATTAATTATTAAATAAATTGTGGGGGATTTATTTAATTATGAGAGGACTTCAATGTTAGAGACATATTTAAATAAAATTAATTTATTTAAAGAATCAAGAAGGAATAGTGGATTAAATATATTTAATAATTTATTTAATTTTAAAGAGGACTTTAGACATTACCGACCTATTTAAATAAATATGATTATTTAAATAGTCAAGAAGGATAAAAGAGATGAATTAATTAAATAATTAGTCATTATTTAGTTAATAGTTGCATTTAGTCAGAGTGACATAATGAAATTATGTATAGAGGAATTGATAAGAAAATTGAGCTCATAGGCCTAGGTCAATTTTAAGTGTCTAAATTTTGCCCCTCTTTGTCATAATGCAGTTTTATCATGTTATGGAAAAGAAAAAAAGTCAAAGATATGCACCAATGAATGTATGGAGTGCCTATGCCCCCTCTGGATATTTTTCAAATTTTGGTCTGGGGTTAGAAAGAATTGGAAAGTGTCTCGATAAGCTAAATGAATACCCATAAAACCAACGGTGCGATCGGTTTTGAAAATGGATGATGTTAAGCCAACAAAACTACCAGTCAAAGGTGGTCGAATGAGCCTCCAATACAAACCCATCATGTCAAACCATAATTTTCAACCTATAAATAAGTTGAAAAAAGTCAAACCAAGTGTCATTTTCATAATTGCTATTTAGAAATTTGAAGAGCAGAGCGCGAGGAGAAGATGGTGATCTTCATGACAGAGCATCATGGATACCGCGTGAGGACCTTTTGATGGCCTGATGACGTAGAGGCACTGGTAAGTACCTTATCTTGCTTTTAATTTTTTTGATTTTTTGTGCATTTAACATAAGTTAGGGGTAAGAAAAAATTGTGTTGTGACACAAATGTCATCGCATAAACAACAAATGCCTTCGCATTCAACGCATTTTTTTGCATCACGACGCAAGTGCAATAGGTGGGTAGGTTTAGGTTTAAAAGCACACAAGTGATAGGGAAAACAACACAAGTGGGAATATGCAGCACAGGTGTGGTAATGGGCGACACAAGTGTAATATTGCAACGCAACCGCCATGCCAAATGACACAACTATTATAAAATGATGCAATTTCCATATAGAAAGTCACAATTGTTGTAAAGGTTTGCAATTGCTAGCTGCAATCACACAACTACTATAGTGTGACGCAACTACAAAATACATAGCCACATATGACATATTACAATGCGATTGTAGTCAACGTGAGGCAATTGTAGTTGACCTAGGAACTAACCAGAGTTGATTTAGTGTGGATTCTTTTTTCAGATGCATTTTTGGTTTCTCAGATAGTAATAATGTGTTGAAATGCTAACATGTGTGCTAACCTTTTTTTCTACGTGTGTAGAAGTGATTAGTGCGTATCTATATGCGCGATTTTAGACCTATGACTTATGCTTTTAGAGATTGGTTGAGCAACCAAGAGAGACAATGGTTGATGAGACTAGGCTTATACTATGTCACCTACATGCCCATTATTTGGACAAACAAGGGATTATTGACAACACTCTGTGAGAGACGACATTTTGATACCTGTTCTTTTCACTTACCCATAGGAGAGGCCATTGTTACCCTGGAGGATGTGTATCATATTCAGTGCATCCTCATCCATGAGGAGACAGTAATGTATGACCCACACAGAGGATGATAGGCCATGGGAGATATGTATGAGGATGCAAATGGTACCGATCTAGGTATACACGGATATGAGATTGGGTGGGATTTTTTGGTTGACCATTATTCATGATGGGATGCCATGCTTATATGACATTGATTGTCGAGGTCCTGATTCTAGATCGTCGTGGGCATGGATTTCCGATAGGATGGGGGATGTACTTGTCTGCATGCATTCCCAGAGGAAAATGTTTTCTTGGGGGTCCTGCTTGTTGGTTATGCTTTACCACCAGCTACATGAGGTTGTGTACCAAGAGGGACAAAGTATCAGTTGTGGTACCACCTTACTTATGATCAGGGCATGGGAACACATTCCCATTTTTTGCCCACCAGTACAGATTCAACAAATGAGTGAGGGTATGACCTATGTTTATTTATATGCTAGTTTAGTTAGTCAGATCCGTGTGGGAGATACCAGGTATTGGCGACATTAGATTAACACCTTGGTGATTTTTGTCTAGAGACCCTACAGAGATTGTGCCTAGTGGCCAGATGAGGATGGCCATCTTTCTTTATGCAGATAGTTCAAATACTTGATTGGTTGCACAATTCAAAGTCAACAGATCATAGAGATGTACCTTCCCTAGTGTGTATTATGATAGCTTGGTGAGAAACAAGGTGTACCTATGGGGATGATTGAGTATGCACAATCATCTAGAGAGACCTTATGGGGGCCACTGATAGCAGTGGCAGTGGCAGATCAGTAGATTGACAACTTGGTCACACATCAATGGGGGTGAAGGGAAGGTACAATAGATGCAGGGACATCGATTGAATATGACACTTGGTGGTAGGTTCATAGGTCCATACATTTAATAGATCCAGATGGTCCTGCACCGATTGATCACAGATCGGTCATTCCATGAGTGCGGAGGGGAGGTTTGGGAGGACAAGATGGAGGGAGAGATGGTGGTCAGGGTGATGGAGGGAGAGGTGGGGAAGATGATGAAGGTGGTGAGGGTGGAGATAATGGTGGTGATGGTAGGGGTGGTAGGAGGAGGAGGGGTGATGGAGGATGGAGGCAGCCTTAGAGAGTTAGACAATGGGTGGGTGGTGCACCATTGTTACCCATCAAGGAGGAGGGTGAGGAGGGAGAGCAACCAGAGAGGTAGGTGGATTCTAGAGGAGAGGAGGAGGTCAGAGGAGAGGGGGAGGTTAGTGGAGAGGTAGAGCAGACAAGAGAGGAGGATATCTTTTTTGAGCACCATCCTCTTGATATTGATGTGGAGGAGGTCTGAGAAGAGGAGGAGAGGGAGGAGGAGGAGGATGAGGCTGAGAGGAGGTTGTGGGAGTGGATGATAGAGGGGGAGGAGGAGAGGGATAGACCACCCACTTTGTTAGTGGATGTGATCGTGGATCAGAGGGTGGCTAACTTACAAAGCAGACTAGATGCAAACTTGTCTCAAAATAAGGCCTTAGCAGTGGAATTGGAGGTTGTGAGGGTGGAGAGAGACTAGGTTGTTGTCAAGCAACAAGAGGCTAAGAATCGGATGTGAGAGTTCGGACAGCTATGCACAGGGCCAACAGGGGACATGGACAAAGAGCTAGCTAGGATGAGCGAGATCAGGGGCTGATACAAAATATTATATGAGTAGGTCATGCCACTCGAGAGACGGGGCCCTAGATTGTCCCAATCATACATCAGGATAGGTAGTGGGACTCACACTCATAGCAACACCAGATCACATAGCAGTAGCCGTACTAGTGCTGGCGGGTCCACTTCATCTAGTCATTCATCAGGGCACAAGTCTCACAACTCCCATAGACATTTATCTAGCCACAACCACAGGTTAGGGCACAGTCACAGATCAGTATCATCAGGACACCAGACATAGTAGAGTTAACCTCCCACCCTTGACCCTTCAGGATCTCAAAGTCAAGATCCACCCACCATGCCAATTCAAGTTACCTTTCATCTAATTAGTTAGTAGAAGCCACTCCATGGGTCACCTCCACGAGATGGAGGGGGTATGGCATAAGATTTGTACCTTTTAATTTCTATGAGACATTGTATATTTTGACGTTCGAGCCTGCGAGCTTGATTTTTGGGATATGTTATGACTTTATCCTGTGAGATGATATTCTTTTTGAGGCTATATACATGAGATTATTTTGGATGTAGACTATATGCTTTGATTTATGATGCCATGTGTTATGATGTTGTATAATTTATTTGATGTTATGTGATGTGGTTCAATGTGATGCATTTATGATGTTATGAGATGTATGGATATCATGTTTTATGGTTATGAATGCAATTATGTATATGGTTATACATATTGTATGCATTATGTGATGTATGATGATATGATTCTTATATGTTAATGGAAATGATGGTTATGATGTCTATATGTTAATGCCAATAATGAGTTTATGAATGCAAGATGGATGTATGCAAATGATAATGTCATGCAATGTGAATTATGGTATTTGATTTATGCAAATGTGAAATAAAATTCTCAAATGATCATGTATGCAACTATGTTTTTGTATGTCACAAGATATCATCAAAGGATGAGAGAAGATAAGATAAAGATGGATGTTAGTGTGGAGAAATAAATGCATGTTAATGCAGAAACAAGAATCCTTCAACAATTTCCATAGTACTATAATAGTTGTTGCTCTTAATCATCATTGGGTGAAAATGCCATAATGGCTAACAAACACTATGATATGACGTAGATCAATAGTGTGCAAGGTCAGACCATCACATAGACCAAACAGTCATAGACAAGGATGATCATGATGCATATGAGGAACATAATTGCCCCTATTCATTTTGTCATAACCAACCACAAATAAACAAGACTAGTCATGAGACGTTGCTATGTCTTTAAATCCTAATGTTAGGATATCCTCGAGAAACTAGCCACATGATAGTCACTAATAGACAAGAAAATCATCATACTACATTGTTGCTCCTCTAAATCTTGAAGTCATGAAATCATCGAGAAACTAGCAGTAGGATGATGAAAAGGACAAGGATGATCATTATGATACATCGTAGCTCCTCTGACATAAAGAACTAATATCATGATAATCATAAAAAAGACAGTGTTTTCCAAGTGTTCGCCAAGTGAAAAAAATTCCAAGTGTTTTGATGTTGAAATGCCAAAGTTGGTAGGGTTTAGGTTGCCAAATATCGAATGATGCCATCTTTAGGAAGGGCACATCCTGAATGATTTTGATGTCAAGAGTATCGATTCTTGAAGTTAGGAGAATCTATCAAAATGCTAGATGATGATGTCGATGCTTAGGAAGGACAAATCCAAAAGCATAAAGAGATGATGAGAGTTGCTTTTGAGAAGGACACATCTGAAGAAGAACCCAAAATGTTTGACAAGTTGGCTTGCCTTGACATAATTTGACTAGATGATAGATTTGACCACATGCCATTGCTGACATGCAGGTTTGATTTGAAATGTCGATTGAAAAGATTGCTTAAAGTTTGCCAAAATTTTTTTTTTTTTAGAAGTGATGAATGATTTTCTTGATTTGAAGATACTTTGATGTGTGTGAAGGTGTAGTGCCATGAACCCTAATGGATTGACCTAGTACAACCTCAGGGACTCAATTATTGGTGGCATTGCCTACGCCGTGCACTTAGAGACCTCGTAGTTCGACACAACCAAATTGACTTTGTCTGAAGGACAAATGATTTTAGCCATGATTTTATTATGACAAACCTAGAAGGACAGACCTAATTTCTCGGGGATTCAAAGATGAATCTTGTCTATGTAGAAAATGCGTAGAGGCAACATAGTTCAGACTAGGAGGAAGATTGATGACGTGACTGACTTGAATGATAGGACAAACATTGACTTTGTTTTGAGATTTTTCATGCTTTTCCAATGTTTTTGTATTTTCTTCAAGACATTTTTGAATTTTTACGTCTTTTTTCAAGACTTTTTGCAATTTTTAGGATTTTTTCAGGACTTTTTCTAAGTTTTATGAGCTTTTTTCAGGACTTTTTCTAATTTTTATGTCTTTTTCAAGACTTTTTGTAATTTTTTATGACTTTTTTCAAGACTTTTTGCAATTTTTAGGATTTTTTCAAGAATTTTTGTGAATGTGAGGACCATGTGTGATATCCAGTGTAGTCAAATGATAAAGGTCTTCCCCTAGGTAGGTCAAGGATTACTTAAGATGTGGGGAAGGGCATACACAAGATAAAAGACATAGATATGCAAGGCGTGATGTTAACATTTGCTAGCCATGGACATAAATTTTAGGACTGATGGGAAATTCCATGAGTGTCGGGATGTCATGGTTATGTAAAGTGGATAAAGGCCGATTAGAGTAACAGTAGATGACATAACAATAATAGACTATGCATGGTGCCTATTTTCCACGTTTTCACCATGGTACTTATCCAAATTGCCTGTTTGCCAAGCTTTTACTATTGGACAAATTTATTTCTTTTTACTATTTTTCCATTTTAAAATTTTTTTTGGTGTCACCAAGACGCTTGTTTACTAGGTTTTCATCAAGGTAACGATATTTTTTGATTTTTCAATTTTTTGTATTTTAAGGCTTTTAGGCAAGCTCTCTGATGCTATGTGTAGAGATTTCACAAATGTAGGATATTGATGGGTTTTTTCAACTATTATCCATCAAGTGTGGCTAGCTGATAAGCTCCTGAACTGAAAGTTGTAGTAATGATATAAGGAGCGAGCCAATTAGGCTCAAAATTTCCAGGCTTCTCACGACCAGCCTGATTCCTTGGGTTCTGCATGAGGACCAAGTCACCAATTTGAAATATTTTGACTGTCACTCTTTTGTTATAGCTCATGCAAAGATGATTTTGATATGCCTATAAATGGTTCAAGGCATTTTGTCTTCTTTCTTGTAGCATTTCTAACTCATGTAGGCGAGGCTGTCTATATTCTTCATCATTAATCATTCCCTTCAAGGAGACTCAGAGGGAAGGAATTTTGACCTTGATGGGAAATATGGCCTCAGATCCGTACACTAAGGAAAATGGAGTGGCTCTAGTAGGTGTATGAATGCTGGTTCAGTAGGCCCACAAGGTGGGATTGAGTTGCAATTTCCAATCTTGGCCAGTGTCGTTGATGATATTCTTAAGGATTTTGAATTATTGTTTTGTTGGACACCTCAACTTGACCATTGCCTTGCAGATAATATGGTGTGGATAAATGGTTTTGAATGTGGAATCATTCACAGAATTCATGAAAGTCCTAATTTTTGAATGGACGACCGTTATCAGTTATGATGGACTATGGCACACTATACCAAAAAATTATGTAATTAAGGATAAACTTTGAGATTTGCTTACCAATGATGTAAGTGAGAGGGATGAATTCAATCCACTTAGTAAAGTACTCAGTGGCTACGATGATGAACTTATAACCGTTGGAGGAGGATGGATGGATTTTGCCCACGAGGTCAAGTCCCCATTGTGTGAAGGGCCATGGAGAAGTGATCGGTCTTAGCTCTTGTGCAGGTGCATGGATAAGGTCGCTATGTACTTAACATTTTTGACATGTTATGTAAAAATTAAGTGCATCTTTCTCTATTGTCGGCTAGTAATACCCCAATCTAGTGACTTTTCTAGCTAGAGTTGGGCCACTCGAATGAGATCCACATATAACCTCATGTACCTCTCATAAATTTTTGTGTGCTTCATCAATGTCGAGACAAAAAAGAAGGGTATTGTCAAAGCTACGAGGGTAAAGGGTGTCATTGAAAATGGTGTATCGGGTGAATTTTTGTATAAAGTTCTTTCTCTGGTTATTGGAGAGGTTGGGTGGTAGAGTTTGGGACTAAAGATGATCATAGATTTCTTGGTAGCAAGGCGAATTGGGACCAAAAATATCATAAACCATTTCTAACTCTAGGATGTCATATGCAAGCATCAACAATTGTTCCACTAATAATTTAAATTGTGACACATTATTTGGGATGTCTAAAAGAGATCCAATAGTTGTCATTGCATCGACTGCCTTATTTTGTGTCCAAGGGATCTATTCGAAAGCAATCAAACTGAAAGATGTTATGAAGCTATCAACCATCCTCTTGTAAGGTATAAAATTTTCATCCTTTCTGTCGTAGCCATCATTTACTTGGTTGATAACCAACTGAGAGTCTCCAAAGACTAACAGTGTTTGAATTTTCCATTTAATGGCCATCCTAAGTCATGTGATGAGGGCTTCATATTCTGCAATGTTATTTGTACAAGGGAAGATGATACAAAATGACCTAGGAATAGAGTCCCCTTGTTGCATGATGAAAAAGATTCCTGCTCCTGAGCCATGTCCAGTATGAGACCCGTCAAAATACAAATTCCATGTTGAGGAAGGTTTCACATGGAAAATAGACTCATTAGGAAATTCAGCTAGCAAAGGATGAGTTCCTTGTAGTGGTGCGTCTACAAGTTGATCGAATATTACCTATCCTTTTATCACTTTGCATTCAACATACTGTATGTCATATTCACTCAAAATCATCACCCATTTCGCTAATTGACCTGTCAATGCCGCTCAACTTAATAGATACTTCAACGGGTCAATCTTTGTTATCAAATGTGTTTGGTGATTAAGCATGTAATTTATTATCTTTTGTGCTGCAAAGATGACTACAAGGCATGCATGCACAATGGATATATAGTTAAGCTTGTATCCAATCAATGTGCAACTTATATAGTATATGGCACTTTCCTTTTCTTCATAGTCATTTTGTGCTAATAATGCCCCTAGTGCACTGGTGGTTGTAGAGACATAAAGAATCAAAGGTTTTCCTTCAATGGTAGACATTAAGATAGTTGGTGTCAATAAATATTCTTTGATTTTTTGGAAGGTTTCTTGGCATTTATCTATCCACACAAAGGGGATACTTTTACATAACAGGTACTGAAACGGTTGACACTTGTCTGCCAATTGTGCGATGAAGCATCAAATGGACTGCATTCTACCCTGAAGTGTTCTCAACTCGCTGATTCCCCTTGGGGGAGGCATGTCTAGGATTTATTTCACTTTAGTAGGATCAAATTTTTTGCCTCTCCGAGACACTATATACCCCACTAGCTTTCCTGAAGTAACTCTAAAGACACATTTTTTTGGGTTCAATCGAACCTTGTATTCTTCTAGCCACCTAAAATTTTTGTCCAAGACCCTGAGATGATCCTTCCATGTCAATGATTTGACCAAGAGTTCATCCACATAATCTTCCATTTGTGTATGCATGAGATCATGGAATATTTTTGTCATTGCTCTTTGGTATGTGGCACCTGCATTCTTTAGACAAAAAGGCATGTCATTCCAACAGTATGTCCCCCAAGGACAGGTAAAAGTTGTTTTGTGTTGATATTCAGTGGCAATGCAAATTTGATTATAGCCTGAGAAACCATCCATAAGGGAAAGCATCTCATATCTTGTTGTGAGATCAACAATCATGTCAATATTTGACAATGGGAAGTCATCTTTTGGACAAGCCTTATTCAAATCACGAAAAATATGTACATATGCAGATTTTTCCATTGGGTTTAGTGACCAGTACAATGTTGGATATGCAATCCATATAGTCTATTGATCTTATAAATCCCGCATCTAATACCTTCTTGAGTTCAACTTTCACCAGCAATGTGATTTGTGGATGCATTGTTTTTGACTTCTGTTTGACCAATTTGATGCTTGGAATTGAAGGAAGATGATGCAATACTAATTCTGGATCTAGCCATGGCATATCAGCATATGACCATGCGAAGTTAGCTTTTCTCTCTGTGAATAATTTTTAGAATTCTAGTTATTATTCTTTTGTCAATGATGCAACAAGGAGAACCATTTTGGGGGCCTCTGGTGTAGCTATCTTAACTTCCATGGTGTCTTCAATAAGCATTGGAAATTTTTCCTATGTTACGGGAAGAAATTCCAATCCTCCATCCTTAGGCGCCTTAGAGAGGTTTTCACATTCAGATACGTCCTTTATTTTTACTATTGTATTGTCAAAAGGTGCCTTGTAGTTTTCACCTAGAGACATTTATTTTTTAATTTTATTCTTTGTATTTTTGTGACTGGAGGATTGCATAGTCTCCTCAAATTAAGATGCATAATCTAGGTCAATAGAAAATTATGCCTTGTGGTCACCCCATGGTATGCCTTCATGGAGTCCCATGAATTCTGCAATGGCCTCATCATTATAAAAAATTTCCATGGGGGGTGGATCTTGTTGTTCTCAATCAATCATTTGTGGGTAAAGAAGGGAAATCCCATTGTCAGTGTTGGTAAAAGATGGGGAAGATGCATAAAGAATATAAATTGAAGCCTCAAGTGTGAAGGTGGAGTTTCCAATTTCAACTTCCATGTCTGATTCAATGGAGGGACCATATTCAAATTTTGATGAGTTGTACTCATAGTCATAATAGGGGACAAACATATCAACATCATGAATACTAGATGGTGGTTCAAAGGCATAAACGGTAGGTTCAGGATGCCAAGCTCATGGGTTGGTTTGGGAATGGGGCATGATAATTCAGATGTTACTAGTGACAATTTATGTTCTTTTGGATCCCAAGGGATGCTTACCCATTCCTTATTTTTAGAATGGCGGTCAATATGATCAATGTTGTACATTTGGTTGAATCTTTCCTCAAAAGCGAGTTGGCCAAGTTCTAGGAATAATTCATCAATATCATAATCACTCAGGGTTCTAGCAGATCCCATTTCCCATATATGAGAGTCAGTTTTGGTAGGGGTGTATTCGCATGTCTCAACACTTTCTGAAACTATTATGTCCTTACTTGAAAGTACATAGGTATGTCGATCATCAGTTTCAAGTTGGTCAAACCCTATCCCTAAATAAGTTGGTCTGGAATAAGAAATGATAGGATATCTCCTGCCACCACTTCTTGGTCCTAGTCCACTAGTTCCATCAAAATCATGAGCCTTGTATATCTCATATCCTTTTCCATAAATCTTTTCTGGTAACAGGGGTAATTCCATGGGGTCCTTGTATATCCATGTTGATAAATCTGAAATGTCCTCATTATTCATGTCTCCCCATAATGTGAACACAGTCTTTGGTGAAACTTTGAAGGTTTTCTTGGGCTCTACTGTGTAGCAAGGTCGACCATAGACTTTGGTGTCTTGGATATTGTGGTGATGAAATAAGCCATGTTCAATTTGAGTTCTCCACAACCCATTTTCTGGATCTTGAAGTCAATACTTGGTATGGAGGCCGATGAGGATGGTGTGGTGGAAGTGGATGGAGTGGATATGGATAACTTGGTAAGTGTGGATGGGTCGATGTATTTAGAGGAAGTGGATGTGGAAGCTTCTCGATTGATAGCCACTTGATTATCAATGGTAGCTCTTAGGTTGGTACAATATTGAAATGGATCCGGATCTCTTGGGATACTAATTTTAGTACCATCACAAGGGAACTTCAAAAATTGGTGGTAGGTGGAGGGAATGACCTTTAAGGCATGAATCCATGGGTTACCAAGTAAGATATTGTAGTGTATATCACGATCTAGGACTTGGCATGTTGTTTCTATGATAACTGGTCCCACACGAATTGGAATTGTGATGATGCCTTTAGAATCACATTCCTCATCATCATAGGCTTTTATCACGATGCTCTTGGTAGGATCCACACATGCATCAAAGAAGCCAAGAGATTAAACCAATTTTAAAGAGAAAATGTTCAATCTTGCTTCACCATCTACTAGGACTCGTCTAACCTCGTGCTTATGGACAAAAACCTTGATATGGAGGGCATCATTATGAGATGGTTTGGGCGAGGAATAGTCAATGTCCGAAAAGGTAATGTGATGAGGTGAATTCAAATATATGACCATAGTTTCAAAATGATTGACATCAATATTGTTTGGGATGGAGGAATCTTGCAAGACTTTATCCAAGTTGGCCTTATGCACAGGTGAAATGGGGAGCAATTCAAGGATGGCTATTTGAGTTGGTGTTTTTTTCAATTGCTCGATAAGGTTAAACTCTAGCTTGGGTTTTGGCTGCTTGATAGATGGGCTAGGTATGGTAATATTGGAATGACGAGTGGAGGGACCTGAGATGGTGACCTTGCCTTTACATGTGGTGACATTGCATTATGGGGCCTTTTTAATGGTAATGGTATTGACACATTTTTCTTCATCAGCAGCTCGAAGGTTTTTAATGATAGTACCACCAAAATATTCGAAGGCAACACAAATGTAATTGGCTTGATTACTGTTATTATTTATGCCAACTGAGGAGGGGTTACTAAAACCATGATCCTATAGTGGGTTTTTGTGGATTGTATGATCTGAATTAGATGCAAATGGTTGACCACCAAGCTCAATGGTATGGTTTTCAATAAGGTCTTGCACAAGATTTCTTAACTGACGACAAGAGGAAGTCTTATGCCCTTTTACACGGTGGTAATCATAAAATGCATTATCATCCCACCATGATGGCTTGAATTGACCAGGGTCATACAGTTTAGGTTCTTCCAAAGTCACGACACCATTTTGGATAAGTTTCTTTAAGACAATTTTGATAGGCTCACCCAAGGGAGTGTATGTGCATTTTTGAAATTGTCATGGTTGACATGGTTGCCTTTGATTAGATTGATTAGGATTGTTTTGAATAGAATTGGAAGTTGGTGTTGGTGTAGTCATAGGTGCATTTTGATTTTGAACTCCCTTGATGGTGAGTACATGACCTATTGCATTAACGGTTTTTGCATCAACCACGCCGTCATTGGTGATGTGTTTATTCTTAACCCAATATTTTGTTTTGTCATTGGAAGTACTTGGGTTAGTGTTTGTGGTGGTGTTGATTGTTTTTTTACCATATTTGAGTTCACCTTTGGTGTTTAAGGATTTTTCAAGTTGCACACCTTTTTCAACAAGTTCAATAAAGGTGGTACAACAATGGACTTGTAAGCCATATCTTAGTGGTCCCAGGAGATTTTGTACAAACATGGCAACTTTCTCATTTTCGGGTATCTCTATCGGATATTTGCTAGCTAGGGTTCTCCATCTTTTAAAGAATGGAATAAAGGTTTCACTCATGTAATCTTGAGTGAGCCTACATAAGGATGCAATTTCAATGTCCATATCAATGTTATAAGCATAGTTTTCCACAAAATTGTTGGCCAGTTCATCCCATGTTTTAATTTCCCTAGGAAATTGTGCAAACCACTCCAATGCATGGCCTACAAGACTTATAGAGAATAGTCTCATGAGATAGGTTTGTTCATATGCAATGTCCATACAACTTGTAGTGAATTCTCTTATATGTTCAATAGGATTTGTATTGCCTTTGTACTTCGGAAAATGTGGGACCACATATCCTGGAGGGAATGGTGGCATATACAAGTTTGTGTCAAATGGATACGAACATAGATCATATGACATGTAAGGTTTTTTGTTTGACTATTGCAAGGTTTCCACCTGTGTTTGAAGAGCAACAATTTTGAGTGTGAGTGCTTCCACAATTGGGTTGTTGGTAGCATCACACACATTGGTGATTGGTATGGATTGAGTGCCCACATGTTGTGATGAAATGTGTTGGTTTGGAATTTGTTGTTGGTGGGAAAATTGGGTGTTCGGATATGGAAATTGTTGGAAATGAATGTTTTGGTGAGGGATGTGCTACTGTGTATGGACCTGAGAAGCATAAGTGGGGATATGTGATCCAACCATGTTAGATTGAATTTGGGGGCCTTGCTAGATTTGAGCATGTTGATGCCCAAATGGAGTGGAATATTGGCTGCCTTGATTGCCTTGCCCAAATAGATAATTATGGC
This sequence comes from Sequoiadendron giganteum, assembly GCA_007115665.2. Lineage (NCBI taxonomy): Eukaryota > Viridiplantae > Streptophyta > Pinopsida > Cupressales > Cupressaceae > Sequoiadendron > Sequoiadendron giganteum. Next base: position 290,164,969 of record CM021108.1, on the reverse strand, counting down.
CTTGGGGAATGTTGGTATTGACCTATGAGGAATTATGTTGGGTTCCTTGAATGAAAAATCTTCGTTTATTCCTCTCAAAAGGGTTTGACGAGTTTGTTGCCATTGTTTTTGAAGAAACTAATAAGAGGTTTGTTGATGTACTCATAAAACTAGATGAACCCCCAAAGAGGTTTGATGTGTTGGCACCCATTTTTGATCCAAAATTTTGTGAAGAAATTTTGGGTGTTTGTTGGGGGATGGATTGTGATGTGGTGTTGGTTTGGGTTGACGATCCCCCAATAGACATTGTGTTGATCATAGTGGATGTGTTGGTCATGGTGGTAGTATGACCAAGGGATGTAGAATTAATTATGTTGATGACATTTTGTGAAGTGGCTCCCATGGAAGTGTTGTTTGCATCATGGATTGTTTGATTGGGTTAATGAGATGTTTCTCTTATGGTATTGATATTAAATCCTTTTGGTAATTTAGCCCCTTTGTCAAGGAGCATGGCTAGATATTTGTCATGCTCATTAAGGAAAAGATATTCCACAAAGGAGGCTGCTTCAAGATTTTGAGTAGCAACTTGTATGTCTTCTTCAAAGACTTTCCCATTGGAATCTCTGTGGATGAATTTCTCAAAAGGATTGTGTGAAGAGGATGGAAATGACATCTCACTGAATGGATTGATAAGAGAATTTCCCATGTCATTAGGAAAAGTATTCATGTCATTAGTGAAATAATTCATGTCATTAGAGAAATTAGAAAAGTTGGCGTTTTGACCAAAAGAACCCATGAGTCTTCTCTCTCTCCGTAATCTAGTTTCAACCATAAAAGTTTTTCTCAATTTTGGAAATGGTGGAGGATGACCTAAATATGCAACTGTTTATGATACTATGTTTTTGGGTTTTTTGGAATAAAGGAATTCTATGAAATGATGAATGATAAATGTAAATGGGACTAAAATGAGACTAAAGGTATGCAAATACAAATCATATGAAACTAAAATGAGGAGACTAATGGTAAGAAAATGTAAAGGAAACTAAGATGTACTCACTATTGGTAAATATAAGGAGATGTACACTTAACCATACAAAGTTGTGGCAATGCTTCAGGTTTGGAATATCAATGGACTTTCAAAAGAACTAAGGAGGACAAAGTGAAATTTCCACACTAGACAAATGAGCAGGAAATAGTTCACAAAAGGTAATGACTAAAGACAAAGGTTTGATCAAGTCCAATGATAACCTAATCTTGAATGCAAAGGTTTAACAAAGGATGGTAAGGAATCTATCTGCAAGATGAGTGTCTACAATGCTGGTAAAAGCTACCAATACCACTAAAGAAATGCAATGGAATCCTATGGTAACCTAAGAATGCTACCTATGATGCAAGAATGAGGGAATTTTGAGCAACTCAATATCTGGTTTGACAGAAACAGTAAAGGAAGATGTTTGGAATCTTGTATGGAAAATAATCGAGTCTCATCTTTTTGGACACTGAATGGGATAGTAGGGCACTGGAAAATGCGTTGCGGTAAATGCGGTGCGATAAAGAAGATGCATCATGAAATAAGAAGATGAATCTTTTAAATAGGAAAATGCGCTTCAAGATGGTGATTGTAGTGTTTTATCAAGCAAATGCATCGAATGATAGTCAATTGCAACGTTATAGATGGCCATTGCGACTTGACAGATCAAATGTGGCTCAGAAAAAAGGCAATTGTGGTTCAGATCATCAAATACATTGCAGGAAGTGATTTTGTGGCAAAATTTTAGGCAGATTGCAAGGAATTTATTCTAGTTTGGCAGTATTGTTTTAGATTTTGAGGTAGATGTTCATTTTTTCATGTTGTATGAATACACTTGGCAAACACATGATGTTGTAAGAAAGTGAAAAAAACCACATAGAAAACATTTATAAATCCCTATGGTTGAAAGGACAGTATTCTTTTGGATCCCATGCAGATTTTACTCCAACTGCATATTCTTAGGGGATGAATCCAAAAGCTTGGCCCCATAGGCTCCCCCTTATAGTGCACTCACTTCTCAGGGAAACCAAGCTTCCAGCCCCCATGAATCTCCCATGGTAGGTTGATCACCTCTACTAAAAACTATGTAGGTGTGGGTGACTTAGCAACAACCATTTCTGCACCAAAGAATAGAAAGGTTTTTGGCCTCTATACAAATATTTTAGTTTAGGCACCTGTTCAAGTGGCCATACATGGGGCACAAGATTAATGTCCATTTAGGAGGCACTCCAACCTAGAGAGGTTACACTCAATGGGGTTTTGGGGAGTACTACTTGGTCCATATGACACATCCAAACTCGTAATCTTAGGCTTTCCCTTAGGATTCACATTTATATACTGGCCGGGAGTAGCTCGGCTAAAAATATTCATTGTCGGTTTGAGTCGCTTTGGGGTGAGTACTTTTTCCCACCAAAGTAGGCCCAATTTCTAAGGTAAATAAAAGCGAGCAAAAATATTCATAGTTTGATCAATATTTGTTGAAAAACAAAGAGAGAGCACATGCAATATATTCCACTCACACTCACATGGTTGTTCTTTTAAACCCAAATTGAAAATATGAAAGCATGACAAAGTAACTAGCTCGTTAGTGTTTTTGATTCACCAAATCACACAAGTCACAAGAGAATTGTATACACACTACTGAGGTTGTTACTAAACCACAATAGACATCAGACACATGTTCATTTTAACTGTTTGTAGTGTTATCAAATAGGGGTTCATTTTAACCATTTGTAGTGTGAGATAATCAAAAGTTCATTTTAAACCCTTGAAACTATGTGATTGTTCCTTTTAAAGCAATGCAAATATGTGATTGTTCATTTTACCCATGAGTGGAATGCATGATTGTTTGATTAAATTGTAATAAAACAAACAATGAAAGTGAGTTAGATTCTAGCTTGGTACACACTATCACATACAAATTAGTAACTCAAAAATCCTTAATCTAGGAATAGAAAACAAAATAGAAATTCGAAAGAACACAAATTAGAAAACCCTTTTTACCGTCGATTGCATTGTAGCATAGTAAATGCCTCATTCTGGATTGCATGTGACTTGATTTGTCAAATCCAACTCAGTTTATGTCGGATGCAGCTCAGTTTTTGCCAGATGCAGCTCGCTTTCTATCAGATGCGACTCAGGTTGTCAGTTGCATTGCTTGAAAAGGAAAGTGCATCACAACATAGTGATTGCATCACTTGCATTAGCAGATGTGGCTGAAAAGAGAACTTACATCATAGGAAGCAACAAATGCATCATTCTGTACACCTGTACCTACAAAAAAAGCCAAAGGGTTGTACGAAACTTGCAAAAAATGTGTTTTTGAAAAAAAGAGTTGGGTTCACCAATGTAACTGAGGGATTTTTCTTGCAAGATAATGTTAGAAAATAACATGCAAATACATAAAACCACAATATGTAATGAACTGCAAAGGAAATAAAATAAATAACAAAGGAGAGATCTCACCCAAGCTCCTCATCCTCCATGACTGATCTCCATTACACCTTCTAGCTTGCTGAAATATGAAGGGTTGCCCTCAGATTTTGATGAGAAATCTCAACTATAGACTAGTCCTAAGCAAGTGTTGAAGGATTTAAGAATATAATGCAATATAATTCCTACATGCAATGAATAAATGACAAATTAAAATTCTCAATTCACCAAAATGCAAGAAGTATCAATATTATTGAGAGATTTTGAGATTTCCTAGATGCCCAATGAGGACAAAATTGGCATTTTATAGAAAATGCAATTTTGGATGGACGAAAGAGATCAAAGATTGAGAAGTGCCCTAGATTTTGTGGTCAAGATTCAAAATAGCAATCTCTTAATTAGGGTTAGGGAAACTTTAGGGGGAAATCCAAATTGAGTGGACAAGAATTAATTTAAGAGATTAAATCAAGGAAAGAGAATAGTTGTGACACTGAGATTAGAATTAGTAAGTGGGAGAGGATGAGTTAGAAAATCAAGTTATTTTAGAAATAAATTACTTTGTGGAGGGAAATGCTATTTTAAAATTAATATTTTAAATTAATTCCAAAATGGTGAATTCATGTGATAGTAAATAATAATTATTTTATTTATTTGAGAAGAGATAAATTTAAATAAATGATTTTTATTTAAATTTAGAAATGAATTGTGAGAGACAATTAAATAATTAATTTAAATTATTTAACTATGAAAGAAGTGGATTACCAAATTCCCTCTATGATATGTTTCAATGTTGGCCAATTCTCCATAAATCCGCATTCTTTGCATGCTTCTAGAGAATTGCTCCATCCTTAGTAATTTGGAATATTCGGTGGGAAAGAAATTTAAGGATTTTCAGGAATGCATTTTCTTCTCATGAATTAGTAAATATTAAAATTGGAAATGCAATTTTTGAAGCAATCAATGCTTTGGTTCTAGGTTCCAAAGGTTTAAATTCTTCTTTCACAAATTGGGATAATGTTATTTTGTAAAACTAGAAGATCTTAAAATTGCCCTTCACGAGCAGTCAATTGAAACCAAATTAGGAAAAGGTTGATATAAAACATGTAAAATGGAAAGCTCCATAGGATGGTTTTATAAAGTTAAAATTTTATGAAGCATCTAAAGGGAATCCAGGAGAATCAGGGGCAGGTATCTGCCTCCGTAATTCTCAGGGTAAGCCCCTTGCGCTATGTTTGAAATACCTCCACTATGGTTCTAATAATTTAGCTGAATCAAAGGCATTACTGATTGGTTTGGAGATGGCAATGAATTTAGGTATTTAGAACATCCATATAGGAGACTCACTTCTCATTGTTAATGCCTACAAGGAAAGGAAAATTCAAAATTGGAGTCTTCGTTACATTTTTCAAAGAGTATGGGATCTTCTTGATAGATTCCCAAACTATATGATCACACATACCTATCGAGAAGGTAACACGTTAGCAAAATCTCTAGCTAATTTGGGAAGTTTAAAACAAGAACTTTATATTATGTCTGAAGTGACATCACTCTCAGAGTATCCACACTTAAAAGTTCTTGCTGATCAAGAATCACTTATTAATAATAGTGGGGAGGTTGTTATTGCAAATAATTGATTTACTTTACCAAATTTAGCTACTCCCCCAATTTTTCTCATTTAGTGTGGGTCTTAGCTTGCTAAATTTGGTGGTTGCCATGTAAATCTCCACCCTAGGACATCACTTATTCCAATCCACATCCTCCTGTCAGTGTGTGCACATTGGTACATTCAAGTTGCATCATCTTTCTTAGGGTGATGTGAAATTCGGTTGGCATGTTGATGGGACAGTCTAAGTGTTATATGACAACATTCCATCTCAAGTTAAGTCACCACACTTTTAGAAAATGACGGGGCTTACGTTTTGCTAATCCGTGTGGTACCATCATATGGTTGGTAGTATTCCCATTAATCTCTTAATGAAATATGGGATTTCTCACACAATTTGGTTTTATTCCAAAGGATTTGCATTCATTATTCTATCTTCTTTGGCCTTAAAATCTCATTATGATCTCTGAGAATTGTGCCCTTGCTTCATTGTTATCGACTTGAATTTAAAGTTGCCTTTTACTCTCATTTGTGTAAAGTATTTTCAAGGAAATTTGTCTACAAGTTTTGTTTTGAAATTGAGTATTGTGGATCTGTTGTGCTAATGGAACTCCACCCTTGGAAATTTATAATTAATTGCTCTGTGCAGCCTTGGGAGCAGCCTTTTGAAAACAGTCTTTCGCTTGAAGATCCCGACTTGATATTTAAGATAGACTATATGAGTAGAGGATTGTGTGTGGTCCGTGCTTGGAAGGGAGGTCACATGGCCAAGTGCATGATGACTGTTGTTTCCTTCTCAGGTTTTATCTATTTTACTTTCTAATTCGATTGATTTAATTCAATCTTTGTTGGAATTGGAAACTGTGGTTGAGAAGTTTGGAAAACCCCAATTCTTAGTTAAAGATGCTCTGTTAGCCATGGTACAATCTTATAATCTATTTGAAGGAGAGGGGTATATTGGAGGTCTGTTTCCCCATGAGTATTTAAATCGTGGTTAGGTTTTGAAGACATTTATGAAGCCATAAGATTGGATCTGCAATATAGAAATGATTATGTGTTGTTGAGAGCCTTAAAAAAGCACAACAAAAAGGTGTGCGTAGCTATGGAATTTGAAATCAAAGAATTTTTTTATGCCATTTCTCACCTTCATGATCATGTGCAAAATTTGTAATTAGATTTCTTGTAGGTTCCAAAGCAAATGGTATTCACATTCCAATGGTTCAGGCTGATGATGAAGCATAATGCTCTAAAGCTGCTTCTCAAAACCTAATTGCAAGGGATCACATTGTCACAGAGGAACACATAATGAGAATTTCAGTGGCAAGGAACAAGTAGAACAACCTGAAGCATATGATGAGAATTCTCCACGTGTTGAGTGGATGAAGGAATATATGGGCCTTCGTGCATGAACAAAGTCTCTTTTTGGTATCTTATAATGCTTCACTATTGTTTCATCTCGGGTTTTTGAAAAGGTTGGTTTGGTCTGAATGCATCCCCACGTGTTTTTTCTCTAATAAGCATCATCTTCGAAAATGGGAAAAGGTGGTGGCACTGTAGCTACTTTTTGTCAAATTTTGGGTTAAATGTGAATCCGAAAATGGGCTGAAAATGTAAAATCTGAAGGACATTTTGGTTGTCTACTGGTGGGCTATAACTAGAGGCTTTCTTCCTGGTTCTTTCTTTCCGGTATGCCCTCCGAGCCAGGATGTACAAAACTATATTTATTTATATATTAATATATTATAGTGGCTCAACCACTTTTGCCAAAAAAATAAAAATAAATAAATTGCGGGGGATTTATTTAATTATGAGAGGACTTCAATGTTAGAGACATATTTAAATAAAATTAATTAATTTAAATAATCAAGAAGGAATAGTGGATAAAATAAATTTAATAATTTATTTAAATAGTCAAGAAGAATTAAAGAGATGAATTAATTAAATAATTAGTCATTATTTAATTAATAGTTGCATTTAGACAGAGTGACATCATTAAAATATGTATAGAGGAATTGATGAGAAAATTGAGTTTGTAGGCCTAGGTCAATTTTAAGTGTCTACAATTGGGATAAAGAAGCAAAGGATCCATATGACCTTAGTCCCAAATATGATGAATTAAATAGGAACAAGGATGTGGAAAGGTAGAGGACACAAAAAAGAGCAGGAGGACCTACTCAACCTTAGGAAGGGGAGAAGTGACGAGGTATAAATAACCTCATAATTATAATAAGCTAAAAACCCTTTGTTGTTCTTACCAGTCACTTTAGCCCTATCAATTATTTATTTTTAGGATTAATAATTGATTACTTTTTGTAACAAGATGTATAAATCATTATTTCATAAATTGATTGAAATTACCTGACTAATGCTGATATAATGGTATAGATTTTAGTTATTGTAGATGACATTATGCACAACCAAGTGGAATTTAAGTAGACTTCAAATAGTTTAAGAGAGAGTGTTGGAAGTCTAGGCACCAAAAATTTAGTTGTGCATAGTGTAACAAGCCCTTTTAATTCTTTCTGTTTAATTTTTGTTTAAAAACTTTATGACTCCACTCCAAGCCTTTAATATGTTTTATGTTATGGACCTCAGTCTGTTGGTTAGTTGAAATTATGTTAAAATACTTTTTCAATGGTGATCTTCCACCATCTAAAATATAGGATTTTGTTAGCAATTTAATATATATGTTACCGCCAAAAAAAGTGATATGATGATGATGTTATGATATGCCTTGAACATTGTTTAGTTATATCTTTTGTGTTACACTTTTACATGAATACATAAATATTGCCAATCCTATTATGAGTTAATCATTTTGAGTAATGGAAGTATCGTGGATGGATTCATTGTGAAGATGTGAAAGCACATTTGATTTGAATTAAGCGTAGGAACATCCGAGAGTTGGACACTCAAGGGAATCTTGTAGAGTAGATAGATAAGTATTTTCATTTTCAATTCTATTAATTTTATTTTATACATGATAAATGTGGACGAATGTTATTTATATATGTCAAGCTCTATCAATTATTCTTGTAAGTCGTAGTTCAAGTTTACAATATTTTAGTTCTATTTATTTGAAATTATGGAGCACCCACTCTGGTTGTCAATTATAAGTTGTTAAGTTTTCTTTATGTCAACAATTAGTTGTTATCCATTAGTTGTTTTTTCATTTAAATTTTATATTTTTTACTGCATGTATTTATTTTTAGGTAATTTATATGCTTTCTAGTTTAATCATCTTATACTTTCTAGCTTAAAAAATTTCATGCTTTCTGGCTTAAAACAACTTTATGCTTTCTAGTTTGAATGCTTTATAGTATAAATTTTGTTTACAACTATTTCAAGAATTCAGAAAATATAAAAGAGTTAGCCAAGATGTCCCCTATTGCATACAACCTTCTAACACTACCTAATTGATATAATTGATGCATTTTCAACTAAAGCGATAGGACCTCATGACAGGTGATGCATGCACAAAAAAATGGATAAAGAAACAAATATTATTAGTGGAAATAGGTTAAAGGTTACCATCAACGCAATAGCCATCTAGGATATGTTGTGCATACCTGAAAATTGGGAAGCCAAGAGATTTCACTGGTGAAGAATGAAAGATTTCTAGGAAACCAAGGATTGGTATTTAAAATTATATAAAGATGAAACAACTAAAGGGTCAGACACTAACCAAATCATCTTATCTTTGGCACATAAAGAGTTCAATTCAGATGTGCAAACCATTTTCTCAATGCTGGTTTTTATTTATGGCCATGAAAGTGATGATAAGGTCTACGAGTTCTAGATGGGCTTAGCCTTCATGCTCAAGAAGGAAAGGAACCAAAAGCATATGATTTTATCGAAGAAATTACCAAAGGAATGATGGAACAATTGATAGATTATAACACCACTTTTGAGTTTAGGTATTCCTCTTTTTTGGTATACTTGATTTTACATCAGAACCCTAAAATATTTAGTGGTTATTTATCACTCAACAATTTTGATGTGGTGGGGTTATAAAAGCCATTTCTAGACTAGAACCATGTGCTTTCTAAAAAGTGGGACTATTATTCATTTGTTGATTATTTCCTACAAGTGGTACTCTTGAATTTGTCTCCATGCCATCTAGGGAGGTTCTCCCTTGAAATTTTGGAATGGATGAAAAACCACCAGACCCCAGTGGATGACTTTTTGGGAGAAGATTTTACTTTTATTAGATGTCATGGTTTTAATAAGGAGCCTTTTAGGCTTCCTAAATTTTTAACAAACATGACCCTTTCCTTGTCAGGAATCCATTGCCGACAAAGTTTATGGTAGTAGGAGACATAAGAAAGCACTTTACACACTTCCCCTTACCATCACCAAAGTTAGATAATGCTTGTAAAGTGAGAAAAACAAGATGTGATGAATAGAAAGTTGGCCTGCCTAGGCTTGGTCCCTATTTGTGATACGTGGAAGCAAAATCCTATTGGCTTCCTTCCAACTATCAAACATGAGGAGTGGCAGTATTTTGAGTCAAGGAAGAACCTGAATTAGGAGAGGGTAAAGGTCTATATTGACCTAGCCTTTATACCATTTGAATGACCCCCATGGATCAACTTCTATCCTAGGGTGATAGAGTTCCAACAAAGTGCCTAGATGGTCCAGTCCCTCAAAACATAGCTAAAGAAATTTGGATGGTCAAAAATGAAGAAGGTTGATTTATGGAGGTATCAACAGAAAATCAAATGCCTAAATTCATTATATGGAGAAGTTAAGCCAAACGATGAGAACTTCGATGAGATCTATGACACTAAGGCCAAAATTGATGATAGTAATCTTGAATCAGATTGGGAGATTGAATAGGAGCAAACACCAATTTTTGCACCCCCCACTTCAAGCACCCGATGCAAGAAAAAGGAAGGGAAAGGGGTCAAAACATAAAGAATCATTGATCTCATCATCCACCAACACCCTAGCAAAGGGTAAGAGGACCCGATGGTCTTTGAAGAGATCTACAACAACTCCAAAGACCCAAGATTTAGTAGGATTGGTCACCAGAGAGTGTGAATCAACCGATGCAGCACCTATAAAGAGGAGATGAGTCTAGGACTTAGGTGAATCAGACATATCAAATAGAGGAGAAGAAGAGGTGGACTCCGCTTTAGTAGGATTATCAGCTTTGACAAACCAAGTAAGTCTTGCACCCTCCCTCCTTCCTTCTACTGCATCTTTGTTTATTAATGCCCCCTTATCTGTGGAAAGAAATCCTCCATCTGGAGATTCTAACATCTTCATCCTTAATATGCCCCTAACCATATTTGGCAATGAGCCCCACAAAGAAACCCCATGCACCAAATGTGCATCTTCCGGTTTAGCTACAATTGACTCTTTGATTGCCTTGTCAAGGGCACCTATTATAAACCCTAACACACCCATGTTGCAAGTTTTATTTTCCACATCTGCTTCTTGACAAATGCCTCTTTTTCTTCCTACTTACCATTTTAATTCGATGAGTGTCCCTTATTCTCATTCAATACATGGAATTCCATCCTTCTCAATGATAACTCTTCCTTTTGCCTCCATGCAACCTTAGACAGTCAAGGCCTCTCCTTCCATCACCCTTTTTAGTCTCCCAGCTGGTGTTTCACTTGCCACATAGAGTATTGAGTCTCTATATATCCTTAAAAATCATATTAAAGTAATAAGTTAGGCCCGATAGGTAAGAAAGCAGACATTTCAAGGAAAAGCTGCAAAAAATATAGCTACCCAAAAGTTGGAAACATGTTTTGATGAAGAGAAAAATGATATATTGATCGTAGCTATGAGGCCATAGACATCCAATCCAAAAAGAGAAATGTAATTCAATGATTACAACATCCAAGCTATGGGTCTAAATTTAAGTGAAACTCTCCCATGCGACAAATTGGTCCTATCTAAAGCAAATCAAAAGGTGGTCTATATTGACTGTGAGAAGGTGGACAAGAAATTGAAGAAGTGTGAGGAAAATTTGGTAAATGTAAAGGACATAGTGGAAAAAATGAAAGCATGAATTAAAGGAAAAATATTTGGAGATGACCCGCCTAAGGAAATTATAGGATCATCAAAGTGAAGCAACTAAGCTGCTTGAAGGATCCTAGAGTGAGAGGAATCAACTTCATGCTGAGGTACAAAAAATTGAAATGTGAGATCATGGTCCAACATAAAACAACTATGAAACATCAACAAAGGCAAAAGGAGCTTGAAGATGAAGCAACCAGAAGGAACATTATATATGATGAAATACAAAAGGAGCTATAAGAGATGGATGAGAAAAAGGAGGATATGTAGAAGGAATTGGCTAGCATCCAATCTCAAGCCTCTGATGATCTTCAAAAAGCCTAAGAGGAAACATAAAAGGAGAAACACAAAAAACAAGACATTGAGTATATTTTATAGACTTGCAATGAAGAGATTAGGAAGCTATGCTTTGAGCTTACAAATGATCTCAGGAGAAGAATCAAATCGAGGAATATGTGAGAGGAAGGGAATCCCAATTCCAATAGGAATTGATTGTAACACAGGGATTCAAACTTCTCCTGATGATCAAAAAGTTAGTATCTATCCATTGGGAGAGGATCATAGTTGCGGTAGCAACCTTGAAGCCAATATTGTGGTTTCTAAGAAATGCACAGGAGTTAAACGCAAAGGTTGGCCCAATAGTCGACAAAATTCTACATATAATCATTCCCCAAGCTAAAGAATCAAGAGTATTAATCTCAAAACTATATAAGGAAAGCAAGGAAGCTCTAAAGAGTGCCAATATTCTCGACCAGAGAATGAATGCAAGAAAGAAATGAATTTATCATTTGAAACTAGGTCATAGTCAAAAGTGAAACTTGTCAGATGGTATTGAATAAACATATTGGTGAGATAAAGGAAGAGTTAAAATTTCTGCTCCAATCCAGATTACCTGCCCTATTCTCATTAGATGGAGGAGTGTTAACAATAGAAAATATCACAAAATCTATCAAGCTAAAGATCTAAGACTCCATAGAATTCCAAAATTTGATCTCATCACCCAAAATTGAAGATATCAAGAAGGAAATTCTTCCCCTTTCTAGAGTTTACTATCACATTGGAGTTGTTTCATCAAGGTGGGGAGAAGTTTCTTTCAAAGAGGTCCTTGATCATGATTAGGCTTATGAGATATTGTGCACCCTCATCCTACCCACTGATGGAGATTGAGAGACCCAACACATCAATTTCCTCCGCAAGCGAAGGCCCTTTGTGAGACAAAAAAACTTTGGAGAAAAAATTGCCCTCAACATTTTGGTTTTCGGTCCTTTCTTCCTTTCTGCTTTATGATGTCACCATGCATGAAAGACAAAGATTACTTTTTGTAGACATGGAAAATGTACAATTTCGTTTTGGCACACCTAATCCCGATTACTAACAATGTTTCCTCTTAAATCAAATTCTCAGCATTTCATCACTTTCTATCCTTTAATTCAATAATTATTGGATTAAGTTTGTCACCTCTTGTGATTAAATTAATCAATTTAATTTAATTAACCTTACATTGCTATTTAATTAAATAAATCATTTTATTTGATTAAAATTTGTAAAGTCCTCTTATTAAATTAAATAAATTAAACCTTATTTGATTTAATCTAACACATTCCTTCTTTATTAAATAAATCAAATCATTTATTTAATAAATCATTTCCTCTCAATTTTTGACTTAAATCAATTCATAAATCTAAGTCTAAATTGTCACATCACCTAAATCTCCATTAAATTAATCAAAACATTGATTAAGCTAATCCTTCTCATTAAAATTCTCTAGAGAATGCAAGTTGCACAATAAATCAATTACTTTGATTTATTAATTCCTCTATTTTCCCTCACAAAGCATCAAAAGGGAATATTCCTTATTTGAATTCAAAAAGGCCAAGTGGACTTGGTCCTTCCAACAAGGCATTCAATGCCTCTTACATGTCCTTGGCCTTGAGCCAAGTGACATTAACTTCATTCCCTTTCCCTCTTCAACATGTCATTTCTCAAATTTGAAATGCCACCTAAATGCATTTATTGGCACATTGGCCAAAACTTGCACATTCCTCATCCAATCACATTTGGACAAGTGGCACAATGCCATTGGACTATCTTTTGTCCCACACTGCTTATTTCCACTATCTCTTCTAAGATTTGAATCTATAAATTGGAGACTTTTCTCCTCAATCTTCATCCACAACTCACATGCAAAGTTACTCTCTTCAATTGAGAACTAATTTTGCTCATTGCTTCCAATCATCCATCAATTTTCATAGCTCATAACAAGATTATTCTCAAATCGCTTTGGAGATTTGACCATTGATTCAATCAACCAACATTTGCACATAGGAATTGGGAAAGGGCCAATTGCAACATATCATTGGCATCAATTCCCCCATAGGATCATCATGTTGTTTACTTAATTAGGACTAATCTTCATCTATTTTAGTTGTTCTTTCTTTGTTCCTATTTTAAGTTTATTAACAAATGGATTTTATGGGGAATCCCTCATTGTTTGCTTGCATTTAGATCTAACATTAACAATGTTTGACGTCTTTGTGCTATTGCAGGTTTAGGGGTTCACATTTTGGTGCTAGAAGGAGGGCTTGAAGTCAAAAAATTAAATCACGTTTTCAAATTCTGTGGTTTCTAACTTTTTTGTGGCAGACATAGGCAAACTAGCTCGCGCGACACTATATCGTGCCGCTTTTAGTGCCATGGTGAAGTATTTCACTGCTTTTAGTGCCATGGCGAAGTATTTCACCGCTTTCAGTTCTGCGGCTCCATATCGACCCGCTGTCACATTGTCCAAACTACGCTGCGGAATTCCCACCTGTGAATTTTTTAAAATTTCTTAACCCCACCGTGCAGGTCTTAACTTTGCCGCTTTCACCACCGTGGCCCTATTTTGAACCACAATTTCTCCAAACTTCACCGCGGTGCCTTTCCCGCCCATAAATTTTAAATTTTTAAAGTAGGCTGCTTAAAAAATGCACCATGGGCCTCTGTCGCGCTGCTTTTGAGCTCTTTGTTTGTGCAGAGCGCTTCCCAAAGTCACCCGTGCGATGCTATATAGCTCCGCCTGTCTTCCAAACTTCGTCGCTTCTCCAAACTTCGGCGTGGGATGACAGTAAAATCTTAAATTAACATGTGCTTTTTAAGTTCAGTTTTTTTTTTGACCTTTTAATCTGATTTCCCATCTTTATTGCTCTCTGTTTTACTATCATTTTGCAGGTTGGAGCAAAGGAAGGAATCATTATGACATCATGTTTACAAAACCAAAGTGTTCCTAACAACTAAAAGTGTTCTTTAACACTCCTTGAAAAAATTTATTAAATCTTTGGCCTTAGGAAAACTAGTTTTACTTTGGGCTTTAAAAAGAACAATTAAATTTCTTTTATGATATCATGTTTATTTTATGCAAAGTGTTTTTAAACACTTAAGTGTTCTTCAACACTTTTCAAGAAGCTTGTTAGAGTCTTTGATCTTAGGGCACTAAATTTTACTTTGGGCTTTAAAAAGAACAATCAAATTTTGTTTTCTAAAGTTGCCAAGGAGGCTAAAAAGAATTTTAGGCAAATACACTAGAGTTGGTTTGAAAGGTAATAATTGAACAAGGCAACTTCACACTTCATTTGGTGCTTTTAAAAAGAATTCATCATTGCTTTGAGGATTAAAATGAACAAGTGTCTTTTATGTTTTGCAAAAAATTTCACAAATTAACATCATTAAAATGTGTATGCGCTTCTCTCATGCTTTATAGCGATCTTGAGAATCAAAAGCATTTTTGTGATATTAATTTGTCAAAAAGATTGCCTCCACATTTCGATTTGGGCACTTAAAATTGAACAAAGCATGCGAGTGTGAGCATGACATATTGTGGAGGTTTTCCCCTTTGTTTTTCAACAAAAGTTGTGTAAATGATAGGATATGTTAGCTCGCTATTGTTTATCTTAGAGGGTCTGCCTTGTGGGAAAAAGTAATCACCCAAGGGAACGACCCAACTGGGAACATGCTAAAGCCAAGTGACTTCCACCCAGGATATAAGTGCGGATATTGGAAGAGAGGCCAATTTCATGAGGATTATTCCAACGAGATGGACAACAATGGACTCTTACCGATGTTGGATAATCCCCCACGAATGAAATGCCCGAATTAGAACCCCTTGTTTAAAAGAAGGCCAAAACCTTGTCTATCTTGTTGGTGCAAAATGTTATGTCCTTTCAAGCCACCCCACATTATACATGCGGTCTTGTTGTGGAAATGGAAAGTATGCCATGGGAGATTCATGGGTACTAATGCTTGGCTGACCCGAATAAGTGAGTGTCGTGGAGGGGAGCCAGTGTGGTCAAGCATTTAGCCATTCGCACAAGATATGCGTAGCTGGATTTATCCAAGTGGGAACCCAACAAGGTATTGTCTCATCAACCTAGGAGTGTGAAAGTGCTTGGAAAAAACACATTGCTTGGTCTTGAAAACATTTGGAAAACAAACATACACAAAAAACCTTGAAATTTCAAACACCTTGTGGGAAACAAATACCTATTGATGAACTTGCCCACTCTTGCTTTCCCTAGGAATCACATTCCTAGAGGTTTCTAAGTGCACAAGTTCTACCATCATTTGTTTCCAATAAGGATAAACATAAGGAAACTTTTGCCCTATTTTCCTCGATTTCCACACAAAGGACCTTGTGGGATGAGAAAGAGAATGGGACACTAGACATATAGTTTGAAACCTAAGCAAGCAAGTGTCTTGGATAAAAAGAACCTCATTTAACCAAGATAAAGAGACAAATTGAACTACACATGTGTTGTTTCCAATGATTTCCCGCAAGATTAAAATCCCAAAGCCAAAGTTCAAAAAAGTGAGTCTAAAAATCCGTGAGCAATGTCTTGAGATGCTCCTTGAAGTAAGGGAGAGACTTGTATACAATTTCTACAAAAAAGCCTCAAGGAACAATCCCGCATTGTATGCATTTTATTGCCAACAAAATCCTGAACTTTTTCAAAGGTTTGCATTTCTCCCATAGGAAGTCTAGCATGTTCTTCAATACCGAGGTTTGGTAGAAAGAGTCACATCTAGGTTAAGGTTCAAGATCAAAGTTGTCATTCCCATTCATTCTTCCATCAATCAAGTCTCATTTCATCATCAAACCTTTTGAGAAACTCTAGAATCAATCATCATGCTAAACTTTGAAGGCTAAATCAACATCATCATATCTTGGCTTAACACACTTAGCCAACATAGTCTCAAATCATTGAACAAATTTTCTTTGAGATAACACAACTTCTTAAAGTCTATTAGTTCTCCAAAACATTGGCATAACACACTTTTTCAATTCATCCACTTTGTGCAAGTTCCCTTAGGATAACACAACTTCCTAGGGAAAACAACTTCACAACAATCTTGTTTGACTTAACGCATCTAGTCAAATTATCACAATCAATCAAATCAAAAGCCCTTACAAAGTTTAGCACATACCTTCAAAAGTTCTTCAAAAAGGTTTTCACTCATCCCATCTATTTAACCCATCACCATTATCACCATCTTTGATCTTTTAGCTTCCCTAGTTCTTCTCTTTTGGACCTAAAGGATTAGGATCGAACAAATCCCTATTTTTTATGGTCCAAACAAGATCTCAATACAAGAAGGACATGGAGAATATCAGAGAAATATCAGTTTCTATGGACATGAGTCATCTAAACACCGAAGTGAACCTAGTGGGATCAAGCAATCCCCCAAGCAACTCTCCCTTATCATCACAAAATCCTCAAGAGGAGAGTCATCAAGAGGACAACACAAATGAAGACATGGGGATGACACCAAATGAAATCATGGAAATGGTTCAAAATCTAGAGAACCACAAAATTGTTAGTTCTATGTTCAAATACCTAAATATGATAGCAAGAGGAGGGGTCATACCCCCTCCCGACCTTAACACAAGCACTAATGCTGAGATGCATGTTAAGAGCCTAGGTCTCGGAACATGCAAACCTAAACACCTTCCACAAAAGAGAAAACATCAAAAAAGTAGAGATTTGCATGTAATGTGCAAAATGATATATTCAGGAATTCAATATTACAATGAGATGATTTGCTTTATAAAAGCAAAGTATGCAACCCTAATGTTGACCTAAAATTAGCTCAACCTAAGTAAAGTTATGCAAGTGTAATTAAATATTAATTACACTAACACCCCCCCATAAGTGCAACTTAGGGAGACTAAATAAGCATGCACCTAAAAGTAAGATGAATGCAAGAAATCATGAATGGGTCCCGGCAACAAGGCCTGATCAGGTACCCATGTACAAATGCAATAATGAGGTAGAGAAGGAAAACCCAGTGGGACAACCCCCCCTACAATGAGATAACTGCTGCAAAGAAGCACAGGAAGAACACTGTAGAGTAACACTGGAACCGCAATCTGGCAAGCAAGGAAAGATACTTTTGTCTACAAGAAACCATATCGGAATCATAATAATTTGACAGCACACCTGATGCCACGGAACACTTGAAAACACCAAACTGGAACAACCCTGGAATCCATGAAGCAACAATAGATGATATGATGATGATAGAATCTGGAAGCCGTGAATCTCGATGCTGATGCCAAACTAAGACTGAAACTCTTCCATGGGAAAAAGTACCATACAGACTCAGGAATAATAACCACAAATTTAGTGGCCCTCAAACTAAGATGCATCCGATGCGGATCACTAACCATAGGCTCTCAATCTAAAGTGTGAACCAAAATGAATCTAGTATGTGTCAAGCTAAGACAAAATATGGCCAAAAGAAACTAAGAAACCAGATTACAACCCATGCGAGTTGCCATCAAAACATGATGAAGATTATTATGCAAGAAACCCCCCCGATGGAACTTTATATCAGTTCATTTATTACAATCCCCAATGACTGTAAAAGGAGAGAATGCCTAACATTCAT
>CM021108.1:290113175-290146867 GCA_007115665.2 Sequoiadendron giganteum | reverse complement strand
TCACCAAATCACACAAGTCACAAGAGAATTGTATACACACTACTGAGGTTGTTACTAAACCACAATAGACATCAGACACATGTTCATTTTAACTGTTTGTAGTGTTATCAAATAGGGGTTCATTTTAACCATTTGTAGTGTGAGATAATCAAAAGTTCATTTTAAACCCTTGAAACTATGTGATTGTTCCTTTTAAAGCAATGCAAATATGTGATTGTTCATTTTACCCATGAGTGGAATGCATGATTGTTTGATTAAATTGTAATAAAACAAACAATGAAAGTGAGTTAGATTCTAGCTTGGTACACACTATCACATACAAATTAGTAACTCAAAAATCCTTAATCTAGGAATAGAAAACAAAATAGAAATTCGAAAGAACACAAATTAGAAAACCCTTTTTACCGTCGATTGCATTGTAGCATAGTAAATGCCTCATTCTGGATTGCATGTGACTTGATTTGTCAAATCCAACTCAGTTTATGTCGGATGCAGCTCAGTTTTTGCCAGATGCAGCTCGCTTTCTATCAGATGCGACTCAGGTTGTCAGTTGCATTGCTTGAAAAGGAAAGTGCATCACAACATAGTGATTGCATCACTTGCATTAGCAGATGTGGCTGAAAAGAGAACTTACATCATAGGAAGCAACAAATGCATCATTCTGTACACCTGTACCTACAAAAAAAGCCAAAGGGTTGTACGAAACTTGCAAAAAATGTGTTTTTGAAAAAAAGAGTTGGGTTCACCAATGTAACTGAGGGATTTTTCTTGCAAGATAATGTTAGAAAATAACATGCAAATACATAAAACCACAATATGTAATGAACTGCAAAGGAAATAAAATAAATAACAAAGGAGAGATCTCACCCAAGCTCCTCATCCTCCATGACTGATCTCCATTACACCTTCTAGCTTGCTGAAATATGAAGGGTTGCCCTCAGATTTTGATGAGAAATCTCAACTATAGACTAGTCCTAAGCAAGTGTTGAAGGATTTAAGAATATAATGCAATATAATTCCTACATGCAATGAATAAATGACAAATTAAAATTCTCAATTCACCAAAATGCAAGAAGTATCAATATTATTGAGAGATTTTGAGATTTCCTAGATGCCCAATGAGGACAAAATTGGCATTTTATAGAAAATGCAATTTTGGATGGACGAAAGAGATCAAAGATTGAGAAGTGCCCTAGATTTTGTGGTCAAGATTCAAAATAGCAATCTCTTAATTAGGGTTAGGGAAACTTTAGGGGGAAATCCAAATTGAGTGGACAAGAATTAATTTAAGAGATTAAATCAAGGAAAGAGAATAGTTGTGACACTGAGATTAGAATTAGTAAGTGGGAGAGGATGAGTTAGAAAATCAAGTTATTTTAGAAATAAATTACTTTGTGGAGGGAAATGCTATTTTAAAATTAATATTTTAAATTAATTCCAAAATGGTGAATTCATGTGATAGTAAATAATAATTATTTTATTTATTTGAGAAGAGATAAATTTAAATAAATGATTTTTATTTAAATTTAGAAATGAATTGTGAGAGACAATTAAATAATTAATTTAAATTATTTAACTATGAAAGAAGTGGATTACCAAATTCCCTCTATGATATGTTTCAATGTTGGCCAATTCTCCATAAATCCGCATTCTTTGCATGCTTCTAGAGAATTGCTCCATCCTTAGTAATTTGGAATATTCGGTGGGAAAGAAATTTAAGGATTTTCAGGAATGCATTTTCTTCTCATGAATTAGTAAATATTAAAATTGGAAATGCAATTTTTGAAGCAATCAATGCTTTGGTTCTAGGTTCCAAAGGTTTAAATTCTTCTTTCACAAATTGGGATAATGTTATTTTGTAAAACTAGAAGATCTTAAAATTGCCCTTCACGAGCAGTCAATTGAAACCAAATTAGGAAAAGGTTGATATAAAACATGTAAAATGGAAAGCTCCATAGGATGGTTTTATAAAGTTAAAATTTTATGAAGCATCTAAAGGGAATCCAGGAGAATCAGGGGCAGGTATCTGCCTCCGTAATTCTCAGGGTAAGCCCCTTGCGCTATGTTTGAAATACCTCCACTATGGTTCTAATAATTTAGCTGAATCAAAGGCATTACTGATTGGTTTGGAGATGGCAATGAATTTAGGTATTTAGAACATCCATATAGGAGACTCACTTCTCATTGTTAATGCCTACAAGGAAAGGAAAATTCAAAATTGGAGTCTTCGTTACATTTTTCAAAGAGTATGGGATCTTCTTGATAGATTCCCAAACTATATGATCACACATACCTATCGAGAAGGTAACACGTTAGCAAAATCTCTAGCTAATTTGGGAAGTTTAAAACAAGAACTTTATATTATGTCTGAAGTGACATCACTCTCAGAGTATCCACACTTAAAAGTTCTTGCTGATCAAGAATCACTTATTAATAATAGTGGGGAGGTTGTTATTGCAAATAATTGATTTACTTTACCAAATTTAGCTACTCCCCCAATTTTTCTCATTTAGTGTGGGTCTTAGCTTGCTAAATTTGGTGGTTGCCATGTAAATCTCCACCCTAGGACATCACTTATTCCAATCCACATCCTCCTGTCAGTGTGTGCACATTGGTACATTCAAGTTGCATCATCTTTCTTAGGGTGATGTGAAATTCGGTTGGCATGTTGATGGGACAGTCTAAGTGTTATATGACAACATTCCATCTCAAGTTAAGTCACCACACTTTTAGAAAATGACGGGGCTTACGTTTTGCTAATCCGTGTGGTACCATCATATGGTTGGTAGTATTCCCATTAATCTCTTAATGAAATATGGGATTTCTCACACAATTTGGTTTTATTCCAAAGGATTTGCATTCATTATTCTATCTTCTTTGGCCTTAAAATCTCATTATGATCTCTGAGAATTGTGCCCTTGCTTCATTGTTATCGACTTGAATTTAAAGTTGCCTTTTACTCTCATTTGTGTAAAGTATTTTCAAGGAAATTTGTCTACAAGTTTTGTTTTGAAATTGAGTATTGTGGATCTGTTGTGCTAATGGAACTCCACCCTTGGAAATTTATAATTAATTGCTCTGTGCAGCCTTGGGAGCAGCCTTTTGAAAACAGTCTTTCGCTTGAAGATCCCGACTTGATATTTAAGATAGACTATATGAGTAGAGGATTGTGTGTGGTCCGTGCTTGGAAGGGAGGTCACATGGCC
The DNA here is from genome assembly GCA_007115665.2 of Sequoiadendron giganteum. NCBI lineage: Eukaryota > Viridiplantae > Streptophyta > Pinopsida > Cupressales > Cupressaceae > Sequoiadendron > Sequoiadendron giganteum. The sequence continues at coordinate 290,143,661 of CM021108.1, read as the reverse complement.
AAGTGCATGATGACTGTTGTTTCCTTCTCAGGTTTTATCTATTTTACTTTCTAATTCGATTGATTTAATTCAATCTTTGTTGGAATTGGAAACTGTGGTTGAGAAGTTTGGAAAACCCCAATTCTTAGTTAAAGATGCTCTGTTAGCCATGGTACAATCTTATAATCTATTTGAAGGAGAGGGGTATATTGGAGGTCTGTTTCCCCATGAGTATTTAAATCGTGGTTAGGTTTTGAAGACATTTATGAAGCCATAAGATTGGATCTGCAATATAGAAATGATTATGTGTTGTTGAGAGCCTTAAAAAAGCACAACAAAAAGGTGTGCGTAGCTATGGAATTTGAAATCAAAGAATTTTTTTATGCCATTTCTCACCTTCATGATCATGTGCAAAATTTGTAATTAGATTTCTTGTAGGTTCCAAAGCAAATGGTATTCACATTCCAATGGTTCAGGCTGATGATGAAGCATAATGCTCTAAAGCTGCTTCTCAAAACCTAATTGCAAGGGATCACATTGTCACAGAGGAACACATAATGAGAATTTCAGTGGCAAGGAACAAGTAGAACAACCTGAAGCATATGATGAGAATTCTCCACGTGTTGAGTGGATGAAGGAATATATGGGCCTTCGTGCATGAACAAAGTCTCTTTTTGGTATCTTATAATGCTTCACTATTGTTTCATCTCGGGTTTTTGAAAAGGTTGGTTTGGTCTGAATGCATCCCCACGTGTTTTTTCTCTAATAAGCATCATCTTCGAAAATGGGAAAAGGTGGTGGCACTGTAGCTACTTTTTGTCAAATTTTGGGTTAAATGTGAATCCGAAAATGGGCTGAAAATGTAAAATCTGAAGGACATTTTGGTTGTCTACTGGTGGGCTATAACTAGAGGCTTTCTTCCTGGTTCTTTCTTTCCGGTATGCCCTCCGAGCCAGGATGTACAAAACTATATTTATTTATATATTAATATATTATAGTGGCTCAACCACTTTTGCCAAAAAAATAAAAATAAATAAATTGCGGGGGATTTATTTAATTATGAGAGGACTTCAATGTTAGAGACATATTTAAATAAAATTAATTAATTTAAATAATCAAGAAGGAATAGTGGATAAAATAAATTTAATAATTTATTTAAATAGTCAAGAAGAATTAAAGAGATGAATTAATTAAATAATTAGTCATTATTTAATTAATAGTTGCATTTAGACAGAGTGACATCATTAAAATATGTATAGAGGAATTGATGAGAAAATTGAGTTTGTAGGCCTAGGTCAATTTTAAGTGTCTACAATTGGGATAAAGAAGCAAAGGATCCATATGACCTTAGTCCCAAATATGATGAATTAAATAGGAACAAGGATGTGGAAAGGTAGAGGACACAAAAAAGAGCAGGAGGACCTACTCAACCTTAGGAAGGGGAGAAGTGACGAGGTATAAATAACCTCATAATTATAATAAGCTAAAAACCCTTTGTTGTTCTTACCAGTCACTTTAGCCCTATCAATTATTTATTTTTAGGATTAATAATTGATTACTTTTTGTAACAAGATGTATAAATCATTATTTCATAAATTGATTGAAATTACCTGACTAATGCTGATATAATGGTATAGATTTTAGTTATTGTAGATGACATTATGCACAACCAAGTGGAATTTAAGTAGACTTCAAATAGTTTAAGAGAGAGTGTTGGAAGTCTAGGCACCAAAAATTTAGTTGTGCATAGTGTAACAAGCCCTTTTAATTCTTTCTGTTTAATTTTTGTTTAAAAACTTTATGACTCCACTCCAAGCCTTTAATATGTTTTATGTTATGGACCTCAGTCTGTTGGTTAGTTGAAATTATGTTAAAATACTTTTTCAATGGTGATCTTCCACCATCTAAAATATAGGATTTTGTTAGCAATTTAATATATATGTTACCGCCAAAAAAAGTGATATGATGATGATGTTATGATATGCCTTGAACATTGTTTAGTTATATCTTTTGTGTTACACTTTTACATGAATACATAAATATTGCCAATCCTATTATGAGTTAATCATTTTGAGTAATGGAAGTATCGTGGATGGATTCATTGTGAAGATGTGAAAGCACATTTGATTTGAATTAAGCGTAGGAACATCCGAGAGTTGGACACTCAAGGGAATCTTGTAGAGTAGATAGATAAGTATTTTCATTTTCAATTCTATTAATTTTATTTTATACATGATAAATGTGGACGAATGTTATTTATATATGTCAAGCTCTATCAATTATTCTTGTAAGTCGTAGTTCAAGTTTACAATATTTTAGTTCTATTTATTTGAAATTATGGAGCACCCACTCTGGTTGTCAATTATAAGTTGTTAAGTTTTCTTTATGTCAACAATTAGTTGTTATCCATTAGTTGTTTTTTCATTTAAATTTTATATTTTTTACTGCATGTATTTATTTTTAGGTAATTTATATGCTTTCTAGTTTAATCATCTTATACTTTCTAGCTTAAAAAATTTCATGCTTTCTGGCTTAAAACAACTTTATGCTTTCTAGTTTGAATGCTTTATAGTATAAATTTTGTTTACAACTATTTCAAGAATTCAGAAAATATAAAAGAGTTAGCCAAGATGTCCCCTATTGCATACAACCTTCTAACACTACCTAATTGATATAATTGATGCATTTTCAACTAAAGCGATAGGACCTCATGACAGGTGATGCATGCACAAAAAAATGGATAAAGAAACAAATATTATTAGTGGAAATAGGTTAAAGGTTACCATCAACGCAATAGCCATCTAGGATATGTTGTGCATACCTGAAAATTGGGAAGCCAAGAGATTTCACTGGTGAAGAATGAAAGATTTCTAGGAAACCAAGGATTGGTATTTAAAATTATATAAAGATGAAACAACTAAAGGGTCAGACACTAACCAAATCATCTTATCTTTGGCACATAAAGAGTTCAATTCAGATGTGCAAACCATTTTCTCAATGCTGGTTTTTATTTATGGCCATGAAAGTGATGATAAGGTCTACGAGTTCTAGATGGGCTTAGCCTTCATGCTCAAGAAGGAAAGGAACCAAAAGCATATGATTTTATCGAAGAAATTACCAAAGGAATGATGGAACAATTGATAGATTATAACACCACTTTTGAGTTTAGGTATTCCTCTTTTTTGGTATACTTGATTTTACATCAGAACCCTAAAATATTTAGTGGTTATTTATCACTCAACAATTTTGATGTGGTGGGGTTATAAAAGCCATTTCTAGACTAGAACCATGTGCTTTCTAAAAAGTGGGACTATTATTCATTTGTTGATTATTTCCTACAAGTGGTACTCTTGAATTTGTCTCCATGCCATCTAGGGAGGTTCTCCCTTGAAATTTTGGAATGGATGAAAAACCACCAGACCCCAGTGGATGACTTTTTGGGAGAAGATTTTACTTTTATTAGATGTCATGGTTTTAATAAGGAGCCTTTTAGGCTTCCTAAATTTTTAACAAACATGACCCTTTCCTTGTCAGGAATCCATTGCCGACAAAGTTTATGGTAGTAGGAGACATAAGAAAGCACTTTACACACTTCCCCTTACCATCACCAAAGTTAGATAATGCTTGTAAAGTGAGAAAAACAAGATGTGATGAATAGAAAGTTGGCCTGCCTAGGCTTGGTCCCTATTTGTGATACGTGGAAGCAAAATCCTATTGGCTTCCTTCCAACTATCAAACATGAGGAGTGGCAGTATTTTGAGTCAAGGAAGAACCTGAATTAGGAGAGGGTAAAGGTCTATATTGACCTAGCCTTTATACCATTTGAATGACCCCCATGGATCAACTTCTATCCTAGGGTGATAGAGTTCCAACAAAGTGCCTAGATGGTCCAGTCCCTCAAAACATAGCTAAAGAAATTTGGATGGTCAAAAATGAAGAAGGTTGATTTATGGAGGTATCAACAGAAAATCAAATGCCTAAATTCATTATATGGAGAAGTTAAGCCAAACGATGAGAACTTCGATGAGATCTATGACACTAAGGCCAAAATTGATGATAGTAATCTTGAATCAGATTGGGAGATTGAATAGGAGCAAACACCAATTTTTGCACCCCCCACTTCAAGCACCCGATGCAAGAAAAAGGAAGGGAAAGGGGTCAAAACATAAAGAATCATTGATCTCATCATCCACCAACACCCTAGCAAAGGGTAAGAGGACCCGATGGTCTTTGAAGAGATCTACAACAACTCCAAAGACCCAAGATTTAGTAGGATTGGTCACCAGAGAGTGTGAATCAACCGATGCAGCACCTATAAAGAGGAGATGAGTCTAGGACTTAGGTGAATCAGACATATCAAATAGAGGAGAAGAAGAGGTGGACTCCGCTTTAGTAGGATTATCAGCTTTGACAAACCAAGTAAGTCTTGCACCCTCCCTCCTTCCTTCTACTGCATCTTTGTTTATTAATGCCCCCTTATCTGTGGAAAGAAATCCTCCATCTGGAGATTCTAACATCTTCATCCTTAATATGCCCCTAACCATATTTGGCAATGAGCCCCACAAAGAAACCCCATGCACCAAATGTGCATCTTCCGGTTTAGCTACAATTGACTCTTTGATTGCCTTGTCAAGGGCACCTATTATAAACCCTAACACACCCATGTTGCAAGTTTTATTTTCCACATCTGCTTCTTGACAAATGCCTCTTTTTCTTCCTACTTACCATTTTAATTCGATGAGTGTCCCTTATTCTCATTCAATACATGGAATTCCATCCTTCTCAATGATAACTCTTCCTTTTGCCTCCATGCAACCTTAGACAGTCAAGGCCTCTCCTTCCATCACCCTTTTTAGTCTCCCAGCTGGTGTTTCACTTGCCACATAGAGTATTGAGTCTCTATATATCCTTAAAAATCATATTAAAGTAATAAGTTAGGCCCGATAGGTAAGAAAGCAGACATTTCAAGGAAAAGCTGCAAAAAATATAGCTACCCAAAAGTTGGAAACATGTTTTGATGAAGAGAAAAATGATATATTGATCGTAGCTATGAGGCCATAGACATCCAATCCAAAAAGAGAAATGTAATTCAATGATTACAACATCCAAGCTATGGGTCTAAATTTAAGTGAAACTCTCCCATGCGACAAATTGGTCCTATCTAAAGCAAATCAAAAGGTGGTCTATATTGACTGTGAGAAGGTGGACAAGAAATTGAAGAAGTGTGAGGAAAATTTGGTAAATGTAAAGGACATAGTGGAAAAAATGAAAGCATGAATTAAAGGAAAAATATTTGGAGATGACCCGCCTAAGGAAATTATAGGATCATCAAAGTGAAGCAACTAAGCTGCTTGAAGGATCCTAGAGTGAGAGGAATCAACTTCATGCTGAGGTACAAAAAATTGAAATGTGAGATCATGGTCCAACATAAAACAACTATGAAACATCAACAAAGGCAAAAGGAGCTTGAAGATGAAGCAACCAGAAGGAACATTATATATGATGAAATACAAAAGGAGCTATAAGAGATGGATGAGAAAAAGGAGGATATGTAGAAGGAATTGGCTAGCATCCAATCTCAAGCCTCTGATGATCTTCAAAAAGCCTAAGAGGAAACATAAAAGGAGAAACACAAAAAACAAGACATTGAGTATATTTTATAGACTTGCAATGAAGAGATTAGGAAGCTATGCTTTGAGCTTACAAATGATCTCAGGAGAAGAATCAAATCGAGGAATATGTGAGAGGAAGGGAATCCCAATTCCAATAGGAATTGATTGTAACACAGGGATTCAAACTTCTCCTGATGATCAAAAAGTTAGTATCTATCCATTGGGAGAGGATCATAGTTGCGGTAGCAACCTTGAAGCCAATATTGTGGTTTCTAAGAAATGCACAGGAGTTAAACGCAAAGGTTGGCCCAATAGTCGACAAAATTCTACATATAATCATTCCCCAAGCTAAAGAATCAAGAGTATTAATCTCAAAACTATATAAGGAAAGCAAGGAAGCTCTAAAGAGTGCCAATATTCTCGACCAGAGAATGAATGCAAGAAAGAAATGAATTTATCATTTGAAACTAGGTCATAGTCAAAAGTGAAACTTGTCAGATGGTATTGAATAAACATATTGGTGAGATAAAGGAAGAGTTAAAATTTCTGCTCCAATCCAGATTACCTGCCCTATTCTCATTAGATGGAGGAGTGTTAACAATAGAAAATATCACAAAATCTATCAAGCTAAAGATCTAAGACTCCATAGAATTCCAAAATTTGATCTCATCACCCAAAATTGAAGATATCAAGAAGGAAATTCTTCCCCTTTCTAGAGTTTACTATCACATTGGAGTTGTTTCATCAAGGTGGGGAGAAGTTTCTTTCAAAGAGGTCCTTGATCATGATTAGGCTTATGAGATATTGTGCACCCTCATCCTACCCACTGATGGAGATTGAGAGACCCAACACATCAATTTCCTCCGCAAGCGAAGGCCCTTTGTGAGACAAAAAAACTTTGGAGAAAAAATTGCCCTCAACATTTTGGTTTTCGGTCCTTTCTTCCTTTCTGCTTTATGATGTCACCATGCATGAAAGACAAAGATTACTTTTTGTAGACATGGAAAATGTACAATTTCGTTTTGGCACACCTAATCCCGATTACTAACAATGTTTCCTCTTAAATCAAATTCTCAGCATTTCATCACTTTCTATCCTTTAATTCAATAATTATTGGATTAAGTTTGTCACCTCTTGTGATTAAATTAATCAATTTAATTTAATTAACCTTACATTGCTATTTAATTAAATAAATCATTTTATTTGATTAAAATTTGTAAAGTCCTCTTATTAAATTAAATAAATTAAACCTTATTTGATTTAATCTAACACATTCCTTCTTTATTAAATAAATCAAATCATTTATTTAATAAATCATTTCCTCTCAATTTTTGACTTAAATCAATTCATAAATCTAAGTCTAAATTGTCACATCACCTAAATCTCCATTAAATTAATCAAAACATTGATTAAGCTAATCCTTCTCATTAAAATTCTCTAGAGAATGCAAGTTGCACAATAAATCAATTACTTTGATTTATTAATTCCTCTATTTTCCCTCACAAAGCATCAAAAGGGAATATTCCTTATTTGAATTCAAAAAGGCCAAGTGGACTTGGTCCTTCCAACAAGGCATTCAATGCCTCTTACATGTCCTTGGCCTTGAGCCAAGTGACATTAACTTCATTCCCTTTCCCTCTTCAACATGTCATTTCTCAAATTTGAAATGCCACCTAAATGCATTTATTGGCACATTGGCCAAAACTTGCACATTCCTCATCCAATCACATTTGGACAAGTGGCACAATGCCATTGGACTATCTTTTGTCCCACACTGCTTATTTCCACTATCTCTTCTAAGATTTGAATCTATAAATTGGAGACTTTTCTCCTCAATCTTCATCCACAACTCACATGCAAAGTTACTCTCTTCAATTGAGAACTAATTTTGCTCATTGCTTCCAATCATCCATCAATTTTCATAGCTCATAACAAGATTATTCTCAAATCGCTTTGGAGATTTGACCATTGATTCAATCAACCAACATTTGCACATAGGAATTGGGAAAGGGCCAATTGCAACATATCATTGGCATCAATTCCCCCATAGGATCATCATGTTGTTTACTTAATTAGGACTAATCTTCATCTATTTTAGTTGTTCTTTCTTTGTTCCTATTTTAAGTTTATTAACAAATGGATTTTATGGGGAATCCCTCATTGTTTGCTTGCATTTAGATCTAACATTAACAATGTTTGACGTCTTTGTGCTATTGCAGGTTTAGGGGTTCACATTTTGGTGCTAGAAGGAGGGCTTGAAGTCAAAAAATTAAATCACGTTTTCAAATTCTGTGGTTTCTAACTTTTTTGTGGCAGACATAGGCAAACTAGCTCGCGCGACACTATATCGTGCCGCTTTTAGTGCCATGGTGAAGTATTTCACTGCTTTTAGTGCCATGGCGAAGTATTTCACCGCTTTCAGTTCTGCGGCTCCATATCGACCCGCTGTCACATTGTCCAAACTACGCTGCGGAATTCCCACCTGTGAATTTTTTAAAATTTCTTAACCCCACCGTGCAGGTCTTAACTTTGCCGCTTTCACCACCGTGGCCCTATTTTGAACCACAATTTCTCCAAACTTCACCGCGGTGCCTTTCCCGCCCATAAATTTTAAATTTTTAAAGTAGGCTGCTTAAAAAATGCACCATGGGCCTCTGTCGCGCTGCTTTTGAGCTCTTTGTTTGTGCAGAGCGCTTCCCAAAGTCACCCGTGCGATGCTATATAGCTCCGCCTGTCTTCCAAACTTCGTCGCTTCTCCAAACTTCGGCGTGGGATGACAGTAAAATCTTAAATTAACATGTGCTTTTTAAGTTCAGTTTTTTTTTTGACCTTTTAATCTGATTTCCCATCTTTATTGCTCTCTGTTTTACTATCATTTTGCAGGTTGGAGCAAAGGAAGGAATCATTATGACATCATGTTTACAAAACCAAAGTGTTCCTAACAACTAAAAGTGTTCTTTAACACTCCTTGAAAAAATTTATTAAATCTTTGGCCTTAGGAAAACTAGTTTTACTTTGGGCTTTAAAAAGAACAATTAAATTTCTTTTATGATATCATGTTTATTTTATGCAAAGTGTTTTTAAACACTTAAGTGTTCTTCAACACTTTTCAAGAAGCTTGTTAGAGTCTTTGATCTTAGGGCACTAAATTTTACTTTGGGCTTTAAAAAGAACAATCAAATTTTGTTTTCTAAAGTTGCCAAGGAGGCTAAAAAGAATTTTAGGCAAATACACTAGAGTTGGTTTGAAAGGTAATAATTGAACAAGGCAACTTCACACTTCATTTGGTGCTTTTAAAAAGAATTCATCTTTCCTTTGAGGATTAAAATGAACAAGTGTCTTTTATGTTTTGCAAACTTTTTCACAAATTAACATCATTAAAATGCGTATGCGCTTCTCTCACGCTTTATAGCGATCTTGAGAATCAAAAGCATTTTTGTGATATTAATTTGTCAAAAATATTGCCTCCACATTTTGATTTGGGCACTTAAAATTGAACAAAGCATGCGAGTGTGAGCATGACATATTGTGGAGGTTTTCCCCTTTGTTTTTCAACAAAGATTGTGCAAACGACAGGATATGTTAGCTCACTATTGTTTATCTTAGAGGGCCTGCCTTGTGGGAAAAAGTAATCACCCAAGGGAATGACCCAACCGGGAACACGCTAAAGCCAAGCGACTTCCACCCAGGATATAAGTGTGGATATTGGAACAAAGGCCAATATCATGAGGATTATTCTGACGAGATGGAAAACAATGGACTCTTGCCGATGTTGGATAATCCCCCATGAACAAAATGCCTGAATTAGAACCCCTTGTTGAGAAAAAGGCCAAAACCTTGTCTATCTTGTTGGTCCAAAAGGTTATGTCCTTTGAAGCCGCCCCATGCAACATGCGGTCTTGTTGTGGAAATGGAAAGTATGCCATGGGAGATTCATGGGTACTAATGCTTGGATGACCCGAATAAGTGAGTGTCCTGGAGGGGAGCCAGTGTGGTCAAACATTTAGCCATTCGCACAAGATATGTGCAGCTGGATTCATCCAAGTGGGAACCCAACAAGATATTGCCTCATCATCCTAGGAGTGTAAAAAGTGCTTGGAAAGAACACATTGCTTGATCTTTGAAAACATTTGAAAAACGAACATACATAAAAAGCTTGAAATTTCAAACACCTTGTGGGAAACACATACCTATTGACGAACTTGGACACTCTTGCTTGCCCTAGGAATCATATTCCTAGAGGTTTCTAAGTGCACAAGTTCTACCATCATTTGTTTTCAATAAGGATAAACATAAGGAACTTTTGCCCTATTTTCCTCGATTTCCACACAAAGGACCTTGTGGGATGAGAAAGAAAATGGGACACTAGACATATAGTTTGGAACCTAAGCAAGCAAGTGTCTTGGATAAAAGGAACCTCATTTAACCAAGATAAAGAGACAAATTGAATTACACATGTTTTGTTCCCAATGATTTCCCACAAGATTACAATCCCAAAGCCAAAGTTCAAGAAAGCGAGTCTAAAAATCCGTGACAAATGCCTTGAGATGCTCCTTGAAGTAAGGGAGAGACTTGTATACAATTTCTACAAAAAATCCTCAAGGAACAATCCCGCATTGTATGCATTTTATTGTCAACAAAATCTCAAACTTTTTCAAAGGTTTGCATTTCTCCCATAGGAAGTCTAGCATGTTCTTCAATATCGAGGTTTTGTAGAGAGAGTCGCATCTAGGTTAAGGTTCAAGATCAAAGGTGTCATTCCCATTCATTCCTCCATCAACCAAATCTCATTTCATCATCAAACCTTTTCAGAACTCTAGAATCAATCATCACGCTAAACTTAGAGGGCTAAATCAACATCATCATATCTTGGCTTAACACACCTAGCCAACATAGTCTCAACCATTGGACAAATTTTCTTTGAGATAACAAAACTTCTTAAAGTCTATTAGTTCTCAAACACATTGGCTTAACGCAATTAGTCAATTCATCCATTTGTGCAAGTTCCCCCTAGGATAACGCAACTTCCTAGGGAAAACAACTTCACAACAATCCTGTTTGACTTAATGCATCTAGTCAAATTATCACGATCAATCAAATCAAAAGCCCTTACAAGTTTAGCACATACCTTCAAAAGTTCTTCAAAAAGGTTTTCACTCACTCATCCCATCCATTTAACCCATCACCATTATCACCATCTTTGATCTTTTAGCTTCCCTAGTTCTTCTCTTTTGGACCTAAAGGATTAGGATTGAACAAATCCCTATTTTTTATGGTCCAAACAAGATCTCAACACAAGAAGGACATGGAGAATATTAGAGAAATATCAGCTCCTATGGACATGAGTCATTTAAACACTGAAGTGAACCTAGCGAGATCAAGCAATCCCCCAAACAACTCTCCCTTATCATCACAAAACCCTCAAGAGGACATCACGAATGAGGACATGGGGATGACACAATCTGAAATCATGAAAATGATTCAAAATCCAGAGAATCACAAAATTGTCAGTGCTATGTTCAAATACCTAAATACATTAGTAGAAGGAGGGGTTCCTTTCCCTCCCGACCTTAACACAAGCACTAGTACAGATGTGTCTAATGCATCCCCATTGTCAAACATCAATCAAGAAATACCTCACACCACGTCAACCATCACCCCAACCTCACCAATCGGAAACAAAGGAAGTGCTATGTTTCAAGAGTTACAATAGCATCGCCTTGTGACCAATAAAGAGGTAGCTATCACCACCACACCGGATAATTTCATTTCGGAAAATCCATTGCACCCATATGCCCCACTCACATTTCATAATCCCGCTGGTTTATCCTCATTTCACGCCTCACCGGCCTATCAATTGAACATACCAACTGCCCCACCACATGAGGAAGTTGGCTTGTTTGGAACAATGGAAGCTATCAATCCTTTCTCTTTCCAAAGTGGTGCATCATCCCTTCCCCCGCTTCCTTTCGCATCCGCATCATCTCTTGGAATAGGTCTTCCATCTTTACCCATCAAAAATTTCTCCAATCCAAGCAATCCGACCACCACTTTGAACCCACTTCTTTTGCTCATATCCTCACAACAAATCGCAACTATTCCTATCACCATGGTTAATGCATCTATTGGTCCTCAAGTCTCTCAAAGCATGCCTCCTCAAGGACCAATCATCTCAACCACCCCTGCAACGACCCAAATCACAATCACCACCACAATCCCCCCACCCACCATGACAGTTGGCATGATTCCTGCTACACCACCAATCCCACCGAAAGCCAACGCAACAAATTCATTCACCACTCTAATCCAAACCCTTCAAAAGGCCAACCAACAAAGAGTACTCCAACAAAAGCAACAAGCTCAAGCACAAGCTCAAACTCAAGCCCAAGCTCAAGCTCAAGCACAAGCACAAGCCCAAGCACAAGCTCAAGCTCAAGCACAAGGACAAGCACAAGCTCAAGCTCAAGCCCAAGCACAAGCACAAGCTCAAGGTCAAGGTCAAGCCCAAGTGCAAGCACAAGCTCAATACCAAGCGCAATTGCAAGCAATCCACCTACAAGCCTACCAACAAGCCCTGCAAGACTTTTAGGCACAACACCAAGCTAAACAACAAGCTTTGTTGGTGCAACAGAAGCTTGACCAACAACAGCATGACCAACAACAAGCTTTAATAGTGCAACAATAGCTTGACCAACAATAGATAGACAAACATCAAGCGCTATTGGAACTACAACATCAAGATCAACAACAAGCATTGTTGGCACAAATACAGGCTTACCAACAAGCCTTGAATGCACAGTTGAGCTTGCAGCAAATGCCCACTAGTACTCCTCCCACCACGTGCACTCCCCAAATGCCTTACAACTCATTCATCCCACCCCCTGATCCAAGCAAAGATGTCACAACACAAATCAAACTGCTTTCACAGCAGGTGTTGGACTTGCAAGCAAGGAAAACCACAAGGACACCGGGCAACTTGTGCCCTTATTCATTCGATAGAAGTCTCACCATGGTACCATTCCCAAAGGGATTTGAGATCCCCAAATTTGATAAATACAATGGAACGGGCAACCCTGAAAACCACGTCAGGGAAACAATCCCTAGACCACCTATTTGCTTAGGGATCCCACTCGACAATTACACCTTTGATGTTACCGATGTTTGTGCTAGTAGTGACAATGAGGATACCATAGCAAGTCTCCCTAGGATTTTCGAGGATTCCACCTTGTTAATGATTAGTGCCTCACCCGCTGAGCCAATCCAATGAACCCACCAAATCCATCTAATGTACCCCCAACTCATTGATCACGACCAACGAGGACCACCGATTCTAGACTTGTTCGAAAATGATGAGGCTCTCTCAAAATTCATGGGACTAAGGGATATAGTTCTGTACGGATATCACAAGGCTAGATTCAACATCACACTGAACACACAAGCATACTATGGGGAGACGATTGAGTCCTTGAGTCTCAAAAGAAAAATATTGAGAATAAGCTCAGAGTTATTGAGTGAAAACCACACTGTGGCACTCTCTAACCATAAAATAGTAAAAATAAAGGACGCATCCACGGTGAAAACCTCCCCGAGGCACCAAAGGATGAAGGATTCAATCTCCCCCCTACTGCTCTACATCAGGAGAAGTCAATAGTATTGGCAGAACAATGCAACCCTATCAACCTGGGAATAGAAACAGAGCCACAAATCACATTCTACGCCCAAACACTTCAAACAGAGGAACAAGAACTATTGGTAGCATTCCTAAAGGAGAGAAAGGTAAATTTTGTGTGGACCTATGCAGACATGCTAGGCTTGGACCCTGAAGTAGTAGTTCATCATTTGGCTGTTTACCCCAGAGCAAAACCAGTCAGACAAAAGCTAAGGAAGACGCACCCACAGATAGCCTTGCTCGTAAAGATTGAGCTACAAAAACTTCTGGATGTTGGCTTCATACACCCGATCGACTATCCAGAATGGGTATCAAATCTTGTACTGGTCTCAAAACCGAAAGGGGGCATCCGCATCTGCACTGATTTTAGAGACCTAAACAAAGCATGTCCCAAGGATGACTTTCCACTACCCAACATTGACATGATAGTGGATATGACGACCGAACATGAGATGCAATCCCTAATGGATGGCTTCTCGGGGTATAATCAGATAATGATAGTGAAAGAAGACCAACATAAAATAGCCTTTACATGTCCTTGGGGCACTTACTGCTGGAATGTAATGCCATTTGGGTTGAAAAATGCAAAAAACTACATACCAAAGAGCCATGACATTAATATTCCATGACATGATCCATAAAACAGTCGAAGATTCTATGGATGACATACTGGCTAAATCAAAGAAGAGACAAGACCATGTAGCAACTCTAAGTGCTATCTTTGACAGGTTTGAACAATATAAGGTTAGACTCAACCCAAAGAAGTGTATCTTTGGGGTACAATCGGGAAAGCTGCTAGGATACATAGTTTCAATGAGAGGAATAGAGGTGGACCCTGCAAAGGTAAAAGCAATTCTTGATATGGAAGCGCCAAGAATGTTAAAGCAACTAAGAGGATTGCAAGGTAGATTCTAGTCCATCTGGAGATTCATAGCACAACTGGAAGATAAGCAGATTGCCTATTCAAACCTACTTCACAAGGGAGTAGCTTTCAGATGGGATGACAAATGTGAGCAAGCATTCAATAAAATAAAAGAATATCTACTTACACCACCTGTGTTGATGCCACCGATTGTCGAGAAACCATTAATCCTATACATCTCAGCAACAACAACCGCCCTGGGGGCCCTTTTGGCCCAACATGATGAAAAGGGAACCGAGTGGGCTATCTACTACATCAGCAGAACAATGGTGGGACATGAGCTCAATTACATGTCAATAGAAAAAGCTTGCCTAGCACTGGTATTTGCAGCTCAGAAATTCAGACACTATATGCTAGCTCACCAAATCAAGTTGATTGCCAAGATAGACCCTCTAAAATACCTACTATCAAAAGCAATGCTTACAGGTAGAATGGCTAAGTGGGTAATGATATTGTCTGAACATGATATTGAGTATGTGGAACGAAAAGCCATAAAAGGACAAGTCATTATGGATCAACTAGCAGAAGCGCCTCTCTACACAAATAACCCACTCATACCAGAATTCCCAGATGAGTCCCTTTTTAACCTTGGTGCAGCAGACCACTGGAAATTATACTTTGATGGCTCCCAAATGCAACATGGATTAGGAGCTGGTGTGTTCTTCATCACACCACAAGGAGATTGCATACCTAGATCATACAAGCTGGTGTTCCCCTCTACCAATAATATCGCAGAATACAAGGCCCTAACCATAGGCCTCAAGATTATAGCACAGTGGCGAATCATGGCACTAAAAGTCTATGGGGACTCGCAACTTATCATCAATCAAGTCAACGGTGAATACCAAACCAAGGATGATAAACTCACACCATACAAAAAGGTGGTAGAAAGCCTAAAAGAATCATTCATTGACATCACCTTTGAGCAGATACCAAGGACAAACAACAGAGCAGCTGATGCAATGGTGACAATTGGATCCTTACTAGACATCGCTCGCAATGTCTCAAAACATGAATTCCTCGTAGAGCAGCTTCTCGTACCCACATTTGAGGTACCAGAGTCAGAATACGCTTGTGAAATAATTGGTCCTAACAATCTTTGGTATCATGATATATACACCTACCTAAAGTTAGGAATCCTCCCAAACCTAAAATGCACTTTTGTCAGAAGGTCTTCACGATTCGTCATCTTAGGAGAAACCTTCTTTCGAAGAAGTATCGATGGAACCTTGCTACATTGTTTAAAACCTGAGGAGGCTATGACTGCTCTAACTGAGGTACACAATGGCACATGCGGATCACACTCAAGTGGTATGACCTTGGCTAAAACGTTGCTGAGAACCGGGTACTACTGGCCTATAATGGAGAGAGAGGTGCATAACTTTGTCAGAAAATGCCTACAATGCCAACAGCATGGAGACCTTATTCATGCACCAGCTCAAGAACTACATCCCATTGTTACACCTTGGCCCTTTTCACAGTGGGGGCTTGATCTCATCAGTAAAATCTCACCCACCTCATCCAATGGCCATAAGTTCATCATAACCACCACCGATTATTTCACAAATTGGGTCGAAGCAATTCCCATGACCTACATCATGGGGAAACAAATATCTAAGTTCATCCTGAACTACCTCATTTGTCAATACGGTGTTCCCCAATCCATTATCTCTGATAATGGGACACCCTTCAAGAATCAGGATGTCCGTGATTTATGTGAAAAATTCAAAATCCAACACCGCTTTTCCACTCCATACTATCCACAAGGCAATGGCCAAGCAGAAGCTACGAATAAAACCTTCCTAAAAATCCTCAAGAAAATAGTCAATGACTCTCGTCATGATTGGCATCTGCAGCTAAATCCTGCCCTATGGGCCTACCGTACTAGCATTCACATGCCAACAGGTGCCACCCCATTCTCCCTGGTCTACAGATCACAAGTCATCCTTCCTATTGAGATCGAGCTCCCATCACTGAGAATATCACTGCAAAATCTCATCATAGATGAGGAATACAGGGTCACAAGACTCAATGAGCTGGAATTACTAGATGAAAGGTGCATGGATGCCCTTAATCATCTACAAGTGTACCAGAATCGCCTAAAAAGGAGCTACAACAAGAAGATCAAACAACGTACTTTCCAAGTTGGTGACCTCGTGCTGAAAGAAAACCAAAAGAACGTGCCAAATCCGGATACAAAGGGAAAGTTTGGGCCCAACTGGCTGGGACCCTTTATCATCACTACAAGTTACAAATCAAGGGCATATCAATTATCAACACTGGAAGGCGAGCCCCTACAGGATCCCATGAACAGTTCGCACCTCAAAAAGTTTTATGCCTAAATCTTGCAAGGTATAGAACCAAAAAATTAAAAAAAAATAAAAAATCAGAAAAAGTCCTGAAAAAATGGTTACCTTGATGAAAACCTGGCAAACAGGCGTCTTGGTGACAACAAAAAAATAAAAAAATGTAAAAAAAATAGTAAAGAGAAAAATTCGTCCTCTAGTGAAAACCACTTCGGTGGTGCTTTGGGCAAGTAACTTGGTAAAAACCTGGCAAATAGACACCAAGTGTAAATAAAGCACCTCCCCCATCTACGAGGATCTGCATGACTCGGTCCATCGCATCTCAAAAACACCCATCCACCCATCCTCTCGCATCCATACCATAGCCTGCGTTAGTATCTGTACCATATTCCACCATGGAACTACTTGGCATTTCTAAGGTCAGTCTGTCCTGCATTTATCAAAGTAGTCTATCACACCATGCTGGGGGCACGTCCTCATGAACATTGGATCGAATTTGTGTATATTCTTATGATCTTTTTCAAATCATTCAAAAATCCAAAAACATTCAAAAAATTCATCAAAAATCCAAAAAAAAATGTCAGAATATCAGAAAATCTTCAAAAGTTCATCATTGAGTCTTGTTAGTCTTTCACCTTGTCGAACTACGTCATCTCTGAGCTTGAACGTAGGCAAGGTTGATCTTTGATCATCCCCCGAGATAGTTAGGGTCAGTCCTTTAGGCGTCAGTCGCATTGGCAATCTGTTTGCCCATCTAGTCTGCATCTTAAGTCAGTCCTTTAAGCAATAAAAAGGGGGGGCAACCTGTTTGTCCATCCGTCTTATCATCAAGTCAATCCATCATCAGTCGAACTATGTGGTCTCTGCATATATAATGTAGGCAAAGCTCATCTATGGATCAGCTCCCAAGACCCCTATGATAAGTCTTTAAGTTAGTCTGTTCGTCAAAATCTCGAAAATACCAAAAACATTTGTAAAACATTTCAAAATTCCAAAAATAGCCTTAAAATATCTAAAAATTCAAAATGGTGCATCTATTTCATCTCACTTTCACCCATGATTTATCACCTAATAAAGCATCGTCGCTTTCACCCTTTGATGAGTCAGTCAAAAGCAAGTCCAACATGTTCAAAAGTAAATGCCTAATCGTCAAAAGTCTTAGAAGTCTAAGTCAGTAAGCAAGCAAGTTGGTCACCTCGGAGTATCAATATCTTATCACCCAATCGGTCCCATCAAAACCCTGATCACTACATGTCCTAGGATGAAGCTTTCCTATGATGGACATAAGCATTAGGTAACCCTCACAGTAGTTAGTCTTGGCTAGCGGTATGAAGAACATTAGCTTATTTGTTTACTTTATTTTGGTCTCTTTTGACTTATCTTATTTTGCGCTCATTCCAAGGACCTCTCGATGATGCCTAAACAAAACAGGTTTAGAGAGAAAGGAATGGGGAAATGATCATTATCTTTTATTTGCTATGCTTGTGGGATACACTTGTAAAATAACCTAGTTATGCATGTTTTGTTTGGTCTGTAGGGAGGATATTTTAGGTATCTTGTTGACCACATAGGAAAGCTTGCTTTTCTGTGTTTTGGTCCGAGATGTTTAGAATGTCTAAACTACATCCTGAATAAAGTATGTATGCTAAGTGTGAACAAGAATATTCCTATCTAATTTTCAAGTCAAATTCCATCACACTAAGTACCATGCCATCTTGGTCCTTAATACCTTGATGCATCGTACCTATGTGTGTTATCAAACATAACGCAATTGACCTTTTGAACATCTCAATTCCTATATGCAAATGTAAATCACCATCATCATCCTCACTAACTCATTAATTATGCATTTCTTCTACCTTCTTTCCACACTAACATGGTATTATAGCAGTAATCAAAACATCGCCCATGCATACATCTTGCATCCACTAGATCGTCAGCATCAGAAGAGCATTGCATCATATCAATATATTAAGTTATGAGGAATAATATAAATTTGTTATTCTAGGCATCTTAAGACATCATTACATCATACATCATCATTACATCATTACCATTACCATTTTAATATGCAAAAAGAAATGCATTCATTACATACACTGTATCACATAAAGCATAAGGATAGAAACATCTCATAACATCACATATTTGCATCCACATATTATACATGTACATCATAAAAGGGCAAATCATCTCATATATATCATCAAAAATACTGTTATAATACAAATTGGATAAGGTGTACATCAAGTGCATAGTACAATAGGGCCAAAATACTGCAGCCCATATGTCAAAAAATGAATCAAAACTGTAAGTGATCAAAAGGCGGGTGGGCCCTACTGGCTGCTGCCCTCCCCATCCTGCCTCTCACCATGTGCCTCTGCCGGATGCCTCCCCGTCTGTTGTGAAAAGTCTGGCACTCTGCGGTCGGATGGTACTACTTGATGATAATGATGCCGATAGTACTTGGCCTCTTTGATAGCATCCCTGTAATCTCGGATATCAATCGATCGGCCCCAGGAGGTAGAAGCAACACTCTCCAACTATTGCCACTGACCCACCTCCTGATCCCTCTCGGATCGTGCCTGATATCTCTCTGGTGTCAATGTGGCAACCCGCTGTCAAGCCTCATCCCGCTTAGCTGTCAGAACCTACACCTATCCCTGTAACTGCTGAATCAGTATATCACGAGCATCTGGCTGGCCTGCTGGCTATCCTGCCGGTGGTGCTACCGACTGCTGCTATGCTGGCACCTGGGGCTGCCCATCCGGCCCTACTGCATGTTGTGTAGGATCCCTCAGAGGTGACTGCTGAGGAGGTGGTGCACCTCCCCGAACCTTGCCCGCTGACCTACCCCTCGGCTTGCGACGAGGAAGCACTGTCCCCGAAACTGTCAATCTCACTGGCGGCCTGAACCATACCCTATATGCGGGGGTCACCCCTGCATCTGCTGGCCCCTGATCGTAGGCCCAAGGCTGAGCCACTAGCTACTTGAAAGAGGTCACTGCCTCATCTGCCAGAATGGGCTCTCCCCATGCTGTCTCCTTTGCCGTATGGGCAAAGATAGCTATATATTGTGCATCAGGTACATCCTGTACCTCCCTGAACTATCTGACCATGCTCTCTGGAAGATATCGCTCTATCAGTGTATGCTCTCGACGCTGCATAAGTCTATCCTGATGGGCAAAGAAAAGCTGCTCTGCATCCTCCATCCATGGGCCCACACCCATATACAACCTCCAGATAAAAAATGTCATCTCATCAAGAACCCGACGTTAGTGAGCTATGTCATCTGTACCCATGTGGGTGAAGCGAATCGTCGCTTGACCATACCACCACACCAAAGGGTCATCAATATCTAAAAAACTGGTGTCACAAATGGGCGAAGTACTGGAATCCGTTCGAAACCCCAAATGTGAAGAAGAGTCAAGCCAGCCCCAAGAGCTCGACCCTCCAGATAAGAAAACTCATGTAAATCTCTGTATAAGGAGGCCATCAGCACTGGTCCCTAGGCATAACACACCTGGAAAGTGTACATCTGCTGCCAAGCTAGTCCCCAACCTGGACTGAAGTATCGGCCTCACCGATCAGGAGCTACAAGGCCAGAAATAATGGCAGCCAGAATAAGGCTATAAGTAGGGGCTATACCTCGGTATCTCTCCAGGTCTATCTGACCATCATAGAGCATGAGCTCACTCACACCCATGACACCAAAGCAGGCATCCCGCCCCTCCTCTAGATCATAGATCACACGCTCTCCATGAATGGGTAGCCACAAAATGCGCCAAACATCCTTGAGAGTGACAGTAGCCTCGCCTGTAGGAAGATGAAAGGATGAAGTCTCACTATGCCATCGCTCGGCCAAAGCATGCATCATACCTAGATGTGCTCGCATAGGAGGGACGTAGGAAACAAACCACAGACCAAGCATCCCAAGCTGCTCCTGAAGAAATATATGCATATCGGATAAATGCTCGAGTATCGGCCATCGGTGCTCCCTCGAATGAATAACCTCGGGTGTCTCCTACACAAGTAAAGTACCGCGTCAGCTCCTCGAAAAAATTATGGTGTCCGTTATCATCTTTCGCTTTTGAAACAAAAAAAGCGACGTTGTTTGCAAAAGCGGGGCAGTTTGGAAGTCTCTAAACTATGCCGCGCAGTGGAGTTAGATAGCAAAAATTTTGCAAAGTGCACCGTGCGATGGACTTAGATAGCTCCTGACCCACACGGCGCTGTTTGTGCAGGCGACCAACTTAAGAAATTGATTTTCCTTAGTTCCTAAACTCCATCGCGCGGTGCTCAATGCACATGCGGCCCTATATAGGACCGCGCGAGCCAGTTTGGAGAGCTTCCGCAGCGCAATATCGCACTGCGCCAACTTGACCATGCGAAAAGCGAGAAAATAAAAAAGTTGGATAGGGGTACATACCACAGGTCTTGCGGTGACTAGTCGCTGAAATACTCGTACCCGCTCTGAAATGTGCAGGGGAAGCTCTCATTGCGCCATGCTGTCTAAAACTCGGAGCTCAAATGTCAAAATCTTCAAAGGTAGGAATGCAAATGTTTTGAAAATGACCCCTTGAGGTCTATTTAAGCTAAAAAATTAGGGTTCTTTTTTATCTAATTTGACTTTCCGGAAAGGGTTTTTTGCCCTAACCACGTTTTCACCAAACCGAAGGTCATTCTTCATCCCTCCTAGCATTTTAATGCATTTTTTAGGCATTCTGGGGCATTTCTGGCCTGTCGAACACCTTGTTATCTTTTTTTCACGAAATCATCCAAAAATTCAAAATTTTCATCCGATATCTCGAGGGGGCAATATCCAGTAGTATCCTTCTGCAAGGGCAGTAGTGGGGCATCAAAATTTTCAAAGAAAATCTGGACCTTTGATCACAACAGTTTATTCTTTAAATCAATGCAACAAGTACATTGCTTCAAAGAGGGGCAAAATGTAGACATGAAAAATGTACAAGTTCGTTTTGGCACACCTGATCCCGATTACTAACAACGTTTCCTCTTAAATCAAATTCTCAGCATTTATCACTTTCTATCCTTTAATTCAATAATTATTGGATTAAGTTTGTCACCTCTTGTGATTAAATTAATCAATTTAATTTAATTAACCTTACATTGCTATTTAATTAAATAAATCATTTTATTTGATTAAAATCTCTAAAGTCCTTTTATTAAATTAAATAAATTAAACCTTATTTGATTTAATCTAACACATGTCTTCTTTATTAAATAAATCAAATCATTTATTTAATAAATCATTTCCTCTCAATTTCTGACTTAAATCAATTCATAAATCTAAGTCTAAATTGTCACATCACCTAAATCTCCATTAAATTAATCAAAACATTGATTAAGCTAATCCTTCTCACTAAAATTCTCTAGAGAATGCAAGTTGCACAATAAATCAATTACTTTGATTTATTAATTCCTCTATTTTCCCTCACAAAGCATCAAAAGGGAATATTCCTTATTTGAATTCAAAAAGGCCAAGTGGACTTGGTCCTTCCAACAAGGCATTCAATGCCTCTTACATGTCCTTGGCCTTGAGCCAAGTGACATTAACTTCATTCCCTTTCCCTCTTCAACATGCCATTTCTCAAATTTGAAATGCCACCTAAATGCATTTATTGGCACATTGGCCAAAACTTGCACATTCCTCATCCAATCACATTTGGACAAGTGGCACAATGCCATTGGACTATCTTTTGTCCCACACTACTTATTTCCACTATCTCTTCTAAGATTTGAATCTATAAATTGGAGACTTTTCTCCTCAATCTTCATCCACAACTCACATGCAAAGTTACTCTCTTCAATTGAGAACTAATTTTGCTCATTGCTTCCAATAATCCATCAATTTTCATAGCTCATAACAAGATTATGCTCAAATCTCTTTGGAGATTTGACCATTGACTCAATCAACCAACATTTGCACATAGGAATTGGGAAAGGGCCAACTGCAACATATCATTGGTAACAATTCCCCCATAGGATCATCATGTTGTTTACTTAATTAAGACTAATCTTCATCTAATTTAGTTGTTCTTTCTTTGTTCCTATTTTAAGTTTATTAACAAATGGATTTTATGGGGAATCCCTCATTGTTTGCTTGTATTTAGATCTAACATTAACAACGTTTGATGTCTTTGTGCTATTGCAGGTTTAGGGGTTCACACTCTTGCATAAAGGAGTTAAATGTGCCACATGGTGGATGCATGGATTTTCTATATCATTTTCCTTTCAGGCTCGAACTAAGACACGTGTTTTCCTAACAGGGATTTTCCTCATAACCGTTCTCACAAATCCTGAAATTGCTCGCCAACATGCCGCGTCAGCAATTTTGTCGAGCGGGTTGTGTCTTATGTGGATGTATCTCTTTTAGGTGGAGTTTATCAAATAGTGTGGAAAATTTATTACTTTTGGGGGTGAACTTCTAGGATGACATCATCATTTACCTTGGATGATCATGTTGTGTTTAAATGACCAGTCTAGGAACCGATCTCCTGACAACATATCTTCACAAAGATTCTATAATAACTAGAGCCATAAGAGAGGTAGTTGAGACTTTATGAGTGAAGATTGTTTTTATCTACTCAAGCTCTAAGATTGGATTGTAGTCTATCATATTCAAACATCTAGTAGTTTTTCTTCTTTATTGATTGCAGTGGTGGCTTCTTATTTTTATAGCTATAAAAGGGGGTTAACATTAGTGGGTAAGAAGCTCTTTGAAAAAATATTTTTGAGGAAGATAGATGTTGTTTCAGGGAGATACATTTTCTCAAGAATAGGAAGTTTTCACAAAGCACTATTTACGCTCTTTGGCATATTGTATTTGTTATGAATATTAATTGGATTGACATCAAACCTTTTTTTTAAGTTAATATATCATAAGAATTAGATCTATTAAGAAGAAATCTTTGGAATTGTCCATTTTATGGCCTTTATCAAGTTTCTTTTTTGTATATCGTTTATGCTAAGAGCACTGTGTTAAAGCATTATGTAGATATTTTGAATGATTATTTTACATAATGTTAGATTTTATGTTTGATGCTATTTTATAAATTGGATCATTTCCATCACACTCTTTCATTTTCTGTAAAGGTTATTGCCATTTTCCATATTATGTTGTAAAAGAGGAAAGATTATGTGAACATCTAAAATATTCTCATTAATATCTAGGGTTTCTTATTCATGTCGAACCTTAATAGATGCTTCCCAATGGGAGATTTGAATAATTGCAATGTTATTTTTCTAGCCTTTTTCCTTCATTCTCTTCCCAAAAATGAAGGGTCTATGGCATTCTATGTCCATCTCATCGTGAGTAAGAAATAATTAAAGTTTTGAAATATTGTAAAAGCTTTGACACATCTCCATTTTTATATTTTTTTTGCATTTCTCTCTACCCATTTCCCCAAATACAAAGAAGATACGACTTTCTTTAAAAATCTCGAAGGCTATTCAATGAGGCACATTTTGGTCCCCCACTTGCTAAATTTCCCATAAGGCTGTTCGAAGAGGCACAAGATTTTATGATCAACAGTTATTTTTCTAGCCTTTGTCATTCATTCTCTTCCCAACAATGAAGGGTTTGTGGCATTCTGTGTCCATCTCATCACAAATAAGAAATACTTAAAGTTTTGAAATGTTGTAAAAGCTTTGATGCATCACCATCTTTACGCTTTTTTTGGCATTTCTCTCTACCCCTTTCCCCAAACAAAAATAAGAGCCAAATTTCTTTAAAAATATCGAAGGTCATTTAGTGATGTACATTTTGGTCCCCCACTAGTTGAATTTCCCATAATATTGTTCGAATAGGCATAAGCTTTTATGATCATCATTAACTATATACTTTGATATCTAGGAGTTGTAGTTAATGATTTCAGTTAGGAGTTGTGTTTAGAATAAACTCCCTTGTGCTTGTAAATAGCCAGTGGTTGAGTCCTTAGATAAGTTAGTTCATTTTAGTATTTTGTTAGCAGTTACTTTTTAGTTTTTATTTATCATCTAAAAACATGTTGATTATTCAAAAATGATTTCCTTGAAAAATAATATGTGAAGAAGATTTTGTGTAATATTTTATGATGCGTAATGAATGATGTTCAAGTTCATATGAATGCATAGAATATAAAGGTTTAGATTTTCTTTAGTTAAGTCAAGACAAGAACTTGATCAAGCCACTCAAGGTAACTATTCTTGACTACAATTACAGTTTTTTTCTCTTAGTAGTTATTTTTGTTTATCATTACTTCATAAATTGCATGTAACTCATAATACATCCTCATATTTTGATTATTAGTAATGAATGTGTTACCTATTTTTCACTACCAGCTCAAACATATAGAGTTGAACTGAATTCATCATTGAGAGGTACATAGTGTTTCAAATTTTGCTGCTAAATATGTGTTATCATGTAAAAATCAAATTACATTTGATTTTCAGTTTAATTATGCAAGTATTTGTAACAAAAAATTAGAAATTTGCATAATTTTTTTTGTTTTATTCATATTGTAAAGATCAAGGTCCCACACAAGCCATGGGAGTAGCTTAATTTGATTTGCATAATAAAATGATAGGTACAAGAAAAAATTTTAAACTATACATTTGTAGACAATATAAACATAGAAAGGAGGGTGGTTCATCATTGCCTATAATGATGGAGCCATTGATGCTTGATATATTTGACTGGTGTTGTTGAATCTTTCCAAGTTCCCCAACTCCAGTCTCCTTAAGTTGTCTTGCAGGATGAATGAAAATTATGTTAGATATTGACTCTAAGAAATGATGAATCAAGATCAATCCTATGCCTACATTGCCAATAGGAATATAATATACATCAATTCAAGCATAAATTAGATGACCAAGTTAAAAGAGCACAAAGAATCATTGGAAGCTTTTAGCTTCGATTATTTTGCTAACAAGTTTTTTCACTATGCAAGTGTAGGAAAAGTTATGTTCCTGATCCAAAAATATTTAAGCTTATGGAGGAAAATGGGCTCCCACAAGGGTTGAGCCCAGTGTGCCACCTTATTTGATTTAAGAGAAGGATATGAGGAATGTTCAGTCAAGTGCATCTTCCTTATTTGTCAAAATGTTATTATGCAATGAATAATCAAGGAAGTATAATGCCAAAATACATGAATCTTGTGAGTTTCAAGGTAATAATTACAACTATATTTATCATCATCATAGTGCTTCCATTAACATCAAGAGAATGATCTTAAAGAAAAAGACCAGATTAATGTGTCATTAGTTCATATAGTAGTATATACTTTTAACAGAGTTCAACTAAGAATAAATCATGAAAAGACCCCTTATGAATTGTGGTATGGAAAACCAACATATGTTGAATAATTTAAAGTGTTTGGTAGAAAATGCTATATCAAGAGAGAAGAAGACAACTTAGGATGCTTTGACTCAAGAGGTGATGAAGGAATATTATTTCTTGGATATTCCATTCAAAGAAAATATACAAATGCTTCAATAAAAGGCCGCACAAAATTGTAGAGACTATTCAACAAGTCATACCTTTGAATTGTGGTTTCTACCAAGTTTACAAGACACTAGTTTAGAATCTACATTTTTGGCACCATTTCTAAGGATGGTGCTACCTTCATAGACTTGTTTTCCAAGATTTTATACTTTGCACTTTTTTTTTCAGCATTAGGACTATTAGAATTAATCTTTTTCAACACAATAGAAAGTTACACTAACACTGTGCAGGATCACTACTATATAAAGCCATATTTATTATATGTAGATGAAGGTAGATTATTTGGATATATTCCTCTCCTCTACATGAAAAGAATCCATAAAAGAAATTGGTGACTCCAGTTTTCAGAGGGAGGGTAATACTAAAGAAGAGATATCACCAACATCTAGCATACAAATAGAGGGGACATACCAAACCATGGGTGATGTAGTGGATGATATTGAACATAAAACCTTTGAGTTCCTAATCACCAACCAAGAAAGGGCTATTGTGCTAAAGAATATTCCTCCTTCAACATAACCAGTCTTTTATGGGTTGGTGATTGAAGATCCAGACACATTTATGTTTGAAGTATGTCTTATGCAGGAGTTATGACTATTGGTGTTTCTTTGATGAGATTCTATTTATGATTGTGGTAGTGATAAATATGTTAAGGATATTGAGAAAATAGATAAAATGACAAAACAAGATTTTGCAAAGGTGTTCTAGTTTGTAGAGGTGCTCTAGTTTTACTTCACATTTCTTCTAGGTTGAAGATCTACTTGTGTGGTTTGGATATGTTTGTTAGAGGTGTTTAGAGTTTTTAGAGGTGTTAGAGGTGTTTAGAGGTGTTTAGAGGTGTTAGAGGTGTTTAGAGGTGGTTTGGATATTGGGCTTCTGGATTGATGTGTAGAAGAATGTTTTTCACCAGTATGTGAACTGGATTCACATTGTTTCTTATAGAGGTGTCTGGGAGAATATTTTTTACTTCATGTTTCTCCATAGTTGTTCTTCAAGTGTTGAAATTTTGAAGTTATGTTGATGGTATTGATCTCTTTCACACATTAAGAGGATTCATGGTTTGGTACTTTGGAATATGGATTTAGAGTTGTAGTGTTTGAGTGTATCAATTGTGTACATTCTAAAGGTGTGAATTATATTGAAGGAGTTTGATGGATCTCAAGATGATAGAGGAATATTATAGATAGTTATGAAGCATGGTGTGTGGTTCATAAGGTGCCCTTGGATTTGAGGAAGCATGTAATTCAAAGTTTTATGGTGTTTGCATGAGTAACATTTGACCTAGTGTTTACACTACATTCAAATATGTTTAGGTATAAATGAAGGCATAGTGTGGCATTTGAATGATGATTTGGGTCCCAATTAAGTTTTGTATTGGTCTAATTTATTCCTATCCACCGCGAGAATTCTTAGTGCTAACCTATTTTGAAATTGTAAAGTGTAAGGTGAGTGTAGCCAACTTGAAGATATTTTTCAAGTTGTGGATGGTATAAATGAAAGGTGAGTTAATGTGAGATGTAGAGTGGAATAGAATTGAGTATTGTGATGTGAAATTAAGTGCAAAAGTGTAAAATGTAGTGCGAGCTATAATGCAATATTTTTGAATTAGTGAGCTGAGGTATCTTGATCTTTTGAAGGATGCAAGTGTTGTTGAAGCTATTGTGGTGGATTATTTGTTGCATTGCGATCATATTCTCTGTGTAACATTCTATCTTCTTTCTTCTTTCTATTCTAGATGTGATCCTTTCTAGACAGTGCATCCTATTTTGACAATGAGCCTCTTTGTACTAATTTTGCAATTACTTATATTATGAACTAATCCTCATCGTAGTTTTTCCCTTATAGGTTTTTGCACACAAATCTAGTGTTCTCTTGTGTATGGTTTTTGTTGTTTCAATTTTTGTTATTTGCTTTTCACATTTAAAATTTATAATAGATTAAGGGTTTAATGAATGCTTGTGGATCTGCTTTTGAGGGTTTTGAAGATGAATGACTATCTAGTTTACATTGGATTTGATGTTGCTAAGGTAGTGAATAATGTATATAACATACCTAAAAATGGCCTGAGCACAAGTGATGAAATCGAGGCATATGAAATAGATGATACTTGGCAAGGTTTGTTCTTTTGAGTAGTCTTGCAAATTTTTAATTAGTGAAAAAGATGGATCTAAAAACAACTAATTTTTTTTGGGATAAGCTATAAAGTATTTATGAGGGAGATGATAAGGTGAAACAAGCTAAGATGTAGAATGTAAAGACACAATTTGAAACCTTGAAAATGGGTGAAGATGAAACAATTGCAAGTTACATGAAAAGGGTTGATGAACTTGTGAATGCAATGAGAGCTCTTGGTGCAAAAGTCAAAGAATACATAGTGGTAAAGAAAATTCTTAGAACTTTTACTAATTCTTATGGTGAAAAGGTTTTTGATATTGAAGAAATTGAAAATTTTATTACGTACACTAGAGATTAGTTGTATGCCACATTGACAAAATTTGAAATGAGAAAACATGGTATGAACAATAGTGGAGATTTCTTTCAAGAGTGGAAAATCAAAAAATGTTGAAGACTTAGATGGAGATGATCCTGATGATGTGGAAACTAACTCTGTAAGAAGGATGAAAAAGGGCACTGAGTACAAAGGTAAATTACCTTTAAAATGTTTTGGTTGTGGAAATATAGGTCATTGTGCTTCAAGATGTCTAGAAAAAGTTGTGAAACATTAGAAAAAGGAAAAAAAAAAGAAAAATGCTAAAGAAAAGATATTGTGTTAGAGAAGATGCTGGTATTTATCATGATGAATCTAATTATCGAGATGTTGATGATAATTAATGTTGTAGGAGGTTGGTCATGAGGTCTAGTCTCCCCCACTCCCGTGGTACCGGAGGGCGTGTCGTACCAGCGCCATCAGTCACGTTAAAAAATTTACCAGGCACACTGCAGTTTATAGGGGGTCATGCTACCCGATTCCTATAGTCTAATAAAAAAAAAAAGATGAATCTATTTTTTCTAACTTTCAAAGTTGTGTGAAGGAAAGTGTTTCAAAGAAAAAAGATAAGACTAGAGGTACTTTGGTATCTTCTTTTCATGTTAGACATGATAAGAACTATTGGGTTATTGATAGTGGCTACTCAAATCATATGATGAGATACAAGAGTAAGTTTGTTAAACTTGAAAAATATGACATAGGACTTGTTAAATTTGGAGATGATTGAGGTGCTAAGGTTTGCAAAATAAGTTCAATCAGTTTTGATGGCAAGTATAATACTGAAGATGTTTACTATGTTAAAGGTTTAAGACATAACCTCTTGAGTGTTTGAAAAATTATTACAAAGGATACAACATTATGTTTTAGGATGATGGATGAGAGATCAGAAAAGGTTCCAGAACAATGATTGTTGTTAGAAAGATAGATGGAAGTATCTATCAGCTCAAGGGTGTTGATGGTCAACTTATATTAATGATAGCTAGTTTTAACACATGAGAATGTGTCGCATAAATTTTGATAACTTGGTTAGAATCAATTTAGTTCAAGCAGTGAGAGACCTGCCAAGGATTACAAAACCTATCGATGTTGTTTGTAGAGATTGTAAATTTGGAAAATAAATAAGTAGTTTCAAGGGAAAAAAACAATCTTCTATCAGATTGTTGGAATTGGTGAATACAAACCTCTATGGTCTTAAAAAAGTGAGAAGTCCTCAAGGTGACATGTATTTCATGTTTTTGATTTATGATTACTCTAGAATGACATGGGTTTTAAAGAAAAATTTAAAGCCCTAGATAGATTTAAAGCATTTAAAGTTATGGTTGAGAATGAAATAGATTTGAAGATAAAATGTTTGAGGTCTAACAAAGGTAGAGAGTTCACCTCTAATTAATTTAACATGCTTTCTAATAATCATAGCATAAAAAAGAACTTATCTGCCTCTAGGACTCATAAAAAAAAATGGAGTGGTTGAAAGGAAAAATAGTACCGTTCAAGAATTTGCAAGGACTGTGATGAAATAAGCTAACCTATCAGAAGTCTATTATAGAGAAGAAATTCATATTGCTATTTACATACTTAATAGAGTTCAAGCAAGAGATAATAGAACAAAGAATCCCTATGAGTTTTGGTATGAAAGAATTCCTATTGTCAAGTACTTTAGAGTGTTTAGAAGAAATTCTATATTAGAGGAGATCATGAAAAATTAGGAAATTTTGATGCAAGATATGATGAAGGTATCTTCCTTGGATTTTCTACTATAAGAAAAGCTCACATATGTTACAAATAAAGGCTAAGAAGGATTGTTGAAAGTGAAAGTTTCAAGGTTGATGAAGAAATGAAGAATTTAGTGGTGATAGATGGATACGAATCAAATGAACCTGCTTGTAGAGAAGAAGAAGAAGAAAAATTAAAGGAAAAAGAAGTGTAGAATTAAGAGGAAGAAAATTCAAAAAATACCCTTAAGACCCTTAAGTATGTGCACAAAAATCACTCTGAAAGAAAATAT
>CM021108.1:290091146-290113075 GCA_007115665.2 Sequoiadendron giganteum | reverse complement strand
TTTGAGGAGACATTTTCCCCGCTGGCTAGAATGGAAGTGGTCAAGATGTTTCTAGCTTTTACAACACATAATGGATCTAAATTTTATTAGATGGATGTGAAGTTTGCTTTCTTAAATGGAGAATTGGAAGATAAAATTTACATGGAAAAATCTGAAGGATTTCAATTGTTAGATAAAATTGATATGATATTCATATTGAAGAAGATATTGTATGGATTGAAGAAAGCTCCTAGATCTTGGTATGCAAGGTTTGATAGATATTTGATACTGCAAGGATTCAATAAAATAACCACAGATAGTAATATTTATTTTAAGGGTGAGAAAGATTGAATCTTGATAGTAGTTGTGTATGTTGATGACATAATTTTTGGAGGAAATGAAGCTATGTTTAGGAATTTTACAAAAGAGATGCAAAAAGAGTTTGAAATGTCTATGTTTGTGGAGATGAATTTATTCCTTGGGCTACAAATCAATCAAACAGATAAAAGCATATTCATTCACAATCAAAGTATGTTAAAGAAATTTTGAAGAAGTTTGGAATGGAAGAAACCAAACTGGTATGTACTCCTATTGTTGTTGGTTGCAAATTGAGTAAGGATGATTAGAGAAAGTATAGATCTATGATTGGTGGAATTCTATACCTAACTGCAACGAGACCAAATATCATGCATGCAGTTTTTCTTGTGGCTATATTTTAAGAAGACCCTAAAGAGACACATGTCATAGCAGTGACGAGGATATTCAGATATTTGAAGGGCACTCCAAATTATGGCTTGTGGTATCCTAAGGATACTGATTTCACATTAAGTGCTTACACAAATGTAGATTGGGTTGGTTGTGTGGATGATAGGAATAGTACAAGTGGTGGTGCATTCTTTCTTGGATGCAAATTGGTATCATGGATAAGTAAGAAACAAGATTTTGTTTCTTTATCTATTACAGAGGTTAAGTATATTGCAGTAGCATCTTGTTGCACACAAGTATTGTGGATGAGGCAAACATTGAAGGATATCAAAGTGGTGTATGATGAGCCTATTTCTATCTTTTATGATAATACAAGTGCAATCAATATTTCAAAGAACCTTATGATGCATTCAAGGACGAAGCATATTTCAATTAGATATCACTTTCTAAGAGAGAAGGTTGTGGAGAATGAATTAAAGCTTTATTATGTACCTACGAAGGATTATATTACTAACATATTAAACTAAGGCTCTTTTTAAGGATAATTTTGAGTATCTCTGGGAGAAGTTGGGGGTTATTTCCCTCCTTCTTTGAATTAGATGCATGTGGAGATGCATCAGTCCAACGGATCTATGTATTAATTTTTTGTCTAGAATGATGTTGGTGGCTACCTCTCAAGGGGAGTAGGTAGTGACATTGTTATAAAGAGTGGTTGCTAATTTGGTTGGTGTATAATTCTAAGGGGGAGTATTTTGAGTAGTAGAAAGTATATTGGTTCTATGTCAAAGGGGGAGAATAGTGAAAATATTTTTATCCTTTTCCATTGATGTCAAAGGGGGGGAGAGAGAATTCATGTGAAAAATTTCGTCTGTATAGAAAGAGAGTGAAGAATGTGAAAGAGAAAAATTTGAAAGGGGGAGAGATAGAGAGAGTGCAAGAATGTTGTGCATGTTATCTTTAATGGTTTTTTCACATCTTGTGTTTCCATAAATAAAAAAGGGGGAGAGTGTTACAATTATGAAGGTGATTTCATTGATCTCAACAAGCTTGTGTTGTCATTGGTGACAGTTTTGCAATGGTTGAGAGAGATGTTTTCTTTGATTAGTTGGATTACATTGTCATCAGTTAAGTTTCTAATGTTAAACTCTATTGTTTCTTTGATAATATTCTATTTATGGTTGTGGTAGTGATAAATATATCAAGGATATTGAGAAAATTGATAAAATGAAGAAACATGATGTTGTAGAGGTATTTTGGTTTGTAGAGGTGCTCTAGTTTTTCTTCACAATTCTTCTGGGTTGAAGATCTTCTTATGTGGTTTGGATATGTTGGTTAGAGGTGTTTAGAGTTTCTATATCTAGAATTTGGGCTTTTGGATCGATGTGAAGAACTCTTGTTCACCAGTATGTGAACTGGATTCCTAGTGTTTCTCATAGAGCTATTTGGGAGAAACGTTTTTTCTCTACATTTATCCATAGTTATTCTTCAGGTCTTGTGATTTTGAAGGTATGTTTATGGTGTTGATCTCTTACCTATTTCAAGATGATTTGTGGTCCGGTGCTCCAAAAGATGGATTTAGATTTGTAGTGTTTGGTAGTGTAGTTTGAGTGTATTGGGTATATATATTTTGAAGGTGTGAATTGTTGAGGATTTTGATAGATTTCAAGATGATAGAGGAATATTCTAGATAGTGATGAAGTGTGGTGTGTGGTTCACAAGTCATCCTTGGATTTGAGGAGGCATGTAATTAAAAGGTAAATGGTGTTTACACAGGTAATGATTATTTTGGTGTTTACACTATATTCAAAGATGTTCAAGTATTAATGAAGGCATATCATGGCATGTGAGTGTTGATTTGGGTCCCAATTAAGTTTTTTATTGTTACAGTTTCATTCCTATCCACCACAAGAATTCTTAGTGCCAACCTATTTTAAATTTGTAAAGTGTAAGGTGAGTGTATCCGACTTGAAGATTTTTTTCAAGTTGTGGATGGTATAAATGCAAGGTGAGTTGATGAGAGATGTAGAGTGAAATAGAATTGAGTGTTGTGATGTGAAATCAATTGCAAAAGTATGAAATGTTGTGCAATCTATAATGCAATATTGTTGAATGCAGTGAGATGAGGTATCCTGATCTCTTGAAGGTTGCAAGTGTTGTTAAAGCTATTGTGGTGGATTATTTGTTGCATTGATATAATGTTCTTTGTGTAACATTATATCTTATTTTTTCTTTCTCTTCTGATTGTGATCCTTTCTAGATAGTGCATCTTATTCTGGAAGTGAGTCTCTTTGCACTGCTTTTGTAATTAATTATATTGTGAGCTAATCCTCATTGTGTTTTTTCCCTTCTAGGGTTTTCCATGTAAATCTGGTGTTCTCTTGTGTGTGGTGTTGGTTGTTTCAAATTTTTAATCTAATTTTCATGTTTGAACATTATAATAGATTAAGGGTTTAATGAATGATTGTAAATCTGATTACTATTGAGGGTTTTGATGTTTTAATTTTTATATCTGATTCACTTCCTCCCTCTCAATTGTCTTTCTTATTCAACAATATTTGTGTTGCGACAATTGGTATCAAAGACTTGGTTCCTTTGGAGAAGTTTAATCAGCTCAGGTAGATCTTGGATAGTGAACAAAAATGGCTAGTCAAGAAGGTTCCTCGTCAAACAAAGCACCTCTCTTTAATGGATCAAACTATCCATGTTTGAGCATTAGAATGAAAGAGATTTTATCTTATTTAGGGTTTGACATATGGATGCCTATTTTCAAAGGATATACAACTCTTGCCACTCCTCCCACTGATCAAGTTGTTATGAAAGCATATGAGAATAGTCCAAGGGCAAAGAATGCTATTCTTTGTGGACTGTCTAACTTTGAGTTAGTCAAAGTAATGCACTATCATACTAATAAAGAGATTTGTGGGTAAGTTAAAAAGAATATATGAAGGTGATGACAAGGTAAAGTAGGCCAAGATACATACATACAAAGGAAAATTCGAAAGTCTTAAGATGAGTGAAGAAGAGAAAAGTGCAGACTACCTCCTTAGGGTAGATGAAATAGTTAATATAATTAGAAGTCTTGAAGAAGAAGTGAAAGAATATGTCATTTTCAAGAAGGTCCTAAGATCCCTTCCATCTAGGTATGATTCTAATTTTTTTGCAATAGAGTAAGCAAGAGATCTAAACAACCTAACTATTGATAAGTTGCATGACACCTTTACTGCCTATGAGATGAGAATGGGAGATGTAGATACATCCAAGAGAGAATATAATTTCAAAGTAGCCAAAAAGGAGAACGTATAATAACCTACATCCAGATATAAGGAGTTTGATGAAGAAGAAGCTAACTTTGTCAAAATATTGCAAAGAGGTTTTGGAAAATAACAAAGGTAAGTTACCCTTTAAATTGTTTAACTATCTTAAAATAGTACATTTTCTATTAAATTCCCCTATAATGAAAATGATAACTCTAAGAAACAAAAGGATAGTAAAAAGAAGAAACCCTACTTCCCCAAGAAGAGAAATTTTTTAAAGATAAAGAAGAGTTTTTACACACAAGAGGAAAGTGGTTCATTTGATGCTAGTGATAGCTCAAATGATGACCATGATTGTTCCTTTGTGATTGAGGGAAATGAATTCCTATTCATGGAAAAAGATTATGCAGGTCAAGAAAATGGAGAAGTTCAAGAATCTAATGAAGAAGAAGAAGAAGAAGCTAATCTAGAGGGTGAACCCATTTGTACTCTATATGAGATTGATAACTTAAGAAAGGAGAACAAAAATCTTAAGAAGATTGCATAAAAATAGATTGAAAAACTATCCAAAATTCTTGAGGAATCAGATTAGATGGTAGTTAACTTGAAGACTCAAGTTGAAGAGGCTAAGAGAATAAAAGATGTAGTCAAATATGAACTAAAATCTAAATTGATGAATGCATGGAGATAGAAGAAGAAATACCATCCTTAAGAAAAGAACTTGAAAGTGATAAAGAATAGATTGATAGAGGTTTGAAGCTGAAAGGAGGCTTAGAGATTTTTGAAGAGTTGATTAACTCATAAAATCCTTTAAAAGAGAAATCTAGCCTAGGTTTCGAGAAAGGAAATAGTCCTACCAATGCATTTACAAATTTATATGATAAGTTTAAAGCTGAATAAAATCCTCATACTAAGAATGAAAAATCTTGCAAAAAGAATGACTCTAAGAATGAAAAATCTAACAAAAGCAGTATTGAGATGAAGAAGATGATGGAGAAGAGAAGCATGCAAAAGACAAGAAGACTAAAAAGGCTACCCTTGAAAACTTGGAGAAGAAGTAGAGCACAAAGGGAGTTGATGTAGACAGTTTCACTAGGGTGAGAGATTTGAAGAAGTCAAAGAAAATAATACCTGCTCATCCTAAACAAAAAAATGCTATAAGCACGTATTCCTCATTTTTCTATGGTTACTTTCATACATGAAATCAGTTTAGTCATAGGGCTACTGAATGTAGAGTTGTACTTGCAAGGATTTTTTTTTTAGTAGAAATCCATTTTCTTCTTTGGTAGACATAAATGTGATATGCTATAATTGCAATAAATTTGGTTACATAGCTAAGAAATGTAGAGAAAACTTTGTAACACCAAAATTATTGAGTAAAAGGAAAAGCATGCCTCCTAGTGTGAACACAGGATCAAAAGACCCTGAAAAGAAGAAGGATAAGGCATAAAATAAACTGAAGAAGGTTTAAAATGAAAAATAGTAGAAGTATGCATAATCAATGATTTCACAAACTACACTTTATTCCAAAAAGCAGAGTTTGGGGGTGATAGAGAGTGGTTGTTGTCATTAATTTCAACATATCTTGGTTGATTGATTAAGGTTTGGTTTTGATGCTTTGGTGATTCGAATTAGTGTTCTTCGGATGTTGTGCTATGATGATCTATCTTTGGTCATGCTTTTCCTGGTCCCCTTCATTTTGAAACATAATGAGATACTCTCTTATGGGTTTGAAATGATTTAGAAATTGGTTAGTGTGCCCCGAAACATTGTTTTCATTGTAACGTGTATATTCTTTGGTTCTGAATATTATGGTAAATATGTAGTGTGTTGATCTAAGTAAGGAGGTTTTGTTTGGTCCATGTTTCATTCCTTTCCATTGTGTGAATGTTTTGGGTGACCTAATTAAAATTGTGTTTGGCCGACTTAGGAGATTATGAAAGAATGTAATGGTATAAGTAAAAGTTGATTTTGTTCGATGAAAGCAAGTGTGGTGAATACAAATATGAAAATATAGAAACTGTGTGAAAGTATACAACTGAAGGCAACAAACAGTGAGATTCTATCCAGTGTCATTGTTGGTGATAGTTATTTTAGCAGTGGATTCCCTTTCATCATTCTTCTAGAAATGAGTCATTTTCTATTGGAATTGAGTCTTATTATCTTTGGTTGTAATAGCTAGGCAATGAACCCACTTATAGTGAACCTTTGTAAAATCACCTTAACCGGTGTCACCTTAATCAGTTTTCTATAATTAAGAATTAACATTCTCCATGGTTTTTCCCTTCTTGGGTTTCCACGTAAATTATGGTGTTCATTGCACATGGTATTGTTATGTGCTTTCATGTTCATATCTATTAGATTATTATCTAATTGATTTGATTTTTCTCTGGATTAATTAAAGAAAGGAAATTTTTTTATAATAACTAATTGTCCCCCCCCTCTTAGTTATCCAGATTGTTCAAAAATTGGTATCAAAGCTTTGGTTCCTTGAAGAAGAGCTTAACCACTTGAGGTAGATGTGATGGTGCAAAAACTAACAATCCATGTGTTTGATGGATCTGACTATAGCTTCTGGAAAGTTTAGATGAGAGGCTACTTGATTTCTCAAGGCTACATGACTTGGAAAGTTGTTGAGATAGTATGTTGAACTGAAAAATGGACTTCTAGTGTGGATGAGATTTTAGCCTATGAAGAGAATGAAAAAGAAATGTATGCAATCTTTAGTGCTTTGTCTAAGACTGAGTTAACAAAAGTTATTTCATTGGGCACTGCTTATAAAGTTTGGTAAAAGTTGAAATAAATCTATGAAGGAAATGATATTGTCAAATTATCAAAGAAGTTGATAGCTAAGCACAAATATGAAAAATTGAGGATGGAAGAAAGTGAGGCTATAGAAACCTACTTTCAGAGAGTTGATAGTGTAGTAAATGAAGTCAAAAATCAAGGAGGTACTCTAACAAATGAAGATGTTATGGAGAAGATTCTGATGACCCTACCAGAGAGCTACAATGACAAGATCTTAGCTATTGAGGAAGTTTATGATCTAAAGAAATTCACCACAAAGCAACTATTTGGCACCTTGGCCACATTTGAGATGAGGAAATTTGGAAAAGAAAAGGCAAAATCTGAAACAACCTTCAAAGCCACAAAGACAAAAGAAGATTCATATAGTGAAAGTTCAGATGAGTTGGAAGAAAACTTGAAAAGGAAATTGAAGAAAGGTACTGACAAGTACAAAGGTATGTTACCCCTTAAATATTTAAGATGTGGAAAGATTGGTCATTTAGCAACTAAGTGTCTAGAGTGTTGGAGAAACAAGGATAGACAATCAAGAGGGGGGGTGAATCAGTTGTCATAGAATTTAAAACTTATTTAACCTTATTAACCTTTAATCTCAGATATGATAAATAATAGTGAAATCATGAATCAACAACACATCAAATACACACATAAAATTGAGATTTTTGCATGGAAACTCTATTAGGTGAAAAACCACGGTGGAGGTTAATCCACAAGTTATACCTTGTTAAAAGTATAAGAAAAATGAGTAAGGAATGCACATGCATTCAGGAACACTTCCTAGAGCTCACTGCTCAAAGAAGACACATTGTCTTACATAATTTTTTTAGATTGAAACCATATGAAGACATTGAGCTAAGAAATTAGCTTCTTCAAAAGCCTGATGACAGTTCTGGTTAGGCACAAAAACACTTCTTCACACTTCGCTCAAACTTCTTCATCCTCTGCTTTATAATCAAATGATTTGATCTTTATTTATACATAAAACTTGCACACTTCACATATCACTTCACACACATGTCTAAATGAGGGAAAAATCTCCCTTATATATCCACTTCATGGAATTACATCAAAAAGTCTATTGACCAAAAATAAAAGAATAGATGAATACAAATTGTCGGCCCAATTCATTAAAAAATATCAATGCGCACTAAACTAAGTCAATCAAAACATAATGGAGACCTAAGAAAACATCCTCAAATGTGCCAAACATTCAAAAATTAATCCACGAGGATCCATAACACACTACAACCCTCATGTAGGCCAAGAACATGAAAATCCCGAACACACAAAGGAAAAATCTTCAATCACGATCACACCTATCAATGTGGATGTGCAACAAGGATATAGCATGATCTAGAAACATCAAGGAAAATTGCATGAGCATACACAAAAATTCAAAGTACTAGAATTGCATTCTCTTCTTCCACAAACACTAGCTACAATAACAAAATAACCACAAGAACACAAAAAATCACAACTTGCTCCAATCTTGATGCACACCTCTGAAAATTCTGGAGGATAAAATAGATAGGCTAAAAAACAAACCCTTTAATGTGCAACTTCTGAATACCAACATATTGAAATTTCCATCACACTGAAATTCACAGCTTCATAGACAATCTCCAACATATTTATTATAATTTTCTCAATATCCTCGACATATACAACCTTCATGACATCAATGCTAATAGTGTTGACATCAATGACAACCACATATCAACAACACAACCACATCATCCAACACAGAGAAAGAAAAAAGGGAAAAATTTAAAAAGATCAATAAGAAGGCCTATTATGTTAATGAGAATGCGAGTATTTCAAATGATGAATAAGATCACGAGGATTGTTATTATTGGTGGAAAAGGATGAACCTAGATTTGATATCTCTAATATTTGTCTAGAATCTAATGATAACACTGAAGTTAAATTATTTTTCAAAAGAAATAGAGATGAATGGTTGATTGATTGTCGATGTTTGAATCATATGACCGGTGAAAAAAGTAATTTTGTGAAGCTTGGGAAATATGATGGAGGTTTTGTTAGATTTAGAGATGATAAAATGATAGATTGTTGCAATTGGCTCTATTACCTTTGATGGAAAACATAAAATTGGCAATGTTTACTATGTGAAAGGTTTATATCATTATCTTTTGAGTGTTGGAAAAATGTGCAAGAATGACTATAATGTTATATTTCAGGATGATGGTTGTGAGATTTGAAAGAGTTCCAAAACTATTATTGCAGTAGGAAAAAGAACAAGTGGGAATATTTATCAACTGGAAGGAGCTACACAGAGATGTTTATTATCTCAATGCAATGACTATTGGATTTGGAACCGAAGGATGTGCCACATCAACTTTGAGAAATTGGTAAGGATAAGTTCAATAAGAGCAGTTAGAGATTTTCCAAGACTGACCAAACCAAACAACACTATCTGCAAAGGATGTCAAGAAGGAAAACATACTAAAGAAACATTCTGAAGAAAAGAAGAATCCTCTACCATTTTTTTGGACCTTGTACATACTGACATATTTGGTCCAACCAAAACAAGAAGCTTACAAGGTGATACAAATTTCATGATTTTAATAGATGATTATTCTAGATTAACCGGTTGCATTTTTAAGAGAAAAATTAGAGGCTTTAGAAAAATTTAAGATTTTCAAGGTAAGAGTTGAGAATGAAGTTGAAAGGAGAATCAATTGTTTGAGATTTGATAGAGGAGTAGAGTTTATTTATGATGAATTCAACAAATTTTGTGAAAATCATGACATTAAAAGATAACTCTTTGCCCCTAGAACACCATAGTAGAAGGGTGTAGTGAAAAGAATAAGCCAGACAATTCAAGAAGCAACTAGAACAAAGATAACCATAGTTCTACTAGAGAGAAGTGATACACATAGCAGTATGCACTCTTAATAAATTACTGTTACAGAGGAAATATAGAAATACATCATATGATTTGTGGCATGAAAGAGCTCCTACAATAAAGTACTTCAAAAAATTTGGAAGCAAATGTTGCATCCAGAGAGATGAGGAAAATCTTGGAAATTTTGACAGTAGAGCCGATGAAGACATATTTTTTGGTTACTCTACAAGAAGCAAGGCATACTGTTGTTATAATAAAAGACTAAACAAGACAAGATAGTTGAAAGTGCAAATTAGAAAGTGGATGAAGATGTTCAATTTTAATCATGACAGACATATTGACTATGAATTAGATAACTCATATGACAAAGGAGAAAGTGATCAGAAAGAAGAATAGACAAAGGAGGCTCTGACAACTACAACCAAAACCCCAAGGTATGTCCAAAGAAACCATTCAAAAAATCAGATTATTGGAGATAAGAATAAAGGAATCATAACAAGAAGCAAAGCAACTCAAGAGAAATTATTAATACATGTCTAATCTCAGAAACTGAGACAAAGACTATGGAAGAAGCATGCAATGATCAGAATTGGGTGAAGGAAATGAAACAAGAGCTTGATCAGATAGAGAAAAATTAGATTTGGGAACTTTTGACCAGACCGACAAACAAAAATGTAATTGGAACAAAGTGGGTATTCTGAAACAAGATGGATGAAAACAAAAAAGTAATTAGAAACAAGGCAAGATGAGTTTGCAAAGGTTACACTCAGATCAAATGTATTGATTTTGAAGAGACATATGCCCCTGTTGCTCGGATGGAAGTGATTTGGATATCCTGACCTTTGCAACTTTTAAGGATTTCAAAGTCTATCAAATGGATGTAAAATCTGCATTCTTGAATAAAGAATTGAAGGAAGAAGTATACATTGAGAACCTAGAGTGATTTAAGTTTGGAAGTAACCCATATGCTATTTGTAGGTTGAAGAAATATTTATATGGATTGAAGTAGGATCCTAGAGCCTGGTATGGTAGATTAGACAAGTACTTGATTGGACAAGGATTTCAAAAGGGATCTGTTGATAGTAATTTATACTATAGAATTCACTTAGATCAAATGTTGATGACAACAGTTTTAAAAAGGAAATGATGATATGTGAAAAAAATTTGTAGATGAAATATAGAAGGAATTTGAAATCTCTATGATAGGTGAGTTAAATTTCTTCCTTAGACTACAAGTAAATTAAAATAGAAAATAAATTTTTATTTCTCAATCCACGTATACCAAAGAGTTATTGAAGAAGTTTGGATTGGAGAACTCCAAACTGGTTTGTACACCTATCGTTACTTGATGTAAGTTGATAAAAGAAGATGATTCACCTAAATCTGATGCAACTATGTACATATCAATGATTAAAGGATTGTTATATTTGACTGCTACTAGACCAGACATTATGTATGCTATTTGTTTAGTAGCTATATTTCAACAAGAACCAAAGGAATCACATGTTGTTGCAAAAAAAATGATCTTTAGATATTTGAAGGGTACATAAGATATTGGGCTATAGTATCCAAAGGATTTAGATTTCACTTTGACAACTTATACTAATGTTGATTGGGTTAGGTGTGTTGATAATAGGTAGATCACAAGTGGTGGAGCTTATTTCCTTGGATCCTGATTAGTTGCTTGGTCAAGAAAGAAACACAATTCTATAGCTTTATCTACTATTGAAGCTAAATACATTGCAACATCCTCATGGTGCACTTAGGTACTATGGATGAAAAAAAACTGAAAGACATTGGCATATCATTTGATGAACCAATCTCAATTATGTGTGATAATATTGGTGCAATGAAAATTTCCAAGAATCTGGTACATCACTCTAGAACGAAGTGCATATCCATTAGATATCGCTTCCTAAGAGAGAAGGTTTTGGACAATGAGGTGAGACTTGAATATGTACCTACAAAAGAGAAGATTGCAGACATTTTCACAAATTTGTTGAGCAAAGATACTTTTGAGTATCTCCGGTAGAAGTTAGGGATTTTTCCACCTCCTAGTCTACAATAATTTACACCAGGGTGTGCATTGGTCTAGGGTATTATATGCTCACACTTATCTAGATCAATTCTTGGAGGCTTCCTCATAGGGGGAGTAGAGTAAGTTTCTCATGGGGAGTTTTTTCCCTTTGTCTTTGATGTCAAAGGGGGAGAATAAAATGAGGTCCTTGATGATGTTGATGTTGACATTGTGTTGCTTGGTTTGTCATTGATGAATGTTTCCATCAATGATAAAGGGGGAGATATTTATAATGTGATGCCATTGATTGTTGTCATTAATGGTTGTCATTGATGTCAACATATCATGTTTGATTGATTAAGGTTTGTTTTTGATGCTTTGGTGATCTAGATTGGCATGCTCCAAATGTTCTACTGTGATGATCTATCTTTGGTCATGCTTGTCTTGGTACCCTTCATTTTGCAACATAATGAGATACTCTATTATGGGTCTGCACCAATCTATAAATTGGTTAGCATGCCCCAAAAAATTGTTTGCATTGTAATATGTATATTCTTTGGTTCTAGATATCATGGTAAATATGTAGTGTGTTGATTTGAGAAAGGAGGTTTTGTATGGTTCATGTTTCATTAATTTCCACTAGTGGAATGTTTTGTGGTGACCTAATTCAAATTGTATTTGGCCAACTTAGGAGATTATGAAAGAATGGAATGGTATAAGTAAAATATTATTTTGTTCAATAAAATCAAGTGTGGTGAATACAAATTTGAAAATCCAGACATTATGCGAAAGTATACAACCGAAGGAAAAAAATAGTGAGATTCTATTTGGTGTCATTGTTGGTGATAGTTATTTCAGCAGTGGATTCCCTTTCATCATTCTTCTAGTTGTGAACCATTTTTTGTTTTCAGTGAGACTTTCTCTTTTGGTAGTGAGCCTTTTTATCTTTGGCTGTAATAGTCGGGCATTGAGCCTTTGTAAAATCACCTTAACCAGTGTCACCTTAACTGGTGTTCTATAATTGAGAATTAGCATTCTTTATGGTTTTTCCCTTCTTGGATTTCCACATAAATTCCGGTGTTCATTTTGTATGGTGTTGTTATGTGCTTTCATGTTCATATCTGTTAGATTATTATGTGATTGATTTAAGTTTTCTCTGGATTAATTAAACAAAGGAAAATTATTTTATAATACTTGATTCAACCCCCTCTCAGTTATCTAGTCTATTCAATAGTTGTTCAAAGCACATGACTAGTGATAAGAGAAAGTTCATCAAATAGAGCAAATACAAAGAAGGATCTATGAGTTTGGGAGATAACATAGTTTTAAATATTTGTGGTAAAGGAACTCTGAGCATATATGGAAGATTTCGTAAACATGATGTCCTCTATGTTGAAGGATTGAAAAAAAATATGCTAAGTGTCATCTAGATGTGTGACAATGGTTACAAAGTTATATTTAATGCAAAAGGATGTAAGATAAAGAAATCATGAATACTTGTTGCTAAAGGGAAAAGGATTGAAAGAAAACTTTATAATCTTAGTGAAGTGAATGGTCAAAGCCATTTGATAGGATAGGTTGATGAAATTTGGTTGTGACATAGGAGAATACGCCATGTAAATTTTGATAATCTGATTAAAGTAAGCTCAAAAGGACTTGTAAGGCACATGCCTAAGATAAC
Source organism: Sequoiadendron giganteum (assembly GCA_007115665.2). Lineage (NCBI taxonomy): Eukaryota > Viridiplantae > Streptophyta > Pinopsida > Cupressales > Cupressaceae > Sequoiadendron > Sequoiadendron giganteum. The sequence goes on along the minus strand of CM021108.1, from coordinate 290,099,768 downwards.
AAAAACTGCAAACACCACATGTACAAAGTGTCAGAAAGGAAAGTAAACAACGGTCAAATTTCAGACAAAAGAGTATGCAACTACAAAGCCTTTGGAGTTGGTTCATAATAATCTTTATGGCCCCACAAGGAAAAGGGACTAAAATGTGAAAGGTACTTCATGTGACTGATAGTACTCAAGAATGACATGGATAACCTTTTTGAAGGGTAAGTCATAGTCATTTGAAAGATTCAATATCTTTACGGATATGGTTGAGAAGGATATTGGAAAAAGGATCAAAAGCTTAAGATCTGACAAAGGTGGAAAATTCACATAAAATGAGTTCATTGAATGTTGTGAGAAGCATGGAATCAAAAGGAAATACTCTGCACCAAGGACTCCACAACAAAATGGAGTAGTTGAAAGAAAGAACAAGATAGTCAAAGAAATGGCCAAAATAGTGCTTAATGACCTACCAAATTACTTGATGTGTATTGGATGGAAGCAATACATATTGTAGTATATAATATTAACAGAGTTCAACTGAGAGTAAATCATGAAAAGACCCCTTGTGAATTATGTTATGGAAAATCAACATCTGTTGAATACTTTAAAGTGTTTGGTAGAAAATGCTATATCAAGAGAGAAGAAGAAAACTTAGGATGATTTGACTCAAGATATGATGAAGGAATATTATTTATTGGATATTCCATTCAAAGAAAATTATACAAATGCTACAATAAAAGGCCACACAAAATTGTTGAGAGTATTAATGTTAAGGTTGATGAAGATTTGAAGAATGTTGAACTTGAAAAAGATAGCTAAGAAGTTAAATAGAGTTTGAAGAAGAGTTTTCTAATGAAGATCTTGAAGAAGAAAATGAAAATCAACTTGTAAGATATGTTCAAAAGGATCATCCCAAAGAACAAACTATTGGTAACAAAGATGAAGGAGTTCAGATAAGAAGGAGAATTGCCAAGAGAAAAGACCAAGCAAAATTTGCATTGTTGTCTAAAATAGAGCCCAAGAGATATGCCCAAGCCAACAAGGATTAGAAATCAATAAGAGAAATGGAAGAAGAATTGAGCCAAATTGAGAAGAAAAAACTTGGGAATTAGTTCCAAGATCCCCAAGCATGAATGCAATAGGTACAAAATGTATTTTTAGAAAAAAACTCAATGAGGATGGAGTTGTCATAAGGAATAAGGATAGACTAGTGTGCAAAGGGTATGCACAAGTTAAAGGTATAGATTTTGAAGAAAAAATTGCACCAGTTTCTAGATTGGAAGCCATAAGAATGTTCCTATAATTTTCTATTTATAAGAAGTTAAAAGTCTATCAAAAGGATGTCAAGTCTACTTTCTTAAATGCGAACCTAGAATAAGTCTACATAGAGCAACCTAAAGGTTTTCAACTATTAGAAGAAGATGATTATGTTTGAAGATTAAAGAAAGCTTTGTATGGTCTAGAAAATGCACCTAGAACATAGTATTCAAGATTAGACCAATACTTGCAACAACGAGGATTCAAGAAAGGGTGTGTAGATAGTAATATATAGTTAAAATTAGAAGGTGTGAATATTATAATTGTTGTTGCATAAGTGGATGGCATCATTTTTGGTGGAAAAAATGATATAATGTGTAAAGATTTTTCTACCCAAATGCAAAATAAATTTGAGATGTCATTGCTTAGAGAAATTTATTTCTTCCTTGGTCTACAAATAACACAAACTAATGAAGGGATATTTATATCTCAAACAAAGTTTGATAAGGAAATGATCAAGAAGTTTGAGATGGAAGATAGAAAACCAGTTGGTACCCCCATGATAATTGGATGTAAATTGAGAAAGGTAGATGATTAATCCCCAAATGAAAATCAGACCATGTATAAATCAATGATATGTAGCTTTCTATACATAACTACATCAATACCAGATATCATGCAAGAAATGTGCATGGTTGAAAGATTCCAAGCTGCTCCTAAAGAGTCTCACGTCAATGCAATACTTTTTTTAGATATATCAAAAGTATTGTTGACTATGGGTTGCCGTATACCAAAGGTGAAGAAATCACTTTGACAACATATACATATGTTGATTGGGAAGAAGTGTGGATGAAAAAAGAAGAACAAGTGGTGGTGCATTCTTTCTTGGAAACAAACTTGTTTCATGGCTAAGCAAGAAGAAAGAATTAGTTATTGTTTCAACAACTAAAGAAAAGTATGTGGTAGTAGTGGCATGTTGTAATCAAGTTTTGTCGATGAAGAAAACACTCAAAGACATCAAGGTAGAATACAAAGAACCTATCTCTATTTTTTGTGACAATTGGAGTAATATTAACATTTCAAAGAATTCGGTGATGCACTCTAGGACTAAGCATATTTCAATCATGTACCGCTTTTTGAGCTCGAAAAGGTAGAAGATCAAGTCAACATGGAATATGTGCCAACTAAGGATTAGGTTGTAGATATATTCACTAAGCCTCTTCCCAAAGAGAAATTTAAGTATCTGAGACAAAAATTGGGAGTGGTTTCTCTTGAATCACATCAATAATTCTTAGTGATAGGGTATGAGTCCAAGGGGAGCTTCACAAGAGGATTTATAATCTCTGGAAGAGAAGAAGTCAAGTTAGAATTGCATGATTGTACAAATTTCTAATGACTTGATGGTTGCATATTGGACATATTATTTCTCTTTGCATGGTATGTCAAAGGGGGAGAACATTAGTAGAAGCAAGGTGTCCATATAGTGTCCCTTTTCCATTGATGTCAAAGGGGGAGAACAATTGTAAATGCTATTTGTTTAAATTAGAGGGGAGATATGCCTAAGGGGGAGAATGGTTGTTGTGCAGAATGATCAAATATGAAGGTTGATCAGAGCATTTATTTTTGCTATCAATGACAGGGGGAGATTTTTGACAATAATCTAGTTTTCATTGATGTCAAAAGGGGTATCTGAATGATATTCAATGAGGGATATTGTTGGATCATTTATGTAAAAATAGCATCATAAGGATGACAAAAAGAAATATTGTTAGCATTATGTTGTCACTAAAGAAAGTCTTGAAGAGTTGCGGAAATTTGGGAATTGGGCCTTGGGCTTACCTTATATCACTTGCTAAAAAAGGAAGGAGATAGAATATTTGAGCTAAGTTCAATTGGGTTTCAGACTTCAGGCTTAAGGATTACACTATGTACTATAGGATTTTGGACTTTAGGCTTTGGTCATACCTCATAGTGAATGCAAAAAAAAAAGAACATAAAATGTGGGAAGTTTGAAAAGTGTTGGAAATGGCTTCGACAAGTTGCTTTATGTCTTACCTTGTCAGGTGTTGGAGGTTAGTGATAAGTCTTATGACATATCAAAAATTGAAGGAAGGAGTATGAAGGAAATCCAAAAATTGACACCCAAAAAGGTTTTGGGGATTGTAGGTTGGCATTAAGGCTTATGCCCTATCATAAAGATACAAAAGGAGAATGAAGAAATCCTAAAAGTTGATACCCAATAAGGTTATGACAGTGCACATTGGAGATTGGTATGAAGTCTCGCGTCTTACCAAAAATTATGAAAAAGAGAAAGAAGAAAGCCCAAGGGCCAACACATTAAGAGTTAATTCAGTAAAAACTTGTGAAGGAAGTGATCAAGAATCAAAAGGTGAAAGAAATCCTTAATGTCTTATTGGAAATTATGTAAGAGGTAAATGGTAAATGTGAAGCCCAACACCCAATGCATCAAAGAATTTATTGGTGTTTTGGAGGTTGGTGTTATGGTTTGAAAATAAAGTGGAAGATTGGTAGAAGGTAAAGGGTAAGGCCAACTCCCTACCCCCAATGAAAAATAGAAATAAGATTAGTGAAGCAGATGGCATTTGAAGCTTGGTGGGTCCTAGTATTGGGCATGGTGGAAATGTAGGAGGTGATGCGAGGCAATTGTTGTTTTGATTGGGTAGCTAAAGGAATCACATTTATTTCTATTCAAACAAGAATCAATCCTATGTCATGCGATTAAAATCTATGGCCAACATTTAAAGGTATTATGATTGAATGGTGATGATTTAAAGGTTAAGGTGGCTAAGGATAATCGACTGATCATGGTGCAAAGAATAAAATCAATGGCCAACATTTAATATTTTGATTCTATCAATGGATAGGCAAAAAAATAATAAAACTCTTAGTTAGGTGAAATCGATTATGGCAGAGAAAATGAAATTGATTGATTGTAATTTCTTTAGCTACATTTTTACTAGGGATTGGAAGGAATGGATGAAATAATTAATGCATAAATGATCATGAAGTATGGAATAGGTTGATCAAGTATGTATGAAATTAAATGAAAATGAAACCCTAAGATTGAAAAATGCTAAATATAGAAAATTCAATGAAAGAGGTTGGTGGTGCATGTCTCAAAAGAGGGAGTCTTGCTGGTGAAGATATGTTAGAGAAAAGACATAGAGAAGTGTGAAGAGAATGTGAATCATGTGATAGAAAATCAAACACATTGTCTGAGGGATGTGATTATGTGTACATAGTATAGTGAGATAGAGTAGTGTAGTGTATAAAAATTAACATTTTTCACACTTAATTTGGGAATAATTAATATTATAACTAGCATACCTATATTTAGAAAAATCTATGTAAAATACATCGACATATATCCTTTTTGAGGTGCTTATTTTAAACTAAATTTGCACCATATAAATACAACTGGGAAGGATAACAAATACTATTCAAACAACATTCAAAAAATATTTTCAAAATTGAATTTAGTCATAGATAAAATGTATAAATATTTTGCAAACACTTGTCAAATAATATTTCAAAAAGACTTTCAATTAGTTAACCATTTGTGTGCTGGTAATTGTCCATTTTCACTATCATGAGTAATAGTTCGAACTTTAATTGTCACATTGGATTTAATGACATGCAATGTAGGTATCCCATAGTGTGCGTGTAAATACCTGAATGATGGCATGACCTGATGCACTGTGAATATGATGAAGTAGTTGAACTTTAAAGTAGCAAGCAACCATTCCTCAAGTGGTCCCGTGTGATAACTAATTTATGATGTTCCCTTAAGAAATCTCATGAATTTCATACTGAGCTCATCACATAAAGTGTGTTTTTTAATGATCACTATTGGCTTAATAGTGACCTTCCAAATGCATCCTGTAAGGTAAAAATCTCAAACCTCATGGTATAGACAAACTGACCAGTCACAAAAATCTACAATTTCAATTTGAAGATTGTTAAATTTTACATCTAAGTTCATTTTCACCTTGGATTCATAGAGAAAGTTAAAGTACATAACATAATTATCAAGTTTTTTTTGACTAGTTTTTGGTCCATTATTGTTAATTATTCTGACCATCTTCTCTCTCAACCAATAATGAATACTCAAATCCTCTATAAGAAGGGGGGCATCAAATGGAAGACACCAGTGATACTTTGACAACCAAATGGACACCCATGATGTATGCACATTATGTGACATCTTCCTCACCTGTCGGAAAATCATTATTTACTTTGACATTAGTATTAAATAAGAAAAAAAAAATATTTTCCAACTAATGAGAAAATTGCATATAAGAGAGTAAACATTAAGCCAATTAATGATATCAAAGAAATATTGTGTTTGTTGTGTTGATGGACAAAACAACACCAATGATATCAACCATAACATTTCTTTTCATGTTCTCAATTTCACTTATTCGTTTAAAATAGAATTGTTGTTATGGTATAAAGCTATGCTCCTCCAAAAACAACTCAACTATTGAATTACTTTCTAATAAAATTTCCCATTCATTCTTTAAATGGTTGAAATTATTTTGTGTAGGTTTGAGTCTCCCTTTCGAGATGATAAACACTTTCCCTGTTTCTATGTGATCATAAAACTATTTTGGAACTACATTAAAACATGTTACTCTTATTTCACCACCATCTGAATCAACCAAGTCAAAATTGAAAACTTTTCCATCTCCTTTTGCATTGTTAAAATGACAAAGTTGACCCTTTGTAGTGACTCTCACCTTTATTGACCATCTATTTTGGTATGGATTCGGTGCTGCAATAGGAATGGTTCTTGTAGGAGGTTCATTTTTTCCAACAATTGGGCGATCATATGGATTGTTGGTAGGATTCATGCCTGAGCCATCATAATATAGGAAAAATATTATTCAATAGAATTGGAACATGCCTACAAAAATAGAAGAGAATAAAATTTGCACAAATTTAAACAATTTAACGATTTCTATTAGAGAAAATAAATATTAAAATAATAAAAACTATGCAACAAAAGATAAATATTGCGATTATACACTATTTAAAATAGTGGAATAATTGTACAACTCATGTGTTATTTTGAAGAGCACCTTATATCCAAAGGTATGCAAAGCAATTTAATACATAATTTAACACAACTTATTTATTTTTGATCAAATAAATAGCTGATATATGATAGTAGAAATTATTCAATTAGAGTTAAAATATAATGTCTAAATGATAAAAAATTCATATTTGATGACCTACAACAATATTATTCCTCTACACATTATCCAAGTACACCTGAAATTCTTCAACAATACAAGAGGAATCACCTTCCTCGTATTGTTCATCATAATACAACTCTTTCAGGAAGTTACAAAATGCAAATACCTTTTTCAGAAGTAGCACAAAGTTTTTTAGCAATTTGGTTCATTAATACGATATCCCAAAAATTCATATTTCGTTCATTTATGCTTGTTAATTCAATTTTTTCACTGAAAGAGATCTTTGCAAAATTTGAATATGGGTTTCGTTAAATTTGTTTGACCTAACTGACACATTTAATATCAAAGGAATTGACATAGATTCTTCTGATTTTGCAATTTGTAGATCATTTTGATTACTTTCTTTCACAACATTTGCAATGACCTATAAAAAAATCCACTAAGATTACTATCTATTTAAAATTCAAAATAAAACTAATATTTGTATAGTCCTTCAATAGTTTTAATTTTAGTTGTATTTCCATTAGATTGAGCTAAAATTAATTGAAATATTATCCTACAAAATGTAAGACCCCTCCGTTTTACTCTTTTGATCGAACAGTGTTCTGTTCGGTTATGTCTTATTTTATGTTTGTACTTTGACTTAGAACTCAATTGCTATTTGATCGCCATCTGTAAAGCAATGTGAATGTTATATTTTGGTGTGATGGTGTATTTTTCTGATGTTATCATTAGGGCATTCTTTGGATTAGCATAGTGGATAATTGAATTAATGATGTTTATGCTTTTGATCATATTAATGATGTTAGATTCATCAGTTAGTAATACTGTATTGGTGAAGGGGACACGATTTCATCATTTGCTTGCGAGCACCCTGCGATCCCGAGATTTCCTCTTCACAGTGTGTTTTAATTTTAACATATATATGCATGTGGATATACTCTGTGTTCACAGGTTGACAGGTACATGACATCGACTCCACCTGGTTTCACAGGTTCGAGCATGTCCATTGCCCAACGGTATTTGATTGGGAGGTAGTAGCTAGGTTTTCCATGCCAAGTCGTCACCCTAGTCATACTGTGTTGTCGAGTCTTAGTCGGGTTAATTGTTTTATATTGTTCTCTCTCTTCGATTATTTAATTGCAAGTTAAAAAGGGTAATTAAATGGTTGTATGCATTTAACTTGTGAAATTGGAATTAATTTGGTATTATGTTAATAACTTAATTTATTTTATTAATTAATTTAATTTAATTAATAAATAAATCATGGATTAGATTTATTTATTAATTAATTAAATTGATTGTGTTGAAATTGGATAAGTTGTTCATTTTGAAATTTATGAATTTTATTATGTGAAATTGAAAAATGAAAAAAAAAAAGGTTTTAAATTGCATTTTTAGAAAATTGGAATTCAAAAATTGAAAAATAGAAGATATTTTCTATTTCTGTTTTCTGAAATTTATTACAGTGGTTGAATGAGATATTTTGAAAAATTTCTTCATTATGGGATTTTGGAATGAGTTTTCAACAAGTCTTTTTGGGAGGAAATTTTGGAAAAGTTTGAAATTTGAAAGGAGGAAGAGGATTATTATTATTGGATTTCTTGGATATTTGAAAAAGGAAGTTGAATCTGTTGGAGGAGCTAGAATCAGAGGAGGGATTCAAAACCACCATTGTCATTCTTCAAGCTTTTGGTTTAGGTTTTCCTTTTTGTTAAATTTATTCTATTTGGTAAAGATTCACAACTTTATTTGCTGGTTGGAAAATATATAATCTTCGTTTGATTTGAAAATGAACCCTTGTGAAATCTAGTTTTAAAAGCTTTGAAAACCTTTCTTTGAAATTGAAATTCTTCAAAAAATGTTTTTTTTATTGAAAATGTTCTTTTTATTTTTTCTGGTTCAATTAAATTTGTATATGCTTGAGAGGTATTTAAATATACAAATATATATGTATATATATACAAGGAATGTATATACATACTCATATATATATATATATATATATATTTTATGTGGGGCTTTGCTGTTAAAAAAGTGGATTAGAAAAAACCCATGGTTTTCGAATTTTAACAAAAATCCGCAGAGGGTTTTATTTTTTCAAAAAAAAATAAATAATAAAAATGCTTTAGGGGAGGCGCTGGGGGCTCACCCCCACCGC
>CM021108.1:289965078-290091126 GCA_007115665.2 Sequoiadendron giganteum | reverse complement strand
ATATATATATATATATATATTTATCTATATTTTATGTGGGGCTTTGCTGTTAAACAAGTGGATTAGAAAAAAAACCCATGGTTTTTATTGATATGGTTTTCAGATTTTAACAAAAATCTGTAGAGGGTTTTATCTTTTCAAAAAAAAATATATATATAATAAAAATGCTTTGGGGGAGGCGTTGGGGGCTCACCCCCACCGCGCCCCCCATGGGAGATGCATTGGGGGGAGCCGCGCCCAACGCGACCCCTCGGCTGCCACACACTGGTTCGTTGTGTGTTTACACAGCCGCCCACTGTGTGGGGTTCGGCTGTGTCAACACCGCCGCCCCACCTTAATCTGCCCACCCCACATTAACCCAGCCGCCCATTCAAACCGTTGTCGCCTCCTCCAGGCGTTGGCTACTGTGCGATCCACAAGACCATGGAAAGAAACACAATCAACCCTAATCCTTATGCATGTGCCTCGAGAACTGTACGGCTCAACCCTAAAGGTTGGTGCGTGGTTCAAGGTCAGTCAACTTTGGTTCAAAATCTGAATAAAATAAAATATATTTATTTTATTATATATATATATTAATATTATTTATATTATAATATTAATTATTGATATGTATTATATCAATTATAATATGTATTAAAAGTAATATTATATTATATATATATTTATGTTTCATAAGATTAAATTGGTATATATATAAATGACATAGTTATATATATATATATATTATATGTATACATAATTAAGGAATGTTGGTTTATTTTATTATAGCATGAATTAAATTAAATTGAGCAAATGAAAAATATGATATCTTAAATTAAATTATTGTTTTATTTTAAACAATAGATTTGAAAATGGCAAATATTGGATTTGTAAGTAATATATTAATAACGAAATTAATTGATTTATTTTTAAAATGATTTAGTTTGCAAGGACGTATGGTTATTTATTTAGAGCGATATGTTTTAATTATAGCTAAAGATGCTTATTTTATTATTTAAAGGCAATTAGGAATTTAAATGGTTGATTTTAATTTCATCCTTTGTCTTAACAAGACGTTAAATTAAGTGTTATTGATGCAATAAATTACTGAATGAAGTGAGGAAATGGATTTAGAATATTCAAAGGTAGTTTCTTTCAGTGTTTTCAGTGAACTTTTCCTTCGTGTTCTTGTTTTTGGGATGGAGTTATTGAGTTTAATAAGTCTTCCAAATGGGGTTTTCCATCATATGGGTTGTCGTGTCATGTTTGGCAACTTTTTGTGAGTTCCTTGGGTAGTGCATGGTGTCTCGTCAAGGGTTTACCTGGTTTCCACGAATGGGGATGTTTTGTGCCTCCTATGAAAGGAGTGGATTATGTGAGTTTGTGCCTCCTTGTAAGGGGTGGTTTGTTATTTTGTTACCTCTAGTGTTTGTAGATGGTTTATTTTATGTCACCTCTTGAGAAAGGGGTGGTTGTGTTATTTTGGTTTTTGCACTTTGGTACCCTTGGTGTTTGGACGGTATGTGTGTTGTCAAGTAGAAGAGTGGCTTTCATAGGGGCCAAAGCCTGGGAGAGGTAAATTGGGTAACCTTCAGAGGTGGTTTAATCAAGTGATAACTAAAACAAAACTTAGAAGATTAGGTGGCACTTCTCACTAATCAAGATAATTATGCCTCACTCATAGACACAAGGGCTCGTTTAGACTTGGGATGAGTGGGAAGACCTAGAATGGCAAGGTCATCTATCTTGTCTGTACAAAAGCTATTTGATTCCGCATGAGTGAGTATAGGGGCCTAGAATTTGGTAGAGGCCACCAGGATAACCCTTAGTGGGGGCCGAAGCCTAGGAAGAATCCCAGAGGATAACCCATGACGAACTGTGTGATGAAACTCTGTCTAGGACAATAGTTGGTATTCGATCTTATGGGTATGGTTTCCTTAACATACCTGATGTGACCATAGTTGGTATTCGATTATTATGTGTATGGTTCTCTTAACATACTTGTTCTACTTTATTTCCGGAAGCAATGTGACCATGTAGAGTTGTACTTGTGTGGTACTCGCGATGCTCTTGAGTTATTCTTATGTTGTACTTATATTGTACTTATGTGGTACTTGGGTTGTACTTGTGATGTGCTTGTGTGGTACATGTGATTGGATGTGTTAGTTTGGTTCAGTGGTGATTTAGCCTATGCCTAGAGGTGGATGGTCTTGGCTAGGATTCCTTGTTACTATCTCCTAGCACAGGGGGTGGGCCTTTGGGTTCCACTTGGTTGGGTGGCATGCACCTAAATCCGTTTGGTGCTTTCTTCATGTTCTTGTGGATGAGACTTCTAGTTGGAGAGCTCATGGGATTCAATTTCAGTTCTTGCTTTATTTCATTTTAGTTGATCTTGTATTATTTTACCCCTCAGTTGTTATCGAGGTGGAAAGTTGTAATTGTAATCTTATTTACTGGATTTGCCTCATTTATGGAATGAGTGTTGTAACCTTATTGTTTAAGGAATGGATTAATGAAATGGAAAGTTATCTAGTATGCTTTGATGTATTTATCTGGTATGGAATGTATGCGTACTTATTATCTTAAGTAGATAAATGTTATGTATTCAATTATGTTGTTGTGGGTTAAGTGATCTCAGTCTCATAACCTTAGAGGTTGTTTGCAATGGGTAGTGAACTTGCATGTTCATTATACTTAAAACAAAAAAAATTTAGCTCGTTTAAGTAGTTAATTGCAACTTACTCTAGGGTTGCATGGTGGGGCGTTACACATGGTATCAGAGCCTAGGTTTAAACACTGGGTTCTCTAGGTACTTTTTTGTCCACTGTGTTATCCCTGCGAATTGTTAGTGGAGTTTTTAAGTGATCACATGTTCATGGCTTCTACTTTAGCATGATGTACTCTGTGGAAAAGAGTAGCATGAAAGAAACCTGATAAAAGGTTTTGGTGGGAAAGTTATGCTACATATCCCATGGGTTATGAAATTGGACATCCCTATGGGGTTATGTATGCAGTTGTACCCTTGTAAATACAAGAAACCAATAATTGTATCATGTTTGAGAGTCGTGGATACACTCTGGGTCACGGGGATTGCGTGCTCATTCTACATCACATGAGGGTTGTCATCATTCTTGTCGGACGTTGTTTCCTCCTTCCTCGTTCTATGGCTAGTATCTAGTCACACAGTTATTGTATAGTGGAATTTAAAGATTGTGAACTTTCTTTCGGTTATTGATGATTCTTTTTGGTTGATTGTGAGGGCCGACATCTTGTTATATTTGATTGTGAAGGTTTAGCCACAACTTGTGACCTTATTTTCTTATAACCCTAGTGGTTATAAATTTGATTCAATGTTGAAATTACGCGTATTTATTTCTTTATTATTGAAATGGAACTTTAATTTTATCTTCTTTATGAACTTGTGGCTAAGCTAGTTATCTTTGTTGTTTTCAATGTCGGCTATGTGTTGTGTTGTTATTCCTCTTCAAGGATGTAGGAAACGCACTTGGTGAGTGTGTACGAGGAAGTAGATGCAGGAAACGTTGATGATGGGGGTATGTGAGGTTGTTTTGTAGCTGGGACCCACTACTCACCTTGGGGTGATGACTATCTCTTCGAGGTTGATCACCTTATACACCAAGAGATAGGTCATTGTGGTCTTGTTGGTTTTATTTGAGTTGGATAGTTGTTCTTGGTTCATGGTTTCTTCTATCATGGATTGGTGTGCCACTTTCCAGTGTCCAGAAGGACCCTAGGTAGTCTTGTGATGATTCTCGGTGTTGTGTATTCGTACATAGGCGTCTTATGTGTGATAATCCATGGTTGTGTTTTTGGAGACTTGGTTGGTGGTTACTTCACCCTGTTATCTTGGTTGGATTGACAGTGTTTTTGGCTGAGTTGTATATGGCACGGGTTGCTATTGTTTATGTGTTGAGGTATGGAGTGGTTCAGTTTGGAACCCTTGGCTATGTGTGATTGTATGGAGTTTTCACTAGGGGTAGTTGCAGGCTTCCAGGAGTAAGCCTGACCCTAGGGGGGGAGGATGTAAGACCCCTCCGTTTTACTCTTTTGATCGAACAATGTTCTGTTTGGTTATGTCCTATTTTATGTTTGTACTTTGACTTAGAACTTAGTTGCTATTTGATCGCTATCTGTAAAGCAATGTGAATGTTATATTTTGGTGTGATGGTGTATTTTTCTGATGTTATCATTAGGGCATGCTTTGGATTAGCATAGTGGATAATTGAATTAATGAAGTTTATGCTTTTGATCATATTAATGATGTTAGATTCGTTAGTAAGTAATACTGTATTGGTGAAGGGGATGAGATTGCATCACTTGCTTGCGAGCACCCTGCAATCCCAAAATTTCCTCTTCACAGTGTGTTTTAATTATAACATATACATGCATGTGGATATACTCTGTGTTTGCAGGTTGGCAGGTACATGACTTCGACTCCACCTGGTTTCACAGGTTCGAGCGTGTCCATTGCCCAACGGTATTCGATTGGGAGATAGTAGCTAGGTTTTTCATGCCAGGTCATCACCCTAGTCATACTGTGTTGTCGAGTCTTAGTCGGGTTAATTGTTTTATATTGTTCTCTCTCTTCAATTATTTAATTGCAAGTTAAAAAGGGTAATTAAATAGCTGTATGCATTTAACTTGTGAAATTGGAATTAATTTGGTATTATGTTAATAACTTAATTTATTTTATTAATTAATTTAATTTAATTAATAAATAAATCGTGGATTAGATTTATTAATTAATTAATTAAATTGATTGTGTTGAAATTGGATAAGTTGTTCATTTTGAAATTTATGAATTTTATTATGTGAAGTTGAAAAATGGAAAAAAAAAAAGGTTTTAAATTGCATTTTTAGAAAATTGGAATTCAAAAATTGACAAATAGAAGATATTTTCTATTTCTGTTTTCTGAAATTTATTTTAGTTGCTGAATGAGATATTTTGAAAAATTTCTTCATTATGGGATTTTGGAATGAGTTTTCAACAAGTCTTTTTGAGAGGAAATTTTGGAAAAGTTTGAAATTTGAAAGGAGGAAGAGGATTATTATTATTGGATTTCTTGGATATTTGAAAAAAGAAGTTGAATCTATTGGAGGAGCTAGAATTAGAGGAGGGATTCAAAACCACCATTGTCATTCTTCAAGCTTTTGGTTTAGGTTTTCCTTTTTGTTAAATTTATTCTATTTGGTAAAGATTCACAACTTTATTTGCTGGTTGGAAAATATATAATCTTCGTTTGATTTGCAAATGAACCCTTGTGAAATCAAGTTTTAAAAGCTTTGAAAACCTTTCTTTGAAATTGAAATTCTTCAAAAAATGTTTTTTTTATTGAAAATGTTCTTTTTATTTTTTCTGGTTCAATTAAATTTGTATATGCTTGAGAGGTATTTAAATATACAAATATATATGTATATATATACAAGGAATGTATATACATACTCATATATATATATATATATATATTTTATGTGGGGCTTTGCTGTTAAAAAAGTGGATTAGAAAAAACCCATGGTTTTCGAATTTTAACAAAAATCCGCAGAGGGTTTTATTTTTTCAAAAAAAAATAAATAATAAAAATGCTTTAGGGGAGGCGCTGGGGGCTCACCCCCACCGCGCCTCCCATGGGAGACGCATTGGGGGGAGTCACGCCCAGCGTGACCCCTCAGCTGCCACACAGTGGTCAGCTATGTGTTTACACAGCCGATACCACATAGTGGTCGACTATGTTTACACAACCGCCCACTGTGTGGGGTTCGGCTATGTCAACACCGTCGCCCCACCTTAATCCGGCCGCCCCACCTTAATTCGACCACCCATTCAAACCGCTGCCACCTCCTCCAAATGCCGACCCTTGTGCGATCCACGTGGCCATGGAAAGAAATGCGACCAACCCTAATCCTTATGCACGTGCCTCGAGAATTGTGTGGTTCAACCCTAAAGATTGGTGCGCGGTTCGAGGTCAGTCAACTTTGGTTCAAAATCTGAATAAAATAGAATATATTTATATTAATATTATTTATATTATAATATTAATTATTGATATGTATTATATCAATTATAATATGTATTAATAGTAATATTATATTATATAATAATATAATATTATATATATATATATATATATATATATATATATATATTTATGTTTCATAAGATTAAATGGGTATATATATATATAATACATATATATATATATATATATATATAAATGACATAGTTATATATATATATATTATATGTATACATAATTAAGGAATGTTGGTTTATTTTCTTATAGCATGAATTAAATTAAATTGAGCAAATGAAAAATATGATATCTTAAATTAAATTATTATTTTATTTTAAACAATAGATTTGAAAAGGGCAAATATTGGATTTGTAAGTAATGTGTTAATAACGAAATTAATTGATTTATTTTTAAAATGATTTAGTTTGCAAGGACGCATGGTTATTTATTTTAAGGCGATATGTTTTAGTTATAGATGAAGATGCTTATTTTATTATTTAAAGGTAATTAGGAATTTAAATGGTTGGTTTTAATTTCATCCTTTTACTTAACAAGACGTTAAATTAAATGTTATTGATGCAATAAATTACTGAATGAAGTGAGGAAATGGATTTAGAATATCCAAAGGTAGTTTCTTTCAGTGCTTTCAGTGAACTTTTCCTTTGTGCTCTTGTTTTTGGGAATGGAGTTATTGAGTTTAATAAGTCTTCCAAATGGGGTTTTCCATCATGTGGGTTATTGTGTCATGTTTGGTAACTTTTTGTGAGTTCCTTGGGTAGTGCATGGTGTCTCATCAAGCATTTACCTGGTTTCCACGAACGGGGATGTTTTGTGCCTCCTGTGAAAGGAGTGGATTATGTGAGTTTGTGCTTACTTGTAAGGGGTGGTTTGTTATTTTGTTACCTCCAGTGTTTGGAGATGGTTTATTTTATGTCGCCTCCTGAGAAAGGAGTGGTCGTGTTATTTTGGTTGTTGCACTTTGGTACCCTTGGTGTTTGGATGGTATGTGTGTTGTTAAGTAGAAGAGTGGCTTCCGTAGGGGCTAGAGCTCGAAAGAGGTAAACTGGGTAACCTTCGGAGGTGGTTTAATCAAGTGATAACTAAAACAAAACTTAGAAGATAAGGTGGTACTTCTCACTAATCAAGATAATTATGCCTCACTCATAGACACAAGGGCTCGTTTAGACTTGGGATGAGTGGGAAGGCCTAGAATGGCAAGGTCATCTATCTTGTCTGTACGAAAGCTATTTGATTCCGCATAAGTGAGTATGGGGGCCGAGAATTTGGTAGAGGCCACCAGGATAACCCTTAGTGGGGGCTGGAGCCTAGGAAGAATCCCAGAGGATAACCCATGACAAACTGTGTGATGAAACTCTGTCTAGGACAATAGTTGGTATTCGATCTTATGGGTATGGTTTCCTTAACATACCTGATGTGACCATAGTTGGTATTCGATTATTATGGGTATGGTTCTCTTAACATACTTGTTCTGCTTTATTTCTGGAAGCAATGTGACCATGTAGAGTTGTACTTGTGTGGTACTCATGATGCTCTTGAGTTATGCTTATGTTGTACTTATGTGGTACTTGGGTTGTACTTGTGATGTGCTTGTGTGGTACATGTGATTGGATGTGTCAGTTTGGTTCAATGGTGATTTAGCCTGTGTCTAGAGGTAGATGGTCTTGGCTAGGATTCCTTGTTACTATCTCCTAGCATGGGGGGTGGGCCTCTAGGTTCCACCTGGTTGGGTGGCGTGCACCTAAATTCGTTTGGTGCTTTCTTCATGTTCTCGTGGATGAGAATTCCAGTTGGAGAGCTCATCGGATTCAGTTTCAGTTCTTGCTTTATTTCATTTCAGTTGATCTTGTATTATTTTACCCCTCAGTTGTTATCGAGGTGGAAAGTTGTAATTGTAATCTTATTTATTGGATTTGCCTCATTCAGGGAATGAGTGTTGTAACCTTATTGTTTAAGGAATGGATTAATGAAATGGAAAGTTATCTAGTATGCTTTGATGTATTTATCTAGTATGGAATGTATGCGTACTTATTATTTTAAGTAGATAAATGTTATTTATTCAATTATGTTGTTGTGGGTTAAGTGATCTCAGTCTCATAACCTTAGAGGTTGTTTACAATGGGTAGTGAACTTGCATGTTCATTATACTTAAAACAAAAAAAAACTAGCTCGTTTAAGTAGTTAATTGCAACTTCCTCTAGGGTTGCGTGGCGGGGCATTACACAAAATAACTCTTCTTTTAGTTCTAATTTCAATCTTAAAATTTAGTCTTACGTATAAATATAAAATTTATAAAAGCACTTAACGATAAAACAATTCTATTTTTTTCTTCCTATATTTAAACTCAAATAATTCGTTTATAAAATTACTTTCTTACTTTCTTAATTTAAATCTTCAAAATAATATTGCAATTATCATATTATTTATGGAATTTCTATTTTTAATTCTTTACAATTTAATAGGAAATTTTGCATCTACCATTTAACTAAAAATTTATAAATTCCAATAATTTAAAGTTGAAAATAGAACCAATATTACTATTACCCTTCAATAATATATGATATATTATGAAACATTTCTCACCAATTTTGAATAAAGAGTAAATATTGATTATTTATTTTATTATCATCATTTATATTAATGATAATTTATAATTTTTTAGTTTATGACTTTACTATGAATACAATTGTTTACTTTACCTTAATTCATTAAATAATTTACTCTTTTTTGTTTTCAAAATTAAAAAAGAAGATTTCACAACATAAATATTTTTATGGAGTGGAGCTCTGAAGAAAATTATTTTATATAAGAAAGTCAAATCTTATCCTAAAAAATAGTTTGTTTAGTTGTATTTCCATTAGATTTAGCTAAACCAAATTGAAATATTATACTAAAAAAAGTTTTTTTAAGTTCTATTTTCAATCTTAAATTTTAGTCTTACATATAAATATAAAATTTATAGAAGCACTTAATTATAAAACAATTCTAGTTTTTTACTTCCTATTAAAATGTATAAACTTACTTTTTTAATTTAAATCTTCAAAATAATATCGAATCCCCATATTGTTGAGATTTTTTATTTTTACTTCCTTACAATATAAATTAAAAAAAAAGATACAAAATATTACATCTATCATTTAGCAAAAAAACTTATAAATTTCATTAATTTAAACTTTGAAATAAAACCAATATTTCTATACTATTTCAATAATTTTAATTTTATTTGTATTTCCATTAATTAATTGAAATCTTATCCCAAAAAATAGTTCTTTTTTGTTGTATTTCAATTAGTTATATTTTTCATATTTTATTTTTTTGGTAATATTTCAAGGTGATAACGATTTTTTTATGGGCATACTCTATTCAAATAGATAGGTTAAATAAATTTAACTATGAGATCTAATAAATTTAACTATTAGACCTTCAACCTTCCACTGTTCCACAATATATAACATTAGTTTTAAAGCAATATTCTATGCTTTTTAAAAAAATAAATTTCTTTCTAATTTATGTTTTCTTCCACAAATCTCATAATGAAATTCTATTTAAATTTACTTTTATTTATATATCAATTTTCTAATTTAAATTTACTTTTATTTCTACATTAATTTTCTAATTTAAATTTACTTAAATTATTTCTACATCAATTTTCTAATTGACACATATTTGTTGAGCAATTTTTTTGTTCTCCATTCTTGTAACATATTATATCGGATTTTTTTTTGTAAATTAATTATAAGAATAAAAAAATAAAATAGATTTAAATTAACCACTAAAATAACTATTAATTAACACAAACTTTATCAATACTTTATGATTTTATTTTTTTCTTTAGATTTCTTTCAAATTTATTTTTTCTTCCACAAATCTCATAATGAAATGCTATTTAAATTTAATTTTATTTGTGCATGTACATCAATTTTCTAATTGAAAAATGAATGCAACCTGGGTTTCTATATATTTTTTTTAAAGAAGTAATTTACTTTTTCTACGTAATTTATTAAAAAATCTATTTTTTATTTATAAATTTTAATATCCATAAAGCAACTTAAGTTGACTATAATTTATAAGCTCACTAATAACTTATAAAATCTAATAACTTTCTAAAATAATATAACATATTCTAAATACTCTCTTTCATATTTTTTCTTTTTATTTTATTTCTAAAATATATTTGTTGGAAGGATTTATTTTTTTGTACAATCTGAGAAGAGATTCCAAGGTGATAATTTAATATATAAATTTTTTTTTTATTTAATCTTCATAATATTAAAATAATATAATATAAATTTTTTATGTCAAAGGCGTGTCCCTTTACGAACTTTCAAAGTTCATTTTGTCCTTCAACGGATATAAATGCACTAGAGGGCATGGTTGATAGTTCGTTCTTCCACAACCGTTGATTGTAGATGAGATGAGATTTTAACTCAAGTAAATTTTAACTAAAGTGAGGTAAATCTATGAGATTTTAATTGAAGTGAAGTAAATCTAAAATAAAAAAATCCTTTTCAATCCTAAGATAAAACAACTTGTAGCCTGACTAAAAACTTGAGAAGCTTGACGAAAATTCACTTCCACTTCCCCTCACTGGAAATTGCATGGGTTTCCTATCTGTTAACAACACCTCCTCTTTCAATTTTCATGCAAATAATCAACACTTAAACTACAGTTTCATCATCATTATGGTTTTAAAAATCTATCGCGTGTATGTTTATTGTCATTGTGCTTTTGTAATTGTGAATGAATTGAAGAATCCGCTGAAAGAATCTTGAGGTAAATCATTTGCAACAGTTTGTGTTTGATTTTTTCCAATTTTCATTCCTATATTTTTGAATGCCTTATGACCAGAAGATCCAAAGTTAGGTTATCTTGTTACCTTGAAAGAGCATAATCCATGATGTGCACTCTGTGACTGCTTATCTATTTGAATTGTGAAGTTAGTTGAATCAATATTTTGCACACTTGGTAATTTGTTTCGTTCTACCAAAGATATGATATTTTCCTTCTACCAAAGATATGATGTGGGATGAAAATTATATGCCCTAAAAAATGAAATCTTGGTTTTTTTAATTTTTAAGGCAATGACACCTCAAACTAAGTGATCTTTCATGAGAGCTCTATTCAATTCTTAGGAGCTAATGAGATTTAGTATTTTGATAAATCTTTTTCTTAATCGTTAACCCATCTGATAGGAGGGGCAGTAGGTCTGTAAGCAACTCTCAAAATCATGAATTATTTCCTTTGATATGCTTTACCGAAACCAATATCTTACTTCTTAGGTATTTTCTTTTACTTTATACTTTTATCTACTTTTTGAGGGATTCTCAAGGTAATTGCTTGACCGTTGAACATGTGTTTTTGGTGTTCTTCATATAAGACCACAGGCACACGTAAGATTTATTTTCTTACTTAATTCATTTCCCCACCTGGTTTAAGGTAACAATTGTCCTTTCCTTTCTCTCTATGAAGAATGATATTGCTTTATATGTCGTATCACAATACAAAACTTGGTTTAGATTGGTTGTCTATATTTTTTATTAATCACTATAATGTGTTGTTCGATGCTGCCATAACTATAGATTCTGGTGTAGACATTGGTAGATTTTCTTCTCATTCTCTCTTTTTTCCTCTTTAGATTTAAAGAATGAATTTTGTGTCCTTTTTTAGAAAAATCATGAACAAAATACCCCTGGAACTTATAAATTTGAGTCAGTAGGTTTGTGCAAACTCTATTGTTAGTTGAGAGAGGGATATCGGCATTAATAAAAATACCTCTTTCTCTTCATCCTTAAAGATCTCTCGTTATGGATCCATAAATTCTCCCTGACTTGGTTATGTTACACCATGCAATAATTAATCTCTATTTTTCAGTAGATGATTGTGTATGGTGGTAGTCATGGTGAATACAAATTATCACAAAACTATTTTGTATTAATTAATATCCTTGATGTATAATTAGGTTTATTTCAACTATTCTTTAATTTTGGTTCATTTAATCTTGATTTATATTTTTTTTCATTTGTTGATTAAGGTGGTCTTTGCATATATAGTAATGACAATGGACTTTTATTGTTCAAATAAATAGTAGATATAACTAAATTTTTGTGATGGAACTAGGATAGAGCAATTCTATTCCGCATTGAATGAAGTTGGTTCCCAAAAATCATCTGTGTGGCTCCCACATGGTAGTATATCCTGATAAGTAAAGGAACAATTTGTGACTAGATACTCATAAACATTTTAGATGAGAAAGGGATCAATAATTTATATTTTACATGAAATTAGGATATTAGAGGATGCTAACTAGAGTCCTATTAGTCAAGTTTTCCCCTTTAACCTTGGTTTAAATATATTTACAATTGATGCCAACAAAACAAATGATGACAACAAGCACTGATTTAAAGATGACATAAGCCAAACTCTAAATTTAAGGATCAAAGCTCTATTAGCTCTTATGTTTGAGCTTAATGCTTTCTTTTTCTTATTTATGTAATTTAAATTTCTGAGAAGCTCAAACATGATTTTTTTTCTCTCCATGAGTTATATGAGCTGCCAATGTCAAATATTATGCCTCCTAACCTTCTTTCATCTCCATCCTTTGAAAGAAGTTGGTTCCCAAAAATCATCTGTGCTAATCCTGAGGCCGCTGATGACTCTATTTGGGAGGAAGTGGAGAAGAAGAATCTGAAGGATTTGAGGGAGGAGTATGAAGAAGTTGTTATTGGTGGTATCCAAAGTTTGACAATAGGTGGTCTAGATCATAGTTTTTTGGTGATAAAAGTCAAAATTTATAATTTTACTAGTATTTAATTTCACTTGATCACTGTTCCAACTTATTTAATTTAACAATGGATATGCTTTCCAAGTATTTAGGAATGGAGAAATTCCTTTATTTTTCCACTATTGTAAATATTCCAAAGCCTCTATTTATTATATCTGAAATAATGACAAGGCCTACAAATGCAAACACAAGGCAAATGTATGCTGAAAAAGAGGTTTCATTAATGTTTGACATCCATTAGGTGGTAGATGGATATGGGGCCAAAAGTAGTTACCTCACAAATTTCATCTCAAGTCAGGGTTCTCTAGTTGTTATGTTAAGCAAAGAAAAGTCGGGGTTGTAGCCATGTTGAAGATAGGAAATGTTTTTATCATAAGTCTTTTGATGCTTGTGTTGTAGCCACATAGTATGTGAATAAGTGTTCAGTTCATCACCTTTTATCTGTAGAAATTGGCCCATGGAAAATGGTTGTAACCTTTAATTCTACAATAGAAGCTTCTATTTTACAATTTGATCTTGATTGACCAAAACTCTGCAGTATTAACCCTTCTCAAATATGATGTAGTTATCAAAAAACTTACTAGAGTTTCTAGGGTATCAAATATTACAATTTGATAATAGCTAGAGCAACTGACAATTTACTAGGACTTAATGATTTGTTGGTCTGATAGTGAGCCACCTTTAGAAGATGTGTGTAGATTTAACACTCCCCTATCCAGATCTTTCAATTGCTGCAGGTTTGTGATTATTTTTCTCTCTGTATGAAGAGGGTGTGAGGATGATAGGTGTTGGTAAATGGTTTAAATCTGCCCTGGTAAATCACAATTTCTTGTTTTATTGTGGTCTTCTTGAAGGGTATTAGTATAGCCAACTTACTAAACCAGTCAACAAACAAAAACAAGTATTAGTATAGCCAGTGATTAGCAGGCTTAATATTACCACACAACAATCATCCATGGATAAATTTCTACACATCACAACTGGCTTGGAAATATTTTTTGATTTTTTTCTCATCTTATATGGTATTAGCGACTTTTGCATTCCATACTTCTATGGTCTACCCACTTTGGGGAAAACTTTTCTTTCTTTTGTTGACTCCACATTTTTCTTTGCTTGCCAAATTTGTAAACATTTGCATGGGGGAATGCACTACCAAGCTTAGAAGAATATCTGACAAATGACATTCTTTAGGGTACCGTTCCTTAAATAATTCACCTGGGCTGTGATTCAATCTCACCCAAATAGTATACTTTGTAATTTTTTTATTTTTTTTAATTCACATTTTTCTTTGCTTGCCAAATTTGTAAAAAATTGCATGGGGGGAACGCACTACCAAGCTTTGAAGAATATTTGACAGATGCCATGCTTTAGGGTACAATTCCATAAAGAATTCACCTGGGATGTGATCAACCCTCACCCAAGTAGCCTAGTTGAACCGAGCTCATCATCATGGCAATAACTCCACCTTAGCGCTGGACCATGGCTAGCTGATTTTTTTTGGTTCTTCGTAGCTACTGTGGTTTTTAGGGTAATAATCACATCCACCAAATTTAATGGCTTTGTTGCATGATCATGATAGATAGTCATATTATCATCATGATGACCTAGTCTAATGTCAAACCATTTACCTTACAACTTTGCTTTTTTTATTTTACTGGGACATAACAATAACCCTATTAACTACATCTTTTAAAATTAGTTATTGTTCTGCTTTCTGGATTGCATATAAAGTTTCTTGGGTTGCAATATTTTATTCTTCAAATTAAATATGTTCATTAATAGTATGATTGTTACCTTGCAAAACTCACAAATTTAAGAGCTAGCAAGGGGGCGTTAATTTATTAAGTGGTTCTACATCATGTAAATTTTGCACAAATATTGTTTTCATTCTTTACTTTTGCCAATCCTTTCCAGTTCCATTTTAGTGTAGCAAATTTTTCTTCCTTACCTTTGTCAAAATTTATGTCCTCTTGAATTTGTTTCATCTTTTTCTGTCAATTCAACCTTTTAGTCCAAGGCTTCATTTTATGTTGTTTGTGAGACCATCTTCCATTTTTGGAATTATGATGCTTATTTCTGGTTTGTAATGACACCTTGTAGATACCTGTACTACAAATTTGAAAAATAAAAACCCCAACCATGATAAATGTAGAAAATTTTGATACATACTTACAAGAGCTTGGCGGTAAGCTTGAACAAATGCCCTAGCCAAGACTCCAAAGCTCAACAAAATCAAGTTTTCCAACAATCTTGCAACCTACCATTGTATAAACTAGATGTAATTCAAGATATTGATTCAAATGTGTTTGCAACATTTGATAAACCAACACAATCAAGAATTTATTTTGATGCAAAACATTAACTGCTATATATGAGCTCCCAAAGGATTGCAAATTCATAAGACAAAGCATGTAATATTTCCTTACCAGAACAAGAGAATCAGAACTAATGTAACATTCTACCATGCAACCCTAGAGGAAGTTGCAATTAACTACACAAACAAACTATTTTTTTTTTAAATATAATTAATATGCAAGTTCACTACATGTTGCAACAACCTCTAAGGTTATGAGACTGAGATTACTTATTAAACCACAACAACAATAATAAAATGAAACCACAACATTTAATTACTTATGAAATTAAGAACACATACATTCCATACAAGATAAATTCATCAAAGAAAATAAAGACACCATAAGATATCGATTAACAATACGATTACAAATCTCATTCCTTGAATGAGGTAGATCCAAAAGCATGATTACATAATACAACTTCCACCTCGATAATAGAGAGGGGTAATAAATTACAAGATTAAGTGAAACAAATAAAGCATAAAAGTAACTGGATCACACAAGCTCTCCAACTAGAAATCTCGTCAACACGAACAAGAAGAAAGCCCAACAGAGTAAGGTGCACACCACCCAACCAAGTGGAACCCAAAGGCCCACCACCCATGCTAGGAGATAGTAACAAGTATTCTTAGACAAGACCAACTACCTCTAGACACAGGTTGAAACATAACTAATACAACCAAGCACATGAACCATACAAGGTACAACTCTAACATGGTCACATTGCTTCTGCATATAAACAAATCAAGTATGTTAAGAGAACCATACTCATAATAATCAAGTACCAACTACAAGTACACCACAACACTATTGACATGAATTAAATTGTTGTAGTTATCACTCGAATAAACTACCTCCAAAGGTTACCCAGTTTACCTCTCATGGCTCTGGCCCCTAACGAAAGTCATTCTTCTACTTAAAAACATACCAGACATAACCAAACACAAAGGAAACCCAATTGCATACAAACAAGACATCACGACCACTCCAACACTAGGAGGAAACATAAAAATAACTCACTCCAACTCAGGAGGTAACAATGATATCAACACCACTCCTTACAAGGAGCCACAATTCACATAATCCACTCCTTCCACAGGAGGCACAAGACATCCCCGTTCGTGGAAACCGGGTAATAGCATTGTCACAACTCAAGCACTAACCAAGGGAATATCAAATGGTTGACCTCACAAAACAACAACTCCCAAACTCTAGGGTCCTCTGGAAGACTTACAAATTAAAGAAACTTAACCCATTTCCCCACACATGAACACAGAGGAAATAAACACGTAAGGAACTTGCGAGGAAAATAGCTAATTTTTGGATATATTAAACCCACTTCCTTAATATAGCTTAGTAGTTTATTGTCGAATGAAACTAATTTAATAATGCCTCTGCAGACAAAGGAAGACATTTAACCCAAATATTTAATTCCCTAATTACTTTTTCAATAATAATGAAATGAACATTTACTTCATCCATTCCAAACAGGTTGACAACATGATACGACAAACCACATCTTTAAAACCCTATCAGGAAGCCTTAACAACCCTTTCTAATTAATTTCCCCCCCAAAGCGATAAAATAAGGAATTACATTTAAATAAACAATTTAATCAGAGTTAAATCTACTTCGGATTTCCTGAATCCACTTCTTAGTTAACCTTCGATACTTTATTGCATTTAATAAAACTGAGTTGAACAACGACTCTATCAGACAAAGATGAAATATACACCAAATATTTGATTCTCTAATTGCTTTTAATTTAATATAAAATAGACATTTATTTCAATCATTCAGAAAATATCATTTCAAAATAAATAACTATTTCCTCTTTTCCAAAATATATATTGCTTTCAAATCCATTAATTCATCTATTATTTTAGAATCAAATATTTAATCCTTAATTGTTTGCAAATCATAATAAAATAAATTTTTACTCCTTTGATTTAAAATATATCATTTTAAAATATCTACACCTCCTTTGCAAAATTAAACATTTTAAAAACAATTAAACTTGTTATTAAAACATATTACTCTTAAATGCAATATTTGTCCTTTTCAATTTATTATTCTAAAATAAAAATCCATAATTTGACTATAACATTTAGATATAAAATTTTCTCAATTATATTACACATGCCACTAATTAAATCACCTTTTAATAAATATTAATATTTTAATATTATAAAATATAATATTTAAAATATTATATATCTACTTATTAACAATAAATATTAATATTTTAACATTATAAAATATAATATCAAATATTATTAAACAATATTTAATATTATAAAATATAATATTTTTATTTATAAAAAAAAAAAACCAATTGAAATTAGGGCACAGGTTTCCTCGGGCCGCACACGCATTTCGAGAAGGGAGGCGGTAGACGTATTTTCTATAGGGTGGTGACCGACTCAATCTACAACCGATGCTAACCCTGGGCCGACTGTGGGTAACACAGTTGGATCCCCCTAAGGGGCGTGGCCGGGGCGAGGGGTGTTGGGGAAGGGGTTGTAGTGGAGGCTCATCCTCCACAACCATCCCCTGTGTGGGGGCGGTGCTGGGGGCAGCACCTCCCACAACTTCCCCCCAAACCCTCCAAAAACACATTTTATTAATATTTTAAATATATATATATATATATATATTTTGTGCCAAAACTTGCAAATCTCAAAAATCCAAAACTCGAATTTTTATTAAAACAAGGGTTTCATATATTTAAAGAAAAAAAACAGGATAAGCTCAAAACCAAACATATATATTTAATATATATATATATATATATATATATATATATATATATATATATATATATATATATATATATATATATATATATATATATATATATATATATATACTTATATATGTATATATTTAAATACCACATAAGTAATTTGAAAGATTCATTGAAGAAGTAAAGCTTAAAATGGTAATTTTCAATCCATAATACCATTTTTTTTCTTGAAGACATTTATTTTCAATCAGAGGTTTTCCTTCAATTTTAAATGCATGATTTAAAATGGGTTCTATTTGTAACCAAACAGAGGTTTTGAATGTTTCCAAACAACATACTAAAACCTTGAAACTTTCAAAATGAAAACTTACAAATAAGAATAAAACCTGAATTAAAAGCTTGAAGACTGCCAATGGTGCTCTGGATTCCTCCTCTAATTCCAGCTCCTTCAACAGATTCCACCTCTTTCCAATCCAAAACCAAAATAGCCAAAATTTCTTTCCTTCCCTAAATCTCCATTTTTCATCCTTTTTCAAATTTTTATCCAAAATCCCAATAATAGCCAAAAAAAAATGGAAAATATCCATTCAACCACCATAATTAATTTTCAGAAACAAAAACAGAAAATATCTCCAATTTTCAATTTTTCACATTTAAAATTTTCAAAAATGAAATTAAAACCCTTTCTCAAATTTCAAACTTAATTTCAATTCAAAATAACTATTAATTCCCAAAATGAATAACTTAATTCAAATCAACACAATTAATTTAATTAATCAATAAAATAAATCTAATCCAAGATTAAATTATTTTATTAATTAAATTAAATTAATTAATAAATTAAATAACATTTTTCACATTATAACCAGATTAATTAACTCAACAACATAACTACTTAAGCCATTTATTCACCTTTTCTAACTTGCAATTAAATACAATCTAGGTAGATTAAACAACATTTAAATCAATAGAACCAGACAAAAACCGACAACACACTATGACCAGGGTAATGACTTGGCACATAAAACCTAGCTACTATCTCCCAATCAAATGTCGTTGGAAATGGACACACTCAACCTTGTGAAATAAGGTGGAGTCAATGTCCTGTACATGTTAACCCGTGAACAAAAGTATATTGCACATGTATATTTGCATCATATAAAACACACTGTGAAGAGGGAATCACAAAATCATAGGGCGCTCACAAGCAAGTGATGCAATCCCGTCCCCTTCACCAATACAATATTACCAACTGACGAATCTAACATCAATAATATTATCCAAACATAAAACATCATTAATTCAAATATTCACAATGCTAATCTAAAGCATGTCACAATGATACATCAGAATAAATTACCATCACATCAAAATAGCAAAACGGAGGGGTCTTACAACTAATCTTTCTGGGTCTTATCAAATATTTCATTGGTATCTTATGGTTTTATGAATCCATGTTGTTTAAGTGTCTGTAAGTGTGATTGGATTTTTTGAGATTCTATTTTTCTTTTATCTGTATTGTAAGAGATGCACAGTATTCAATTTTTTTTATGGCTTTTTTTATTCTAAAAGAATTGTGTTGTTATATGTAGGAAGATTGGATTTGGTTTGTGTTATTTTTACAAAATACCTCCTTCATTAGGGCTTCATTGACAACAAGACACAAATTGTGCATAATATTCAAGTATTTCACTTGCTCTGATTGTAGTGACTTTTTAATAATTATATAGTATATATCTTATATTTACTATTAAAATTATTAACAATATATATTATAGTGAATTGTAAATATTTCCTTATGGGAACAAGAGAATCAGAACTAATCTTTCTGGGTCTTATAAAATATTTCAATGGTATCTTATGTTTTTATGAATTCATGCTGTTTAAGTGTCTGTAAGTACGATTGGATTTTTTGAGATTCTATTTTTCTTCTATATGTATTGTAAGAGATGCACAATATTCAGTTTTTTAATGTAATTTTTGATTCTAAAAGAGTTGTGTTGTTATCTGTAGGCAGATTGGATTTGGTTCGTGTTATTTTTACAAAATACCTCTTTCGTTAGGGCTTCATTGACAACAAAACACAAATTATGCAAAATCTTCGGGTATTTCACTTGCTCTGATTGTAGTGACTTTTTAATAATTATATAGTATATATCTTATATTTACTATTAAAATTATTAACAATATATATTATAGTGAATTGTAAATATTTCCTTATCGAAACAAGAGAATCATAATTAATCTTTCTGGGTCTTATCAAATATTTCATTGGTATCTTATGGTTTTATGAACCCATGTTGTTTAAGTGCCTCCTTATTCCAACATCAAACTTCTATATTGAAATATTCTATACTACCCCATCTTTATTATGCTAATATGATCTTATGAGATGTGTTTTCCTATTTCCAAATCTTCAATAGGCTTTCTTGTAGTTCTACAAGACAAAAGGTGGAAAATGTAGACAACAATTAATCTCCTCTGTGAGTATTTTTTGACTTGGGCTTCTCGCTCACAGCTTGCCAATGGATATCATGGCTTTAGGAGTCTCCCATTTTTAAATTTTAGTTACAAAATTATTTCAACTAGTTTACTTGGAATGTTCATAAATGCATTGATACCAATGAAATGACCCTCTGAAATATTAGAAAAAAATTGAATTGGAATATGGAAAACATTAGAAATATGTGAAAATAAGGTTAAAAGTTGTTTCTAAACACTTATTGGGGATACAAGAGCATAATAAGCTTGTTTTGTAAAGTATGTAAATGAGCTACCAATGTCAAATCTTATGCCTCCTAACCTTTTTTCATCTCCATCCTTTGAAATAAGTTGGTTCCCAAAAATCATCTATGTGGCTCCCACATGGTAGTATCTCCTCACAAGTAAAGGAAAAATTTGTGACTAGATACTCATAGATATTTTAGATGAGAAAGGGTTCAATAATTTACATTTTACATGAAATCAGGATATTAGAGGTTGCTAACTAGAGTCCTATTAGTCAAGTTTTCCCCTTTATCCCTAGTTTAAATATATTTATAGTTGATGCCAACAAAACAAATGATGACAGGAGGCATTGATTTAAAGATGAAAAAGGATAAACTCTAAATTTAAGGATCAAAGCTATTAGCTCTTATGTTTGAGCTTAATGCTTTATTTTTCTTATTTCTGTAATTTAAATTTTTGAGAAGCTCAAACATGAAATTTTTTCTCTCCATGAGTTATACAAGCTGCCAATGTCAAATATTATGCCTCCTAACCTTCTTTCATCTCCATCCTTTGAAAGAATTTGGTTCCCAAAAATCATCTGTGCTAATCCCGAGGCTACTGAAGACTCTATTTGGGAGGATGCAGAGGAGAGCTTGGGGGAGGAAGTGGAGAAGAATAATTTGAAGGATTTGAGGGAGGAGTATGAAGAAGTTGTTATTGGTGGTATCCAAAGTTTGACAATAGGTGACCTGGATCATAGTTTTTTGGTGATAAAATTCAAAATTTACAGTTTTACTAGTATTTAATTTCACTTGATCACTGTTCCAGCTTATTTAATTTAACAATGGATATGCTTTCCAGGTATTTAGGAATGGAGAAACTACTTTATTTTCCACTATTATAAATCTTCCAAAGCCTCTATTTATTATATCTGAAATAATTACAAGGCCTACAAATGCAAACACAAGGCACATGTATGTTGATAGAGAGGTTTCATTAAAATTTGACATCCATTAGGTGGTAAATGGATATGGAGACAACAATAGCAACCTCACAAATATCATCTCAAGTCAGGGTTCTCTAGTTGTAATGTTAAGCAAAGAAAAGTTAGGGTTGCATCCATGTTGAAGATAGGGAATGTTTTTTATCATAAGTCTTTTGATGCTTGTGTTGTAGCCACACAATAGGCGAAGAAGTGTTCAGTTCATCAATTTTTATCTGTAGAAATTGGCACATGGAAAATGGCTGTAACCTTTAATTCTGTAATAGAAGCTTTTGGATTACAATATGATCTTGACTAACCAAAACTATGCAGTATTAACCCTTCTAAGATCTGATGTAGTTATCAAAAAAATTACTAGAGTTTCTAGGGTATCAGATATTACAATTCGCCAACAACTAGAGCAGCTGACAATTTACTGGGACTTAATGATCTGATGGTCTGATAGTGAGCCACCTTTAGAAGATGTGTGTAGATTTAACAATCCCTTGTCCAAATATTTCAATTGTTGGAGGTTTGTGATTATTTTTCTCTTTGTATGAAGAGGGCATGAGGATGAAAGGTTCTGGTAAATGGTTTAAATCTGCCCTGGTAAATCACAATTTCTTGTTTGATTGTGGTCTTCTTGCAGGGTATTATTATAGCTAGCTTACTAAACAAGTCAACAAACAAAAAGAAGTATTAGTATAACCAGTGATTAGCAGGCTTAATATTACCACACAACAATCATCCATGGATAAATTTCTACACATCACAACTTGCTTGGAAATATTTTTTGAGTGTTTTCTCATCTCATATGTTATTTGCGACTTTTTCATTCCATACTTCTATGGTCTACCCACCTTGGTGAAATTTTTTCTCTTTTTTGTTGACTCCACATTTTTCTTTGCTTGCCAAATTTGTAAACATTTGCATGGGGGAATGCACTACCAAGATTAGAATAATGTTTGACCTAGATGCCATGCTTTAGGGTACCATTCCAGAAAGAATTCACCTGAGATGTGATTCAATCTCACCCAAATAGTATACTTTGTAAAATTTACTTCTTTTTTTTTTAATTCACATTTTGCTTTGCTTTCCAAATTTGTAAACATTTGCATGGGGGGGAATGAACTACCAAGATTTGAATGATATTTGATAGATGCCATGCTTTAGGGTACAATTCCATAAAGAATTCACCTAGGATGTGATCAACCCTCACCCAAGTAGCCTAGTTGAACCCAACTCATCATGGCAATAACTCCACCTTAGCATTGGACCATGGCTAGCTGATTTTTTTTGGTTCTTCGTAGCTACTGTGGTTTTTAGGGTAATAATCACATCCACCAAATTTACTGGCTTTGCTGCATGATCATGAAATATAGTCATATTATCATCATGATGACCTAGTCTAATGTCAAACCATTTACCTTACAACTCTGCTTTTTTTATTTTACCGGGAAATAACAATAACCCTATTAACTGCATCTTTTAAAATTAGTTATTGGTCTGCTTTTTGGATTGCATATAAAGGTTCTTGGGTTGCAATATTTTATTCTTAAAATTAAATATTTTCATTAATAGTATGATTTTTACCCTGCAAAACTCACAAATTTAAGAGCTAGCAAGGGGGCGTTAATTTATTAAGTGGTTTTACATCATGTAAATTTTTCACCAATATTTTTTTCATTCTTTACTTTTGCCAATCCTTTCCAATTCCATTTTAGTGTAGCAAATTTTTCTTCCTTATCTTTGTCAGAAGTTATGTCCTCTTGAATTTGTTTGATCTTTTTCTATCAATTCAACCTTTTAGTCCAAGGCTTCATTCTATGTTGTTTGTGGGACCATCTTCCATTTCTTTTTATAATGGTTAAGCATTTATTCAATGAACCAAATCTTTTGAGTTTGTAAATTCAATGCTAATTTCTCTATGTACATATTGCCTAATTTTCCTTTCTTTTAATGTTTAAAATTACAACTTCTATCTAGAATTTTATTGTTACTATAATAAAATCTTGAGTTTTGATTCAAACCTCTTTCATCAAGTTAGTGAACATATAGACATATCCCCTATCCCCAATGCTCTATTTGGGAGCACCTTGCAATTTTGGATAGAAATAAGGATGAAACACCCCTCCTACTATTCTTGGCCACCAGTGAGGGTGACCCATCTATCCTTGGGACATGTAGTCTTCTCTTGTATGCTTCTTGTCCCAAAAGAGCCCAAACTGTTTTGGTATTACCAGGTGTCCCTGAAAGATGGAACAATAGAAAAAACAAATAGAAACATAAATGATAGTTTTTTTTGATAATTGAGCCTTAACCAATTTTGGTTAGGGAGGACAATTTCATAAAACATAATGGCAAGTCACAGCCCACGGAGTGATGGAATGAATCTAGTCACTTCAACCTAGTGCAAGGGAGATCCTTTTAGCCTCTACAACAGGTGGTAAACTATTTAGATGAAAAATAGAGACCTAAATTAAAGGTATCATCTTTAGTCTTTTATTCCCATGTTGTGCAAGTTATTTCCACAGATATTCTAGGACAAGCACAATTAGAGACTATTATATATATAGAAATACATAAAATGCAAGAAATTCCCAAAAGAACTAAATCATCATTCAAAATCGGTGTGCTAATTGATTTTCTTAAAATACAAAGCAAAGGTAAATGAACACCATTAAACCCCAGCAAAACCATTCTTAGCCTCTTATCATTTTCAAACTTAGCTGGATCCACAAATAGATGGTATCTTATGGTTTTATAAATCCATGTTGTTTAAGTGTCTCCTTATTCCAACATCAAACTTCTATACTAAGATATTCTATACTACCCCATTTTTATTATGCTTATATGATATTATGAGATGTGTTTTCCTATTTCCAAATATTCAATAGGATTTCTTGTAGTTCTATTGGAAAAAAGGTGGAAAATGTAGACAACAATTAATCTCCTATGTGAATATTTTTTGACTTGGGCTTCTCGCTCACAACTTGCCAATGGATATCATCCATATTTTTACATACCCTTCGCTTACCTTCTTAGCGGTTGTGACAAGTTGTTAATACAATTGGGGAGTTTATTTAAACCTCTGAACCATTTTCAAGTATATTCAAGTGTTGCAGCTATGACAAGTTGCCTATGAAATTAGGGAGGTTATTTAACCTTTCACACCATTCAAGTCCAAGTGTTGCAGCTGTGACAAGTTGCCTATAGAATTTGAAAGGTTATTTAACCTTTCACTCCATCTCAAGTCCAAGTGTTGCAACTATGATAGGTTACCAATGGTATCAGGGAGGTTATTTAAACATATACACTGTTCTATGTCCAAGTGTTGCAGCTATGACAGGTTGACAATGGAAGTAGGGAAGTTATTTAAGAATTCACAACCTCCCGAGCTCAAGAGTTGTAGCTATGACAGGTTTCCAATGGAATCAGGGAGGCTATTTAAGATTTTAAATCCTTCCAAGTTCTAAGAGATGCAACTGTGACAAGTTGCCAATGGAATCAGGGAGGTAATAAATGATGATAACAGGCACCGATTTAAAGATAAAAAAAGCCAAACTCTAAATTTAAGGATCAAAGCTATTAGTTGTTATGTTTGAGCTTAATGCTTTCTTTTTCTTATTTCTATAATTTAAATTTTTGAGAAGCTCAAACTTGAATTTTTTTTCTCTCCATGAGTTATACAAGCTGCCAATGTCAAATATTGTGCCTCCTAACCTTCTTTTATCTCCATCCTTTGAAAGAAGTTGGTTCCCAAAAATTATCTGTGTGGCTCCCACATGGTAGTATCTCCTAATAAGTAAAGAAAAATTTGTGACTAGATGCTCATAGACATTTTAGATGAGAAAGGGTTCAATTATTTACATTTTACTTGAAATTAAGATATTAGAGGTTGCTAACTAGAGTCCTATTAGTTAAGTTTGCCCCTTTAACCTTGCTTTAAATATATTTACAATTGATGCCAACTCATCATCTCCACACAATGCCGCATTGCATAAAATTTCTTGCTTGATTATTCTATCATGCTCAGCCTGTTCAATAGTAACAAATTAACATCAACTACTATACTACATCTTGAACGAAGTTCAAAATCTGCATCATCATTTACCTTTGACTTGTGCTCATGAAATGTAAACATTCTTCTCTCAAAATCAAATTCAAGTTGAAAATCAGATTGAGAAGTCTTATCATTATTGAATTGGCATTATGTAATTTAATTCTAGGAATATTCATTGTGGTTTGGGATACTCTTAGTTTTTTGTAATAATCATAATTTGTTGTCATAGTATTCAATCAACAAATTAGCATTCGGTTTGGGAGTAGATGCAATACACATATTTTGATTTTCATATTTTAGTTTTCAATATCCAAACTTAAGATATAAAAAAAAAAAAACACTTAAATTTCTTAGATATTTTAGATTCCCAGCTTAAACAATCATATCATGTTTTTAGATTTTGATGCTGCCCCAACAAGCTTCATAACTCAAATGACTTGCAAACAATACCAATAGTAACAAATAGGTCTAATTATGTCATAGACTAAGCAATGTCATATAATTTACTTGCAGGCCAATCACTTCAAATGTCTTCCAACTTCGTCATGCCTACACTCACAACAAATGCCATTTTCAACATCCTTTCAGGCATGCCAAATGTAGATCTATTGCTACAAGTTCTATCTATTGATACCATTGAACAACCTCATGCTACGCTTGTCAAGTATCATATCCAATTGTTAGATGAGACACGCACACATCATGTAATACCCCTTCGTTTTGATCTTTTGTGCGAACTATGTTATTTCTTTTCTATGCTTTAGTTGTGGGTTGTACTTGGACTACGTACTTGGTTACAGTGGATAACTATTTATCGGATGTATTTTGATGTGATGATACTTTACTTTGATGTGATTATTTTTCCATGTTTGGAATTAACAGTATGGATATTTAATTTATGATGTTTTATGCTTTCGACTATGTTGCTATGTTAGATGCGTCAGTTAGAATTATTGTATTGGTGAAGAGGATGGTATTGTATCACTCGCTTGCGAGTGCCCTGCGATCTCGTGATTTCCTCTTCACGGTGTGCTTTAGTTTTGACATGTTATATATATGGATATGATCTTTGTTTGTAGGTTGACAGGTACCGGACATCGACTCCACCTGGTTTCACAGGTTCGAGCGTGTCCAATGCCCAACGACATCTGATTGGGAGGTAGTAGCTAGGATCCCCGTGCCGAACCGTCACCCTAGTCCTAGTGTGTCATCTATTGTTAGTCAGTTTAAGTTGTTTGATTTGAGTCTTCTGGCTTTAACTTTAAATTTTATGTGTAATTTAAGAAAATGGCAAATAGATATATTTATAAATACTCTTATTGTTAAATTTAGCAATTTCCTTGTGATTATGTTGCAATGAAATATATGTTATTATTATTTTAATCTAATTAGTAAATAATTTAATCGTTGAATTAATTTATGTTATTGATTGATTAAATTCAGGATTGTTACAAGAGTTAAATTAATCATTTTGGATGATTTATGTTATTTGGGCAATTGAAAGTTAGAGAAAAAAGAAATGAAATTGAAGTCAAGTTGAAAAGTTGAAATTCAAAAAATTCAAATTTTCAAAAATTCATAAAAATAGATATTTTTGTTCATTTTTGAATTTATGAGGGTAGTTGGGTTTTTAGGGTAAAAATCCTTATGGCATTGAATTAGCTACAGAATTTTGGGGAGAGATCTTGAGTTTGGATTTTGCAAAAAATAAATGGATTGAAAATTGTGAGAGAAAATTTGGCAAAATTTTGTGAGAGTTTGGATTGGAGTGACAAAAACCTTGGAGGAATTGGGATTTGAAAAGAAGAGGAAAGGCTGAACACAATTGGGTCTTCATCAAACTCCTTTGGATCAGGTTCTCCTCTCTTTTATTTTGTGTTCTTGGAATTATAAGTTTTAATTTGTTGAATGTTGAAAGAATTCTGTTCTTTCCATGGCTGTGTATTTTTATTATGGTTATTCTTTCTTAAAAGGAAAATAGATTTTTGTTCTTTCTATGGCTATGCATTTTTATGATCATTTATAACTTATGAAAATTCGACCTGGGTGGGGTTATGCTGGCCGAAATTTTAAAATGTCTGATTTTATTTTATTTTGCTTTAAAAAAAATATATATTCTCTGGGAAAACGAAATTCGTTTTGGGTCTTTGAATCAAACTTTATTGTAAAAAAATAAAATTTTTAAACAAAAAAATGAATAGGGGAGACACAGGGGGCTTGACCCCCACCGTGCCCCCATGGGAGGCGGGTGAGGGGAGCCGCGCCCTGCGCATGTAACTCCCCCACCATTCCCCCTTCCACCACTCCCTTCGCATGTAGCACAGTCGTGGGACGACTGTGTGTTACACACAGTCACCCCCATTAATGGGGACAGCTGTGTGTAACACACAGTTGTCGGCGCGGCCAATGTGCGGCTAGTAAAGACATTGGCATGGGCGTAAAGAAAATTAGGGCTTCGCCCTTATTAGATTTTCAACTCTGTTTTCTTTTAAATTCGCTTTTCATTTATTTTGTTTTATTATTATATTCATTTTATTAATAGTTTATTAATATGTATATTATATATATATATATATATATATTTAATATTAAATATAATATTTGATATTAAATATATGTATATATATATATTATTAAAATATTAATAAGATATAATATTTTATTATTATTCATAATATTATTATTATTAATTACATCCGTATAATTAATAATAATAATATTATAGTAATAATACTTTTTTTGGATATTTAATGATGGGTTTGGATTAAAGTGTGATCAAGTAATTGAAATAAATAAGTAGTTGTTTTAGTGGTTTTGTTTTTTTTCTTCAAAAGGGGAAATTATTCTTGGGCAAACGGGTTATGCCATTTTACTATATTTTATTATGGGGTATTTTCCTAAATGTTAGTGTTAAATCAACGTCTTACTGGAAGGTTAACTCGATTAGTTAAACATTTGTTCTTTTTATATAGACCCTTTTAATCTTCTAAATGTTATTTTGAAACATAGAGATATCATTGAACTTTAGTTAAACCCAAACATTTGAGTTGTATTTTATTCTTGTCTTGAATTATTAAATGCAGTGAATTATTGAATATGTGTGAAGTATGGGTTTAGTGAACCCAAAGTAGAGTTTAATTACTATCCTTGCATTGAATTACGTGCGTATTATCAGGAAATGTGAGTCTGATTCTTGACAAGTCTTCCAGTGGAGTTTTCTTTTGGTGGGTTGTCTTTTGGGTAAAGTCAACCATAGATGGCTTAGGGTAGTGCGTTAACCAAGTGGTTTCCCGGTTATCACGAACCGGAGGGTATTTGAACTGCGTGTCTTGGTTAGGGATGTGGTATCCTTTTTGGTCGCACTTGTGTACCCTTGAGTTGTGGAGTTGTTCCACGTGTTGTCTTAGAGGAGTGGCTTGTAACGGGGGCCGACACACAAAGTGGTGCCAGGATAACTCGTTGCAAGTTAGTTAATCCAGTGATAACTAAAATTAAATGGTTAGAGCATCATGTAGTTTCAAACATCTAAATAAGATAATTATGCCTCGTACGTGACCACAAGGGCTTGTAAAGACTTGGGTTGGGACGGGAAGGCCTGGAATGGCAAGATCGTTATCTTGTCATTATGAAAGATAACTGATTCCGCATTAGTTTACATGAGTGGCCGGAAGTCGTGAGAGGTTACCAGGATAACCCAAGATGGGGGCCGGGACCTAGGAAGACTCACCAGGATAACCCATGTAACATTGTGATGACACTTCTCCTAGGTCGACAGTTTGTTCGCATTAGAGATGTAATTGATTATGTCAAAATTCTAGAAGCATGTAACCTTTGTGTTAGAATGTCATGGTATTTATTTTAGTTCAGTTGTGTCAGTCTATGTATTGTGCTAGACGTCCTTGGTTAGGAATCCTTGTTACTACCTCCTAGCATGGGGGTGTGGGCCCCTTGGGTTCCACTTGGTTGGGTGGCGTGCACCTAGTCTGTTGGGTTCCTTCTTCATGTTCTTGTGGACGAGACATCCAGTTGGAGAGCTCGTTGGTTCCTGCATCTTGTTCCTTTTCACTTCAGTTATTTTATATTATCTTTACCCCTCATGTTATTGAGGTGGAATTTGTAATTGTAACCCTTATCTTATCGGACTTGCCTCATTCAGAGAATGAGTGTTGTAATCTCTTGTAATTGAACTTTTAATGTTGAATTAATGCAATGGGAGTTTTATCTTATGTTAGTAGTTATTTCATCTTATTGGAATGTATGTGTTTAATTTACTTAGTATTATTTTGGCATAGTTTAAATCATGTTTGTGTTTAGGTTCTAAATAACCTCTGTCTTGCAACCTTAGGGGAAGTTGGCATTAGTTAATTAACTCACTTATTAATTATACTTTAAAAAAAAAAAATTATTCCATCTTAGTAGTTAAATGCAACTTCCTCTAGGGTCGCGTGGCGGGGTGTTACACATGGTATCAGAGCTTGGGTTTAAACACTGGGTACTCTGGGATTATGATGGGACCATTAAGTTTTTAGTTGTTTAGGTTTTTGAACTCGGTATCTTGCCTAATACCTTGACGTGTCGGTGCAGGATTATGCCGCCCAGACGCGAAAGGGGTAGAGGGCGTGGCCGTGGCCGTGTGGACGGTCGTGGCGAGAGTCAGCATGACTCTCCTCCTTTAGTTCCTCTCATTCCAGATCAGGAGGAACATCAGGGATCGCAGAATGCACCTGGGGGTGGTAATTTGCAGTAGGATCCAGCAGGGATCGAGGTAGCGCGTAGAGCGTTAGAGGAGGCTCTGGCACTCCTTGGACCGAGGCAGGTTCAGGTTCAGGTCAACCCTGTGGTTAGGGAAACTCCACCCCAGTCTGAGGCTCACATGAGGGATTTGCTCAGGGGGCACCCTCCTTTATACGATGGAGCTGGCACCGGCTTAGAGGCCGAGACTTGGCTCATTGACTTGGATAGGTGTTTCGCTATGCATCCATATGGTAGCAACACCAGAGCTCACTATGCAGTTATGCAGTTGAGAGGATTTGCCTCCACTTGGTGGAGATTAGAGGAGCAGAAGCTCCATATTGATATTCACACTGTGACTTGGGAGATATTTGTGGAGAGATTCAGAGCTAGATTTTTATCTGAGCATTGGCGTCAGCGCCGAGGAGATGAGTTCCATGCATTACATCAGTTGACATTATCTGTTGAGCAGTATGAGCGTCATTTTTACGAGCTCAAACAGTATGCCGAGATCGGCGATGACGAGAGTATGCTAGTTCACCATTTTGTCAGGGGCTTAAATGCTAGACTCAGTGGTGGTGTGAGGGTTTTTGAACCCAAGACCATGGATGTGGCGGTAGAGAAAGCACACTTGGTTGAGGAAAATTTGAGTATGGCACTTGGGGGACATATGAATGTTCCAGCAGGCAGTAGTGCAGTGGCAGGTTCTAGTGTCCGAGGAGGGCAGTCTCAGGGAGGTTTACCTCCTAAGTCTCAGCAGGGGCCATCTCAAGGTGGTCAGCAGAAGCAACAGCAGGCATCACAAGGGAAACATAAGGGTTCCCAGCAGAGACAGGGAGACAGGAATTAGAGGCGTGCGAAATGCTCCAACTACGAGCAGCCAGCACAGAGTTCGCAGTCTACTTTCAGGGATAGTGCACAACAGTCTAGTGCACCATTTGGAGGTAGAGGTTTTAGCAAAGTCATTGAGTGCTTTACATGTGGCCAATAGGGTCACATGGCTAGAGGTTGTCCCAATAGGGGCACATCAGGGTTTTCACAGGGATCAGCGGCGTCTGAGCCGATAGTTGGTGATGCAGGTAGAGGGCATCGAGTTTTTGCAGTGGTTGATAACTGCCAGGCCGAGCATCAGGGCACGGTCATTGATACTTATGGTATGTTGATGGGTAACCCAGTTACCATTTTATTTGATTCAGGAGTGACAGATTCTTTCATTTCACCATCAATTGTGTCGCGATGTAGATTGGGTGCGGTAAGGCAAGGCGATAGGTGGCAGGTAGAGTTAGCTTCGGGTGCGAAAGTTGCATCGCATTCTCTTGTGCCAAGATGTAGATTGGAGGTTGGACCTCTTCAGACTATGTTGGACCTTCATGTCATTCCCTTGGGTTCTTATGACATCGTCATTGGGATGGATTGGTTGGAGGCACATAGTGCGGTCTTGGATTGTCGACGCAAGTCGATTCGATGCATTAATGCATCTGGTAGAGAGATAGAAATAGTGGGAGTCATGAGGCCGATTTCTTTGAGGGTCATCTCAGCTATGCAATTGAGAAGGTGTATACGTCAGGGTTGCCAGTTGTTTGCTATTACAGTGGATGATCTGGATCTAGGTAGTGGAGAAGAGAAAGTTTCTCTTGATAGTCACCCCATCCTTCAGGAGTATTCCGATATCGTCCCAGACGAGATTCCAGGGATGCCACCTCAGAGGGATGTTGACTTCAAGATTGATCTTATACCTGGTTCACAACCCATCTCTCGAGCTCCCTATCATATGACCACTCAGGAGCTGAAAGAGCTTCGTTTACAGCTTGAGGAGTTATTAGAGAAGGGCTTTATACGTCCTAGTGTTTCACCTTGGGGAGCACCAGTCATCTTTGTGAAGAAGAAGGATGGTTCACTTCGGTTATGTATTGATTACCGAAAGTTGAACAAAGTGACCATCAAGAACCGATATCCACTTCCTAGGATCGATGATGTCTTTGATCAGGTCAAGGGTGCCACCATCTTTTCAAAGATTGATCTTAAGTCTGGATATCATCAACTTCGGATCTTTGATTATGATATTCACAAGACAGCGTTTTGAACGCGGTATGGTCACTACGAGTTCACAGTAGTACCATTCGGGTTGACAAATGCACCTTCTGTGTTCATGAGTCTGATGAATGGTGTATTTCGTACATACCTAGACAGGTTCATCCTTGTGTTCCTTGATGACATTCTGATTTATTCCAGGACTATGGTGGAGCATGAGGAACATTTGTGGCAGGTATTGCAGTGCTTGCGAGATAATCAGTTGTTTGCCAACCTGTCGAAATGTGAGTTCTTCAAATCTGAGTTATAGTACCTGGGGCATGTCATCTCAGGGAAGGGTATTTCAGTGGATCCAGAAAAGATCCAAGTGATCTTAGATTGGCCTATGCCCACAACTGTGGAAGAGATACGTAGCTTTATGGGGCTAGCAGGTTATTACAGATGCTTTGTGCAGGGTTTTTTGAGAATAGGTTATCCTATCACTACCCTTCAGAGGAAAGGGAAGAGGTTTGAGTGGTCAGAGAAGTGTGAGGCAGCATTTCAGAGCCTTAAGGAGATGTTGACTAGTGCACCGATACTTGCTATACCAGATCCGACTGGGGACTTTATGGTTTGCACGAATGCATCCTTGGAGGGTCTTGGTGCAGTGTTGATGCAGGATGGTCGAGTCATTGCGTATGAGTCACGAAAACTCAAGGATCACGAGCTGAATTATCCCACCCAAGATCTTGAGTTAGCGGTAGTAGTGCATGCATTGACAAGATGGAGACATTTCCTTCTTGGTCATAGGTTTGAGTTGCATAGTGATCACTGAAGTCTGCAGTATATCTTCACGCAGCCCAACCTTAATGCTAGGCAGAGGCGTTGGATGGAGTTCCTTTGTGAGTATGACTTTGAGGTAAAGTACATCCAAGGGAAAGAGAATGTTGTAGCGGATGCACTCAGTCGACGGAGACATGAGATATCCGAGTTGACTCTAGTTGTGGACCTACGGAGTCAGATTCTTTCTACCCTTCCAACGGATAGTTGGTACTAGGAAGTCAGGACAGTGATAGAGGCAGGTAGACCTCTTGAGGGCAGACATTCAGGTTACACTCTGGATTCTGATGAGCTTTTGAGGCACATGGGACGCATATACGTTCCTTCTTCTGATGGTCTTCGTACCTTGGTCATGACTGAAGCACATCGTGCACCTTATTCAGCCCATCCTGGGGTGAAGAAGATGCATGCAGATTTACGACAGTTGTACTTTTGGCCAGGGATGAAGCGAGATATCGTGGATTTTGTGTCACGATGCCTAGAGTGCCAGCGAGTTAAGGCTGAGCACCAGCATCCAGCAGGGCTCTTGCAACCGCATTTAGTACCAGAGTGGAAGTGGGATATCATCTCATTGGATTTCATTGTTGGTTTACCCAACTCTTCGAGACGGCATGATGTGATAATGGTGACAGTTGATAGGTTGACGAAGGTGGCACACTTCTCACCTATGTGCTCATCCTACACCGCTTCGTCCGTAGCTAGAGTGTTCATGGAGGACATTGTGAGGTTACATGGCATTCCGTGTTGGATTATTTCTGACAGGGATCTAGTGTTTACTTCAGCTCTTTGGACATCATTGCAGCATGCGATGGGGACGCAGTTGAACTTCAGTTCAGCTTATCACCACGAGACAGATGGACAGACCGAGAGGGTTAATCAGATCCTTGAGGATATGTTACGTATGTATGTGATGGACCAACAGATGCGATGGGAGGATTATCTCTACTTGGTAGAGTTTTCCTATAATAACGGTTTTCAGAGTTCCATTGGTATGCCACCATTCCAGGCATTGTATGGGAGACTGTGTCATACCCCTTTTAGTTGGGATTGACTGGAGGACAAGATAGTGTTGGGTCCTGAGATGTTGCAGGATATGGAGCAGCAGGTGGATAGGATTAGAGAGCACTTAGTGGCAGCACAGGATAGACAGAAGAAGTATGCGGATGCGCATAGAGTGGATCGTCAGTTTGTAGTTGGCGATAGAGTCTTCTTGCGGGTGCCTCCACGAAAGAGCCCCATCCGTTATGGGAAGGGCTCTAAGCTGGCGCCTCGCTTTGTCGGACCCTTCGAGATACTTGAGAAGATTGGTCCTATTGCTTATCGTCTTGCTTTACCGCCCAGTCTCTCGCGCATTCATGATGTGTTTCATGTTTCAATTCTTCGGCCGTACCATCCAGACATTTCTCATGTCCTTGATTGGAATGCATTGCAAGTAGAGGACGGGCAGCTGGCTTTGGAGCCCCTAGTCATCGTAGAGCGCAGAACGATCGCCCTTCGAGGGCGTGATATTGATTAGGTTAGGATTCAGTGCGATCCTAGGGATGACACGTCATCCACTTGGGAGGATGCAATTAGGATGAGGGAGCTTTATCCCTATTTGTTCGCAAGCTTCTAGGAGTAAGCTTGAACCTAGGGGGGGAGGATGTAATACCCCTCCATTTTGATCTTTTGTGCGAACTATGTTATTTCTTTTCTATGCTTTAGTTGTGGGTTGTACTTGGACTACATACTTGGTTACAGTGGATAACTGTTTATCGGATGTATTTTGATGTGATGATACTTTACTTTGATGTGATTATTTTGCCATGTTTGGAATTAACACTGTGGATATTTAATTTATGATGTTTTATGCTTTCGACTATGTTGCTATGTTAGATGCGTCAGTTAGAATTATTGTATTGGTGAAGAGGACGGTACCACATCACTCGCTTGCGAGTGCCCTGCGATCTCGTGATTTCCTCTTCACGGTGTGCTTTAGTTTTGACATGTTATATATATGGATATGATCTTTGTTTGCAGGTTGATAGGTACCGAACATCAACTCCACCTGGTTTCACAGGTTCGAGCGTGTCCAATGCCCAACGACATATGATTGGGAGGTAGTAGCTAGGATCCCCGTGCCGAACCGTCAGCCTAGTCCTAGTGTGTCGTCTGTTGTTAGTCAGTTTAAGTTGTCTGATTTGAGTCTTCTGGCTTTAACTTTAAATTTTATGTGTAATTTAAGAAAATGGCAAATAGATATATTTATAAATAATCTTATTGTTAAATTTAGCAATTTCCTTGTGATTATGTTGCAATGAAATATATGTTATTATTATTTTAATCTAATTAGTAAATAATTTAATTGTTGAATTAATTTATGTTATTGATTGATTAAATTCAGAATTGTTGCAGGAGTTAAATTAATCATTTTGGATGATTTATGTTATTTGGGCAATTGAAAGTTAGAGAAAAAAGAAATGAAATTGAAGTCAAGTTGAAAAGTTGAGATTCAAAAAATTCAAATTTCCAAAAATTCATAAAAATAGATATTTTTGTTCATTTTTGAATTTATGAGGGTAGTTGGGTTTTGAGGGTAAAAATCCTTATGGGATTGAATTAGCTACAAAATTTTGGGGAGAGATCTTGAGTTTGGATTTTGCAAAAAAAAAATGGATTGAAAATTGTGAGAGAAAATTTGGCAAAATTTTGTGAGAGTTTGGATTGGAGTGACAAAAACCTTGGAGGAATTGGGATTTGAAAAGAAGAGGAAAGGCTGA
The DNA here is from genome assembly GCA_007115665.2 of Sequoiadendron giganteum. Classification (NCBI taxonomy): domain Eukaryota; kingdom Viridiplantae; phylum Streptophyta; class Pinopsida; order Cupressales; family Cupressaceae; genus Sequoiadendron; species Sequoiadendron giganteum. Next base: position 290,055,116 of record CM021108.1, on the reverse strand, counting down.
ACACAATTGGTTCTTCATCAAACTCCTTTGGATCAGGTTCTCCTCTCTTTTATTTTGTGTTCTTGGAATTATAAGTTTTAATTTGTTGAATGTTGAAAGAATTATGTTCTTTCCATGGCTGTGTATTTTTATTATGGTTATTCTTTCTTAAAAGGAAAATAGAATTATGTTCTTTCTATGGCTGTGCATTTTTATGATCATTTATAACTTATGAAAATTCGACCTGGGTGGGGTTATGCTGGCCAAAATTTTAAAATGTCTGATTTTATTTTATTTTGCTTTAAAAAAAAATAAAATTCTCTGGGAATACGAAATTCGTTTTGGGTCTTTGAATCAAACTTTATTGTAAAAAAATAAAATTTTTAAACAAAAAAATGAACAGGGGAGACGCAGGGGGCTCGACCCCCACCGCGCTCCCATGGGATGCGGGTGAGGGGATCCGCGCCCTACGCGTGTAACTCCCCCGCCATTCCCCCTTCCACCACTCCCTTCGCATGTAGCACAGTCGTGGGACGACTATGTGTAACACACAGCCGTCGGCGCGGCCAATGCATGGCTGGTAAAGACATTGGCATGGGCGTAAATAAAATTAGGGCTTCGCCCTTATTAGATTTTCAACTCTATTTTTTTTTAAATTCGCTTTTCATTTGTTTTGTTTTATTATTATATTTATTTTATTAATAGTTTATTAATATGTATATTATATATATATTTAATATTAAATATAATATTTGATATTAAATATATGTATATATATATATTATTAAAATATTAATAAGATATAATATTTTATTATTATTCATAATATTATTATTATTAATTACATCCGTATAATTAATAATAATAATATTATAGTAATAATACTTTTTTTGGATATTTAATGATGGGTTTGGATTAAAGTGTGATCAAGTAATTGAAATAAATAAGTAGTTGTTTTAGTGGTTTTGTTTTTTTTCTTCAAAAGGGGAAATTATTCTTGGGCAAACGGGTTATGCCATTTTACTATATTTTATTATGGGGTATTTTCTTAAATGTTAGTGTTAAATCAACGTCTTACTGGAAGGTTAACTCGATTAGTTAAACATTTGTTCTTTTTATATAGACCCTTTTAATCTTCTAAATGTTATTTTGAAACATAGAGATATCATTGAACTTTAGTTAAACCCAAACATTTGAGTTGTATTTTATTCTTGTCCTGAATTATTAAATGCAGTGAATTATTGAATATGTGTGAAGTATGGGTTTAGTGAACCCAAAGTAGAGTTTAATTACTGTCCTTGCATTGAATAACGTGTGTATTTTCGGGAAATGTGAGTCTGATTCTTAACAAGTCTTCTAGTGGAGTTTTCTTTTGGTGGGTTGTCTTTTGGGTAAAGTCAACCATAGATGGCTTAGGGTAGTGCGTTAACCAAGTGGTTTCCCAGTTATCACGAATGGGAGGGTATTTGAACTGCGTGTCTTGGTTAGGGATGTGGTATCCTTTTTGGTCGCACTTGTGTACCCTTGAGTTGTGGAGTTGTTCCACGTGTCGTCTTAGAGGAGTGGCTTGTAACGGGGGCCGGCACACAAAGTGGTGCCAGGATAACTCGTTGCAAGTTAGTTAATCCAGTGATAACTAAAATTAAATGGTTAGAGCATCATGTAGTTTCAAACATCTAAATAAGATAATTATGCCTCGTACGTGACCACAAGGGCTTGTAAAGACTTGGGTTGGGACGGGAAGGCCTGGAATGGCAAGATCGTTATCTTGTCATTATGAAAGATAACTAATTTTGCATTAGTTTACATGAGGGGCCGGAAGTCGTGAGAGGTTACCAGGATAACCCAAGATGGGGGTCGGGACCTAGGAAGACTCACCAGGATAACCCATGTAACATTGTGATGACACTTCTCCTAGGTCGACAGTTTGTTCGCATTAGAGATGTAATTGATTATGTCAAAATTCTGGAAGCATGTAACCTTTGTGTTAGAATGTCATGGTATTTATTTCAGTTCAGTTGTGTCAGTCTATGTCTTGTGCTAGACGTCCTTGGTTAGGAATCCTTGTTACTACCTCCTAGCATGGGGGTGTGGGCCCCTTGGGTTCCACTTGGTTGGGTGGCGTGCACCTAGTCCGTTGGATTCCTTCTTCATGTTCTTGTGGATGAGACATCCAGTTGGAGAGCTCGTTGGTTCCTGCATCTTGTTCCTTTTCACTTCAATTTTTTTGTATTATCTTTACCCCTCATGTTATCGAGGTGGAATTTGTAATTGTAACCCTTATGTTATCGGACTTGCCTCGTTCAGAGAATGAGTGTTGTAATCTCTTGTAATTGAACTTTTAATGTTGAATTAATGCAATGGGAGTTTTATCTTATGTTAGTAGTTATTTCATCTGATTGGAATGCATGTGTTTAATTTACTTAGTATTATTTTGGCATAGTTTAAATCATGTTTGTGTTGAGGTTCTAAATAACCTTTGTCTTGCAACCTTAGGGGAAGTTGGCATTAGTTAATTAACTCACTTATTAATTATACTTTAAAAAAAAAAAATTATTCCATCTTAGTAGTTAAATGCAACTTCCTCTAGGGTCACGTGGCGGGATGTTACACATCGTGCATTGTTTCCCACCCAATTCAATGAGCTTGTCATGGAGGAGGCTTTAGTCAAAGGTTCCATTGTCCACCTCAAAGAATACGACTCCAAAAAATTTCATAGATTTGTGTACGATACATAATTACCATATAGTTTTAAGTTCTTGTTGTTTTATCATATACATTTCATTCACTTTCAAATTTTCCTTTCCTTGCAAGGCTATCATAATTAATAGCCTATAATTTTTCAGAAACAATGCATGAATTATTGGAGCTCTAGTTCCTATTCATCAAGCTACACTTTGTACACCCTCTAGCAACTCTTAGGGGCCATTGACCACCCCTCACTCTCTCAACGATTCACTTTATGAACCATATGAACCAACTCCCATTGCAACCTTAATGCCATACCATAAGATTTGGTCCATGCAGGGTCGTGCCCTTGCTAAAAGTCCAATTCATGAGTACAAAATCTCAAGTGATGATGGGAAAGTCTTTGGGTTCAATTTTGTAGATAAAGCAGGATTTGAGATACATGCTACCTGCTTTAATGATCTTTTAGACAAGTTCTACAATGTCATCGAAACCAATAGTACATATGTCATATCCAATGGCCGCATCAGAGTTAGGAACATGAAATATAGTAGTGGCACAAACTCTTATGAAATATTCCTGCACAACTCCTCAACCATAACTCCATTCACCTACATAGACTCCGCTATACCAACACACAACTACCATATCAAAAGCATTGAATCACTAATGTCATTGCCTATTAATTCCCTTGTAGATTTCATTAGTATTATTTTATCTATCTCCCCTACACCAACCATTCACAAGAGAGATGGCACTGAAATAACAAAGTGTACAGCTACAATCATTTCCATGTCCAACCATACCATTGACATCACACTTTGGGGTAGCCATTGCCAAATTGTTGGGAAACAACTAGTTGATCTTCCCCTACTACCCAACCTACCAATTATTTTGATTAAAAGTGGTCGTATAGCCACATGGTCTGGAAAGTCTATAGATACTATATTTCCAACAATCATTCTAATCAATCCCAACTAGGTTGAAGCCTCAAAATTACAGATTTGGTATGCCACTACAGGGATTTCCCAACCTTGCCTTTCCCTCTTGAAGAGCCAGCTGTCGACCAAAAAATTTGAAAACCCAATTCCTATCTCAAGTATTGTGAAACTAACCTCTCTTGACAAAAAAAATGTTTGTGTGAAGGCCACTATCACAAAGCTCCATTTAGACAACTTCTACTACCTATCATTCCCTCACATGGTGGAAAGAAAAAAGTGTAAGAAAAATGTTCTTCAGATTACCCCAGGTGCATTTAAATGCCCCATGTGTTCTGCAGAAATCGCTACATGTGATTTAACCTACATGCTAAAGATGGACTTGCAAGATGCTATAGGCCATCTTCTTGATGTTACTACATTTGATGAACCAACAACAACATTGACAAGAGTTTGTGCAGAAGACTTCCAGCTCCTACTAGCAGAACTCGATGCAACAAGCAAAATTCTGCACATAATTGTCAATTGTGATTTCTTCTTGGCACTTACCATCCAATCAAATTCTTTTTATGGGCGTGAAGCACAAATAATTGTTACCAAAATGATTAAACGTGCTTATTTTTTCTACTATAGGCTGTTGAAGTACACTTGTCATGTCATGTGCAATTGTGCATATTTGTAAGAATGACAAACAATTACAGAAAACATATATATATTTCCATTTGTTTATTTGCAAACCACTCTACTTAATAATGTTTGTGGAATTTACTCTCACCTTTTCAAATTTAATCACATCTACTTGCAATATATTAAGAACAAAATTAAATTGTTTCCTTTTGTGAACGATTAAACCAAAAAACATAGAATTTCAGCTAACTAATTGTATCGATATGATGCACATCATGAGCTAATTTTGATGATAAAATGAAACTTTTATAATTGGATTTTTCCACTTGATAACTTTCAGTTTGAGCTTCTTAGAAAATTATATGTGGCTATTGATCCATAATCGACTTGGATATTCCAAAGTGTAATCTTCAACTTAAATTTAAATCCACTTTTGTGTTGAGTAGCGTCTCCTCCAACATAATGGATGGAAATGGCACTTTTTAATTGTAATTGGAGTATGGAAATTGTGCAGTGATATTCAGTCAACTTCTTGTCTTTAATAATATTTTTGTGAGCATTCAAAATTTTAACTTTTCTTATGACACTAAATCTTACCTCATGGGAACGCGTTCCTTGTTCTCAAACCTATCATTACAAGATCTAAATATTTACGTATGTCCACACAAGTTATAAAAAAATGATTTTTTTTATAATCTATTGAAACAAATCATGTAAAAATAAATCTTATTATAAGACTTCTTAGGTCAATGTATCCCTATTGGAAATGAATCTCCACAATATTTTTTTTTCCTCAGAAAAAAGACAGAGTAATAGGCATGAAAGAGTAAAGAATTTATTCATCTAACAAAACTCTTTATTTTTCATTACGTGGTATGCTTCTTAAAAAAATTATCCAATTGATGGACAAGTCACAAAATATACCCACTTTACATAAATTAAATTGAGTATTAGATTCCAAAAGTCATAGAATTAATGTTCTTGTTTTACCTGATTACCAATCCCCATTGCTTCCAACTGCAAATCAATTCCGACCTCAGCTATCAAGGATTTGTTAGACTTAATAGTATTTGAATATAATGTTGTTAGACCTGAACTTTTGGATATATGCTTAATTTTTTTATCGTACTCTATGTGCTCCATAATATAAACCCCAATTTTTTTTTCTGTTTTCAAGAGAAAAATACAACATATGTAGTGTAGTTTTTGTGTTCTCTATACAACATACACTGCCATTGCTGGAACAAAAGCCATAATAACCAAATGGCCTCTAGGGACTCATTTTGATAAGTTCTTTTACAACACCTCCTACCAAATTATCAGGTCCCACAACAAGAGCTATATAGTCTTGTGTGTTAGTACTTGAGAACCATCACCGATAACTTGTTTTATAAATTTTTGAGAGTGGGTGACTTCCATCTTGGATTGGCTTCTGATTTTCCGGCTTCTGATTTTCTGCTTTCTGATTTCTTGCCTTGATTTAATTCTTCATGGAATTGTACCAGTAGGGAAATAGTTCCTCCAAGGCTTTGGAGATGGGTGGTGAGTTGAAAGGCGAGAAACAAATTCTGAGGACAATGTCATGCCTTGAAACTATATGGTAGAAGTAGGGAGACCAATTTTCTCTTTCAATTGCTTTGGAAAATATCTTGTCTCCAAGTAACCAACACCCAAATGTGATGCACCGTGGATAATTAGTATTCTACTGTTGTAGTGTCCAAAGTGTCCGCAGGGATGGTAGCATAAGAATGTTAAGAATTCTTGCAAATGGTACTGGGTGTTGTTATAGGCTTATAGCCATATCTACATAAAAGAAGTAAAAAACAAACAAACTAGTAGTTGCATTTCCTTTCTCACCTAATTCTATTATTATAATTTTTAATATTGTTGGCTTCTTTCTTATTCATACCTTTCTATTTTCATTACTTTCATGTAGACCATTTTTTGCTACAGCTACCCCTATTAGCATAGTTTCTCTACATGTGAACTGTGTCGGTTTGTACACTCATATCTCTATTGTTTTGATTTTAAACCAATCAATTGATAATATTACAACCCATGCATATGACTTGGATGCAAAAATAAGCTTCCCATTCTTTTAAAATCACTGAACTATTTCCATTCTGCTTGCCCTGACTTTGTGATGATATTAATAAAGAACACACAAGAGAGCGCTAAGACACAAATATCATATTACTAGCCAAGAGTAGTAGTGAGACATTGAGTTTTATAAAGGTCTTAGAAAATCCTTTTATGTGCCACAAGTATGTAGATTTCGAATCATTCAACTTGTACTCACACCCAACATTTGAATTTGGGTATGATGAATTGTTTGGGACTATGAAACTAGTTTTCTTTACTCTGTAGAAGTGATGAAATAGATGTTTGTGCAAGGAATGTGAAGTTGTAGCAAGATAATCTAAAGTTAAAATTTAGGCTCTTTACAAATATTAAAAGATCCAATCTACTTCTTTTCAGCTTGCCTTAGTTTATTCTTTGGCAAGAAGCTATTTGTGGTCATCTAATGAAAGGGAAGACATAGATGATCAAAAAATTCAACATATAGACTTGAAGAGGACTAAGAATGACATAGAAGAGAATCTGAAGTGTGCATAAGGAAGGGGAAAATGGATTATTAATAATAGTGTAATGTGTAAATAAACTACATTGAGAGGTAAAAAATTAATAAGGACCTATAAGAATGTAGGAATTGTGAAGAAATGATAATAGCCGTTTGAGATCACAAAATTTGATTGGGTCTCAAGAAGAAGAAGATAAAGGAGATGCTTTGTTAGGATCACAAACAAAAAATTATAAATAAAATGAAAAGAGTAGTGTTTAGCAGTTTTCTTTAGAATGTACTTTTGAAAAGGACTTCTATTAGCAAAGAAACTAAATTTTTACAATTGTATGTTAATTAAAGAAGAAAACTTCCTTAAATAAATCAATTTACTTGTAATTGAAATCCACAAGAAGACATGAAACTGGGTTGTTGGTTGAGACACTCTCAATTTTTGATTTGTTATAGACTTTCTAAGGCAGGTTTAGTAATTGGACTCAAAATCACCAAAAATGCCAAATCAGCCGTAACCTCTATAATTTGATTCTCAAATATCAAAGATGAAGGGTGGGTGAAACACTTAACATAGGTTGGAAAAGTGAATTTTTTAGTGTTGCTTAGTTCATCAATAAGGCAAGAGTCTTATATTTGGCTGTTAATTTAGTTTAATAGATAGTGGGGCAAATTACTTGATATTTGAACCATAAATGTACCCTTTGAATCCTTTTTCATTTTAGTACAAAAATATTAATCTGCAGGTCATGTAACTTGAGAATCCTTAAATATTTTACCTCTCTTTAACAAATATGATTGTATAATCTAAATCTTGCATCACATTGCTACAATTATTAGTTAATATGTGATATTCTACTTTTTCAAAAACAAAAATATCCATTGTCCAATAAATGCCATAAAATTTTGTTTTCAATCCACTTAGCTTGCTCTTGCAAAGGTAATTAATTTTTCACTTGAATCATTTTCTCAACACAGGTTGGCTAATTTAATTATTGTAATTTGAAAATTTGAAGTCACTCCCAATATTTACGGACAATTTATCGGATCTACTATTTATATATACATCCAACACCATTTTTCCAATTCAAAGAAAGTACCAAGGGTTGTTTGTATTCCTGATTGATCAAAATACTATAAATATATATACAAAAAACCAAAATAAAACTAGATAACCACCACCTCACTTCTGTCAGATTAATAGAAATGAGGAGGTTTGAATTGTATAAAAAACAAACCACATAGCAGAATATGATGCACACATCATCTTTTTTCCTCGGGTTCTATTTCTCTATTTGTCCCTGATTTTAAATTAGCTTACAAAATTAAGAAAAAACATGCCTTGGATGCTCCCTTCCATGATTGGAGATATTCAAATACAATCTAATAGATGATATTACTCATAATTTTTTTGTTATATCTATCAATTTCTTCTCAAATATGATTGGTATAAACTGAATTTTATGCTCAATGAATTCTATTTTTACATTGATAGCATGCATTTTCTTTATGTTTACTATCCTTTATGCATTTTTAAAATTATTTTATAAATTATATTTAATTTCCTATTTAATAATAATATAAGAACTAATAATAATTCTCATGCACAATAGAAATATGTTAGATCAAATCCATACAACATGGGCATACAATTGGTTGTCAAAGTATCACCTATATCTTCCACCCACTGTCCTCCTTCGTATAGAGGAACTGAGTGTTCAATATTGGGTGAGAGATATGATGGTGTGAAGAATACATAACAATGGACCACAAACTTCTCAATTTTTTTTCCCAATTATGCTATATACTTTAACTCCCTATATGAATCAAAGATCAAAATGACCTTAGATGTCAAATTTTATCATCTACAAGTTGAGATTATAGATTTTTGTGATTGGTCAGTTGCTCTTTACCATGAGATTCAAGATATTTACCTCATCGGATGCATATGAAATATCACAATTAGACCAACAATGAATATAAAAAAACACACTCTATCTGATGAACTCAGTATGAAGTTCATGAGATTTCTTAAGGGACCATCCAAAATTAGTAATCACATGGGCCCACCTGAGGAATGGATACTCACAACTCTTAAGTTTAGGTACTCCATTATATTTATGGTGCATCAAGTAATGCCATCATTTAGGTTGTTACATGAAAACTATGGTATACCTAGCTTATGTGCTATGAAGTCCAAACTAACAATTAAAGTTCAAACTAATCTTGATGATACTGAAGATGGAGAGTTATTACCAGTGCATCCATGGATAATTAGATGAAATTATTGTACATAAATTATGTGACAAAAGTTCCCAAACTATATAAGCATTGTATCTATGAGTATATTCAATTTTGATAATATTTAAAAAAATGTGAGTTAGATTTATTACTCATGCAAATTTTTTTAGTTAAGTGGAAATATTTTTAAATGATCGATGTATTTAGTTTACACAACTATATTGATTATTATATACTGCTCAATGTAATTAGTTTACGTTATCTTAATTAATGTTCAAAAAGTTTGAAAAATATAATACTGAAACAAACCTAAAACATACAATTTTTAATCCCCACCTCTTATTGTTTTTGCTTGATGTATTTAGTTTACACAACTATATTGATTATTTCATAATGCTCGATGTAATCAATTTAAATTATCTTACTTAATGTTGAAATTTTTATGTAAATGTACAAAAATACAATATGGATTTGGAAAATTCAAACTTGCAAGATAAGCAAGCCCGTCCTAACCAGCAACAACAAGACCACTACCATGCACAAAAAGACATCATCAATAGAAGAATACATGAAATCGCACAAAGCTCCCTTGCTAGTGCCTTCACATCTACACTCCCCTCCTCCGCTTACCCTGCCCAACTCCATTCACCTCCAACTTTTCCTCAAAACTTTTTTGCTACAATAAATTCTTTCTGTTCTATGCTAGATAGGCTTGCACACATGTCAACTTGTCTAGTCTACATGGAACAATATCTAGGTATAAAAATAAAATAGTTAAATGGAATTTCCACTTGTTATAGATGTGTAGCTGAAAAAATGACCATTGCTTCTCAACATGGAATAACATGGACCCTGGTGAGCAACCTCTATGTCTAAAAAAACTCAGTCAAGTTGAAGAAATGCTAATAGCTAGGGTTATCCCTATCATTCAAGTAACCTATGCAAAGGGAGGCCAACTCAAATATACTGGCCACACTATTTCCTTTCCTCAAGAAATTTATATGATTGCTACACACTTGCCTAGACGTATAGATGAATTAGACATCCTATTAGTTAATAGGAAAATCATTGACCAACAAAATTATAGCTTCTTTGTGAGTAGAGGGCATGTTTATGATGCACTACATTATAAAACCACGCACGACCCATACTACCAGAATGTGTGCTTAGATGAGGTTACATTAGCATGCCTACCAATTGCTTCCACTAGCATTATCAACCTCCTACCTATAACAACCGCAATTACTAGCCCAAAAAATGAAACCTTTGTGCATATAGATGCTACAACCTTTGACCCTTTTGAAGAAAACATTGACCACTCCACTTCCTTTGTAGCTAATCTTCCACCAACACGTACAAAAGTTGAAGAATTGCGTTCTATACTGCAACTAGGTCAAGGCCGACCAACCTTGTCTATGGACTGGCCACCCATTTCACCATCTCCCATCAATGAGTACACCACTGAAGGATTATTTGTTATGGATTTCCCCACTTTGTTTCCAAAAGGAATAGCTGATTTCAAACAAAAACGCATGCAAGAAGTTAAATTACATAAATATGCTCTCCACTTGCTCATGTACTTTGATAATAGGTTTGGCTAATTCCCTCACTTCTGGTACTTCATACTCAATATTATTATGCATCATTATAGCCAATCCACAACATCTGTATTTTTCCATAAGCACATTGATACATGCTTGCCAACAACTATTTCCGATCTTTGTCCGCGATTAAAGGACCTTCTAGATGAAAAACTTGTTGAACAACTCATGCGCTTTGGATCATCAATTCGTGGAGCACACCCTTTTTGGAACCATTGTAGAGCTGAGCTCTCTGATATGGTTATCAAAGTTGGTTTCCCATCGCTATTCTTCACACTCAGTGCAGGTGATACAAAATGTCCAGACCTGCATAAGATCATGCCATTAATCGCACCTTCAAATATGCAAGCAAATTATAAATGGAGGGTACAAAATATTGTTCGAAATCCACACCTTGCTGCCCAATATATGCACCATAGGTTAACTGCATTTCGTGAAGAGGTTGTGTAAAAACTACTTGGCATAACTGACTATTGGTATAGGTATTTTTTTTTACCCTCATTCATTTCCAATGGATACCATTAAAATACTTTCTAAACAAACAATCTACCAGGTATGAATGACAACATAGAGGCTCTGTACATATTCATGGTTTCCTCTAGCTACCAGAAGCACCTGATATTGGGAAACTACAATGGAATAACCTTCAATCAATACAAAATTCCATTCAATACATTGAAAGGCATGTCTCTGCATGGAACCCCCGAGCCCTAATTTCAATGAACTAGCCAATTCATCGATCTCTTGGTGATGACCCATGTTTAATGGACAATACAATGATCTTGCAATCCAAACCTCTCATTTACTACACTGAACTAGTCAATTGTGTTCAACATCATACTAAATGTACCTTGCAAACATGCCTTAGGAAAGAAGGCCAATTGTTATAGTGTTTATACAAAGCCCCTTGGGCCACTCAAGAACTTTTGACCCTTCAAATTGATGAAGTTGGCCAACCAAAATTCATTGCTACTCACAATGATGATCGCTTAAACCTACACAACCCTTCCATCCTCTCCATTTGGAGAGATAACATTGATTTCTAGCCTATTATCTCTATCCACACAATCCTCAAGTATATTGCAAAATATACTGCAAAAGCTGAAAACAAGTTAGAAATATACCACACAATGCTATCTCGTATTTCAACCAAGATAGACTTTGACAAGCCCGCCCCAACAAATTTCAAAAAAATGCTTGCTGATACACTGGTCAATCATGATATTGGAGCCCAATAAACTTGTCACCTCCTACTTAAACTTCCACTCATCCTATCAAGCCGAATTTTTTTCTCTTTAGATATGAACCAAAAACACTTTCAGCGAGTGTGCCTCTCATCTGAATCAACCACCAGCTCCCCAAATACCATTGATGCTTACATGGCTCGTCCAATGCATTTAGAGTCTATGTCACTTCTTGAGGTCACCCAAATGTGGACCTAAAAGGCTTCTCGAAAGCACTGCCAATAGAAAAAGCAATCCACTAAAGCCATTGTTTGTGTCTCCCCACGCTTCACCTCCATCCCTACATTAGATAGCAACCACTTTGAAGAATTTTTTTGGAGTGAGCTACTACTGTACAAACCATTCCGCAACATTTAAAATGAATTCACTTTGTTAGCCACTCTTGTTATAGAACAGTGGGACAGTTTTGCATCCAGTTATAATCCTTGGCATGTGCTCCACACACCCTTAGAGCCTTCCGAAGGAACCAATTCTACATCCTCTTCTAGTGAAGAAGGAACAATGCAGGATAACAACCCATCTGAATGAAAAGTACTATCAAGCCTATACCAAAGCATTCCTTTCCACTTTGATGAACTAGACATGCTTGGTTGCCGTGACATTGACTTACACCATGATTGGGGTTCTTCCCAACTCAATCCACACCAAAAAGAATACGCTACAACCTACATACAATCCAATCATCCAAAATTTGAAGTCCCTCATATTTCCACTCCCCTACCCATTACAACCTCTCTGTCGAATAACAAAAATCATTTGATATAGTTTTCACGCATCTAAATGCAAGTACTTTCCAAAATCCTTTTGAAATTATTGTTCAAGGAACTGCCAAAACAGATAAATCACACGTAATAAAAGCCATCCAATCTGCAATACAAAATTCATCCCAAAATGGCCCATCACCATTACTACTTCTTGCACCACCTATAGGTGTGGCAACATTCAACATCAAAGCATCAACTATCCATTGAGCCCTACATGTCCCTATCAAAGATATTTCCCTCCTATAAGGCCAAACACTAGCAAGCTTCCAAGAAAAAATGCACTACATTCGCTACATATTAATAGATGAAATGAGCTTCATTGGTCCTAAGTTACTTCAAAGAATTGACATGAGGCTACATGAAGCATTCCCGAGCCACAATCAATTTCCATTCAAAGGATGATCTATCACGCTCTTTGGTGACCTTGCCAACTTCCACCAATCAAGGACATTCCTATGTATGCCTCAATCTCATACGGGGGTTCTCTATGGCACAACTTCACCATAGTTATAACACTAAGAAAAATATTTCGTCAAATCGGCGAGGAACCAACACAAGTTACCTTTCATACTATCCTCTCCAATTTGTGAAATGTAGAACCTACAATGGAAGATTGGCAAGTTCTTATGTCACGCTCAAGCACTGCAATGACCTCTACAGAGAAAGCATAATTCTTGTCTTGAACACACCTTTTTTCAACAAATGAAATGGTCTCACTTCATAACCATCAAATGTTATTATCTTTGGAAACACCTATTGCCTTGTCAACTGCAAAGAAACTACGAGGGTCACCATGCTCTAATCCTAATGAAGAGCAACTACAATCAAAGGTCCTTTTGTGTGTCCAACAAGAGGTAATGTTATGCTCAAATTTATGGGTCAAAACAAGCCTTGTCAATGGTGCACTTGGCCAAGTCCAAGCTATAGTATACAAGGATGATGAAAATCCACCTTCACTTCCATTGTTTGTTGTAGTTCACTTCAACAATTACATAAGCCGTGCTTGGGATCTTAATAATCCAAAATATGTCCCTATACCCCCTATGAGCCATGGACTCTGTCGTCAAATCCCCCTAGAAATGACATGGGCTTTAACAATCCACAAATCACAAGGACTTACACTAGATAAGGCAACTATTGACATCGACAACATAAATCAACAAGGCCTTACATTCACAAATATTTGTAGAGTTCATGCACTATCAATCTTGTGCATCAAACCAGGCTTCACATTCCAAAGATATGCATGAATGACACAAAGTCCATATGTAGCACGTTAGAAGCAAGAGGAGCAACACTTATTGTCATTGTCAGAATTAAACTCTTGAACAAAAACTCATTAAAACAAACATGGTTTTATTGTTGATTATGTATTCAAAATCTATCTCCTATCTCGATAATATCAATAATGTCTTCTTTTTTGTACCAACACACATATGGTTCATTATTTACAAGAACTCCTTAATTCTTTAATTATATTGTGTAGATTAATAACCCTTATGGTTAAGGTGTAACTAAAATGACAAGTATTATAAATGGAGTAGATGTTACAATGCTTTATTGTTGATTATGTATTCAAAATATATCTACTGTCTCTATAATATCAATAATGTGTTCTCTTTTGTAGCAACACACATATGGTTGATTATTTAAAAGAACTCCTTAATTCTTTAATTCTATTGTGTAGACAAATAACCCTTATGGTTAGTGTAACTAAAATGAGAAGTATTATAAACTTTGGAGTAGATGTTACAATGCTTTCTTAACATGGATAGTCCAATTGCATGGAATGTAGAAAGAATTTGAGCCTTATTACCTATGTTCAGTACGATTTGGTAGCAGATGATGAATATGACAATTTGAAAACAAAGATTATTTAAATCTTGCAATGACATTTTATTGTGACAAATTGGAATGTTATTTATATTTGTTTGGTTATTATGAAAGAAGATTGTATGGGATTTTGAAAGAATCTGAGCTTCTCTCACTGCTACTCTCTCTCCCCTATCCCCTTCTTTCTCCACTTTCCTTTCTTTATGTCTTGATTCCTTTCTTTTTTGTTTGTTGCTCATTTTACTTCATTTTCTTACTTTTCTATATTTTATCTTTTTATTTTTCTACTTTTATTTCAATTGTTCTCTCTTTATTTATGTTTATTTTTCTCTCCCTCTCTTTCCTTTCGCTTCTATATTTATCTTTTTATATGCTAGTGTATTTTTCCCTCTCTTAAAGTCTTTATTTATTTGTATCCTTTTTTTTGTAATAATTTTAATGCATTTTTTATTCTCTTTATTTTTCATCTTAATGTAATTTTTTCTTTGTTCTTTCTCTATGTATCTCTATTCTCTTTTTCATTTCCATTTTTCTATAAATTGCCTTATTTCTTTTGCATTTTATTTCAATTTTGTTTGTTTATCCATTTATCTTTTCTTGTTTTTAAATTTCTTATTACAAGTTCATCAACATTATAGCTAATTTTAGAAGATAAATAACTATAAATATGAACAAACAAGTTTTAAACTATGTTAAGCTAATGAAAAAAAATTTACATTAGAGAAACCCCTGTATAAGAACTCTAGCGAGAGTGAGTTCAATTGTGCCTTCTAATTCACTATCTACATAATTGAAGTTATATTTCAGGGATTACATGCCCTATACAAACCTTATATAGGTGTTTCCAATGTTTGTCTAACATTTTCTCTTTCTTGGAGAGGTTGGTTAGATTTCAATTGACTTTGTTGTTTCTAAGTTGATTGTGTTATTTGAAACATCTTTATTCTTTCACTCTTTTCTATTTTCTATTCTTTTCTTTATTTATTTTTAATTTTATATTATTCTTTCTTTTCCTTTTGATTTTTCATTTCTTTACTTATTTTTCTTTAATTTTCCCTCTCTAAATTTGTGTTTTCTATTTTTGGCCTCTCTTATTCGCTCATTTACTATTTTCATTATTTTTCATTCTATATGCTTCTTTGTTTTCTCTCTTTTTTCTAAGTTTCTTTCTGATTTTTAAATTATTATTTCTCTATTTTTCTCTAATAGTATCTAAGAGTATTCCAAACATTCTATAAAGAATTCAACATTATTTTAGGTTTTGACATATTCTCATGTTGAATAGAAGCCTCTTCTTTATTTTTAGTGGCTTTGAAATGTAAAACCTGAACAACTAGCTTCTTCAAAAATTATAGAAGGATGATGCAATCTGCTAGCCTTGCAACTATTGTAATGAGAAAATACTTCTATAGAGTTGGGATATCTTGTTTGTGATGTGAACATGAATAAATTATTTAGTGAAATTGAAAGAGGAATTGTTTATATATATAGGCGTTAAATCTTTTATTTATTTTTTCTTGCCACATTAGCAAGTACTTTTCCATTCATCTAAGACATAGATACTGAAAGTTTATGGTGGCTGATTTAAATATTGATTGGACAGAGCTCGTGTAGTTTTCCTAAGTAAACATTGATTCAACTTTATGATTGTTTGAAATACGTTAGTGTCAGTGCAAATCACTAATGGCTTGGCCATGGTAAGATTGTGCCAACATCAAATATTAATGGCTACACCATCATGAATCTGTGCAATATTGTAAACTAAACTTGCATGTTACTTGTATTAAACTATGATTCACTAACGAGTCACTACTGAAATTATGCACCTATAAAAAAGAGCATAGTGAAAACTTTATAAAAGTAAATTTGAGTTTATCTTTAATAGGTCTTGCTCATTTTTGTGTCTTAGCATGCATCACGAATGGTTTTAACACTAAACATATGTGCTAGACAAGCAGTCAATTACTGTTAATATGTATTAGCTCATTTTTTAATTGGTAAATGGACTAAATTTTTAACTATTAAGATTTAAAAATAAGGTTAATAATAAACTTACAATAAATTGTAAAAAATGTTCTCAAATGTGGAATTACTATTTTTATGATTTGATTCACATTCAAATCTATCAATCAAAGTGTAAAACACAAATATTGTATGCATTTTAAGCCATCTATTGTAAAATGGCCAATAAATTCTGAAATGCCTAGTGACAAGGCTTTCGTTTCTTGTAACTGTAACAATAAGTATCATAGTCTGAAAAAGTAAACTCAAATATAAAGTTGTATATACATGTTTTCTTTTGACTTTCAAATATAAAGTTGTATATACATGTTTTCTTTTGTTGGCATATGTAAACAATTGAAAAATGTTGTTCAAAACAATGTTTGAAGCATCTAATTGTTGTTGATGTTCAAGATCATCTTGCTAAAGTTGGACCTGTTGGATCAATAGCAAAAAGTAAATAGAGAATCATAAATAGTTATACAAGTTTGCACAGAAAAATTAAAAATTCATGACCATCATCATGTTTCTATTGCAAATCAACAAATATCAACACATAGCGAAATTTCCACAATATAATTGTATGGGCTCTTCTAACATAATTAATTTATTAATTTGCAAGCAACTACAACTAAAATGGTAAATGTGCCACTATACATTAATATGTTCTAAAACCTATCACCACAATTATCTTGGGAAGAGTCAAATACGATTCCACCACACTACTAATCAAAGCCATTTTTTTAAAACTCTGCAATATAGCCCCAATACGCTGAGAAAGAATTGCTTCAAAAACAATGGCAAATTTTAAGAAAGGTCTATTTTTTTTTTTAAAGCTTAGAGTTCTTGATGAACTATTGTAGATATTGAATGTTTCAAAATACTAAGTTCGGAGATGAAGATACAATATATTTTCTATGAATAATAGACCAAATTAGTGTATGATTTTATCCTCAACTCAAACTACTGATATATACAGAAAGAAGCTTAAGTTTGAATCCAAGGAGACTTGACCAATATTAAAAATATATAAAATTATCTCTCCAATTAGCTGGATGACTAAGCATTTGATAAGATGAAACCAATATTATATATATATATTCCATTATATAAAACTTAGCCGAGTGCATTGATGAGGAATTTATCAAAAAAGGCACATCAAACACCCCTCTCATGGTGGTTGCAACCCAAGATAATCTAGCAACATAACCTGCAAGGCTGACTACTAGCTCCTGTTGTCATTCTTTTCCTCCTTAAAAATATTTCCTTTCTTTCCTTTTCCTGAAAAAGTTTATTTTAAAACTCTTAAGGAATGTAATTGCGAAGTGGAAGTCAAATTCAGCCCCTTCTTCCAGCTTCCTCCACATTAAAATTTTATACAAATTAGGGAGGCATCTTCAAAAAAGAAGACTATTGAAGTTTATTTATTTTCTATTTTTATTATTTATTTGCTTTATATTCTAATTCTTTTGTTCTAATATAAACACTTTAATTGCAAGAAAATTGTGCCACATAGGCACCACTCAAAATATCTATTTTAAAATTTTATCATATATGTATATAGAGGATGCAAATGCATTTCAAAAATAAAAATAAAAATAAAAAATGAAAGGTGTGGACTCACTACTTAGCACTTAGGGTGCATGTGTGCTCTCCATTTAATTTGTTGACAAGAAGATATGAGCCATTTAGCTAATATACTTAAATAAGTAATTATATAACGGTGAATTTTGCATTTTTATGTCAATTCCCATTTGTTTTGGGTCCATGATCTAATGAAGACACAAACACTCTAATTTATTTAATTAGTTGATATTTCTATAGAGTTTTTATTTTTATACAATTACATATATGCAATATATATATATACATGAACACCATTCTAAAAATAATAATGAATTTATCCAAATTTGGGAACTCATAAGTCCTAATCTTATTCACACATATATGCAACCTTACTACACGAGTCTAAGTGTGTGTGTGTGATTCCATCATAACAGGTTACCTTCACTAGCTAGAACCTTTTCCTCGATGATACTCTATCTAATATGGGGAAATGTCAACAATTCATGATGCTCTTATGAATTAGAACACAATTAATCATCATCATTGTAATTATTTTTTCTTAATTACCCTTCAAGTAATAATTAATGTAATCAAATTATCTTTCATAATCACTTGTTATCAAAAAATTAATGCCACAATTAAGTGATTAAGATAAGCTAATTAAATGGGATGTGACATCCGTCCCCCCTAAGGATAGTCATGTCCCAATGACTATATAAAAGTGATAATCATAATGTCAACTTCTCAAAATCAACTTTATTCTACATCATTAAGAAAAATGAAAGATTCATACCTTTGCTTATAAAGGACATTTGCACAAGTATTGTGCTACAAAGCATTAAATAAGTTGCAAGTGTCAGCTACTTCATGAGAGCATATATTTCACATATTTCATGACGAGATGGACATATCATTCAAGCCCCATGCGAGTAGGCATGAGAAACACGATGAACATATTGTCTACATCATATGATTGATAAAGTGAATAAATTTAATTATTGATTCTCTAGGTCATAGGTGAGAATTCATAGTGTCACATATGAGATGGTATACAAACTCATATTTTTGTGCAAAATTATATTCATTTTTTTTTACCACCTTTCTTTTTCGCTAATCAAATGCATTCACGCTCCATTTCAAACTTATATAAACTATTGGATGACAAAAAAATTTAGTTGTAATTTGGGTTTGAAGATGTCATGTGTTGCAAACTTATATAATAGTAAGTGTTAAATAATATGTCACGTTGTTTCTCAAATGAAATAAACTTACACAAAACTATATTTTTTCCTTACAAAAAATATGTATAATATGATTGTTTTTCTTCCCTCACAGTTCTATTTCATTTGGTCTTTTCAAATTAGAGATCTTCAGCGTACCCATTACACACATAGGTGTCATTGCTAGTTTATCTTAATATGATTTTTTATATATTA
The DNA here is from genome assembly GCA_007115665.2 of Sequoiadendron giganteum. Taxonomy (NCBI): domain Eukaryota; kingdom Viridiplantae; phylum Streptophyta; class Pinopsida; order Cupressales; family Cupressaceae; genus Sequoiadendron; species Sequoiadendron giganteum. The sequence continues at coordinate 290,035,626 of CM021108.1, read as the reverse complement.
AATTATTAATAAAACTAATAATCTGACTAACCCTATTTGGATTACATTTTGCATCTCATATTTTGTTTTTTATATTTATATTTATTCTTTTGTAAGATCTCTCCTCACTAAAAGGAAACAAAAGAAGGCAAATAAAGCTTGTTTTGCAGTCTCATATTTTGTTTTTTATATTTATATTTATTCTTTTGTAAGATCTCTCCACACTAAAAATAAATAAAAGAAGGTAAATAAAGCTTGTAGCTATTGAATTATTTAGAATGTATCAGATATGAGCTTGATTTCACATGATTGTCGCAATAAGGTATTTATCAAAAGTGTGATAGAAGCAGATTCTGGTAAACATGCAAACAAAATATTAGAAGTTTTTTAGAAAATATTTACAAATAATTTATGAGATTTCTTAACCAAACTGAATTGCATACCTCAATCAAATTGTCTCTTAGAAACAAAAAATATTTGCTAATTTCCACAACGATCACAAAAACTGTGCACTTTTTAATTGAAACAAAATCTACAAACTTAAAAAAATCACCATTATCACCAAATTTGCCTAGCCACTCAACATAAATCACAAAAGGTTATGATATTTTTGAGACAAAAGTTCCAAAATGCCAACCTTGTACCGAATTTCATAATATATGATATATTATGAAACATTTCTCACCAATTTTGACATAAGGAATAAATATTGATTAATTATTTTATTATCATCATTTATACTAATGATAATTTATAATTTAATAGTTTACATGACTTTATGTGAATAAAATTGTTTACTTTACCTTAATTTATTAAATAATTTACTCTTTTATTTTTAAAATTAAAAAAGAATATTTAGTAACATAAATATTTTTATGGAGTGGAGCTCTCATAAATCTAAAGAAAATTCTTTTATATAAGAAAGTCCAATATTATCCTAAAAAAATATTTCTTTTTTTAGTTGTATTTCCATTAGTTATATTTTCAATCTTAAATTTTAGTCTTACATATAAATATAAAATTGTTGTTTTGATTGGGTAGCTCAAGGCATCACATTTATTTCTCTTCAAATAAGAATCAATCCTATGTCATGCAATTAAAATCTATGGCCAAAATTTAAAGGTATTATGATTGAATGTTGATGATTTAAAGGTTAAGGTGGTTAAGGATAACCGACTAATCATGGTGCAACAAATAAAATCTATGGCCAAATTTTTTTATTTTGACTCTATCAATGGCTAGGCAACAAAACAATGAAACTCTTAGTTAGGTGAATCAGATTATGGAAGAGAAAATGAAATTGATTGATTGTAATTGCTTCAACTACACTTTTACTAGGGATTGGAAGGAATGGATGACATAATTAACGCATAGATGATCATGAAGTATGGAATAGGTTGATCAAGTATGTATGACATTAATTGAAAATGAAACCCTAAGATTGCAAAATGCTAAATACAGAAAATTCATTAAAAGAGGGAGTCTTGTCGGTGAAGATATGTTAGAGAAAAGAAATAGAGAAGTGTGAAGAGAATATGAATGATGTGATAGAAAATTGAACACATTGTTTGAGGGATGTGATTATGTGTACATAGTATAGTGAGATAGAGTAGTGTAGTGTATAAAAATTTAACCCTTTTCACACTTAATTTGGGAATAACTAAAATTATAATAAGACTTATGTTTCCTTGAATTAGTGTTGTAATGTGTTTTACACATTCACATTAAATTTAGGACCCTTTTAGACAAAATGGACTTAATTGTGCCTTATTTAGGGTGTTGTAAAGTGCATCTTTACACTTTCACACTAACCTAGGGCTTTATTAATTAATGGAGGTTAAATTAAGCCTAATTGGTTCCTTTAATTCAAATACAATCCTAATTAATTATAGATTCTGAGGGATAACACTTAATTTTACAAGGTAGTGTCCTAGGTTAGTGACCTAGGACCCACCACCCGGTGAATAGGTCATCACTAAGTCCTAGGACCCCCTTTCTACATAAAAATTCACAATCCCCAAAGTGTGTCTTAGTTGAGTATGCTAGGACCCATTCACCACATGGCGAATGGGTCCTCACTTAACCATAGAACCCCCTTTAGAATATATTTTTGATGGTGTTTTAATTATTTCAAATCCTAGATATGATGTCAGCTTGTGTTATTTGAATTTAAAAAATTAAGAGTAAGATATGTATAAATACAAGGCTATTTCACTTAGTTTCACCTAGAAGATTTCATAAGATCCTAATTTTTTTGATTCAAGCATCCTAATATTTCACAAGAGCATTCAAGTGCATTCAATAAGGCATTCAAGGGAAGATTATTAAAATTTATTGCAACAACCAAGGATCCATTTAATCATATCAAAGTCATGCATGTTGTTGAGCTAATGTGATGATGCAGCATTGGTGATCAAGTTCAAGTGTTCATAGCCATTATCTTATGTCAAGTTCATGATCAAGATCTACACTCATAGACACCATTTCCTACTAAGTTTTAGATTTGTAATCTAGGGTTTCAACAAGGTTTGGTGAGTTGTTGCAAATTTTTATTCATTCATCATTCCTTTATGCATTTTTTTATTTCAAGGTTTAATTAAAAAAATAGAGTTTGACCAAGGAAAACCCCTATTACTTTAAGAAACAAAATTTTTCTTCTCCTTTAGTGTGTGATTGTAGGTTTTAGGTTGAAGATCAATTGGAGAATTTTTTTTGCAAAAGTTGTTATCTTTCTTGCAAAATCATGAAAATTATTCTAAAAAAATCATTTTTCAACTTTTGAGAGCTAAACACCTAGAGTTTGGAGTTGCGGACATTGAAGAACATAACCCAAAAATTGATTTTCCATAACCCTAGCTAGGACCCATTTGCCACTGAGCGAATGAGTCCTCAGTGAGGCCCAAAAAAGAACTTTTTGTAATAGGTACACAACATTTGACCCTCTTTAAACCTACCTTTTGATTGATTGATTAGTTAGGTTTGATTTTTTATATTCATTTGTGTATTATAACCCTCATAATTGAGTGAAATAATAAGAATAGGGTGCATCCATTTGGTTAATCCATTTTGGATCCACACCCCATTTTTCTTTGTTTCAATTTGAAAGGGGAGACAAGATGACTAGAGAAATGAGTTGTTAATTCAGTAGTAGCAGAGAGTGAATTCTTGAAGAGAGGTAAAGCAAATAATGATAAATTTTAGAACATTTCTGTAACATTGAATTGGATTCTTGTGAATAATTTTGTAATCAAGAGTTGTTGCTCCATAAATTTCATTATACACTTGATTGGTTGGTGCTATTAGAAAATTGAGTTGGTTCTTAGATTAGGGAGTAGGTGCTTCCTTAGAGTTGGTTCTCTTAAATCAAGGTATTGGTATCTCCTTAAGGTTTGTGCCCTTAAACATTGTAACAAGTGAGATTCTATTGTGAGGTTGGATTAAGATAGTAGATCTTAGTAGTATTTATCATTGTGGTTTTTCCCATATTGGGTTTTCCATGTATATCTGGTGTTATATGTATATGTGTGTGTAATATCTACATTATCTTTAATTTTATTTAAGATAAGTTAAAATTTAAATCTTATTGATCTACTAATTCAACCCCCCTCTCAAGTTCCAACAAGGCAGACAAGGAGTGAATAAAATACCTATAGAGGGAAGATTTAGAGAGGTGAGGGGGAGAGTGAAGGAAATGAGAGGTAGAAATGATGCAATGTAAGGACTTAATAAAAAAATCTTAACACATTCAAACTAGGGTTTCAATTCAAATGATGCAAGTGTACACCCTTGTACATTCTTGATAATTTGCTCCTAAGCCTAAAACATGGAACACCACCATAATGAAACTCAATCCTTGAGGAAAACATGGAATATGGGAAACTTGGCTTATTCAAACTTGTTACGAAACCTTCTAGAGGTTTCCAAACATACATGACCCAACCAAGTGATCAATGCAATGGTTTATGCAAATTAAGTATTGCTGCCACTAAGGGCATTCAAGGTAATAACTTCAAAAAAAGGTAAAAATACTTGTCATGTGAATTCCTAGACTTGTGTAGGCCCCTAATAACATGAATCTATGATTCATCACCCCTCCATTGATAAAAAAATGCATAGATCATTCAAAGCAACAAAAAACCTAGGGTTTTAGGATTGCCTCACTGCAAATCTGCACACATAGTCAATAATATCTTCTTGACACGTTCCAGTCATGAGTTTTCATCTTGAAGGAATGTGTACAGGAATGTGATAGATCTCTCCACCAATTTTCATAAATTTTAAATCGTGGAAAATTTTCCCATGATCAAATGTTGCTCCTTGCAAACCTTGGGTAGGGTTTAGACTTACAGTCACCAAAAATATAATATCTCACATAAAACTTGATGAAATTATACCAAACCAATTTAAAATCTAAGTCTCTCCTCCAACTTCCCCAATTTTTTTTAGGGCTATAGTACCCTGTACCAATCTACACAATGCGAATTAGTCAATTTTCACAAGAAATCACAAGTTTGGAGATGCAAAATGAAGTATTTCTCATTCCAAATTCTCTCCAACCCCTGTGCTCGAGGTTACATTACATATTTATCATGTTACAACTATTTGAAACTTCCCAACTGACCATTAAATCCTTTATTAACACTAATAATGATATTTGCAACTTGTTACAACATGACACCAAAACATCATACAATGGACTTAAATGACCTCAAATGGTCTTACATGACCTTATTGAATTTGACCAAACCAAAAACCAAAGTTTTTCAACATGAAAAAAAATTGCATCAAAAGGTTCATCAAAGATGCCCTTGCATGAAGTTCACAAAGACAGAAAGATGAGCAAGGAGGGAGGACGAGAGGTGGAGTGGGAGGGAAATAATAAGAGAGAGGAGGGATATAGATATGTGAGACATACAAACTATAGAGAAAGGGGTGAGAGACATAGGGGAGAGATATGGGTGAGAGAAAGAAGAGAGGGAGAGATAAATGGAAGTATTGAGCTAGAGGACTAATAAGGAATGTAGGGAGATGTACACATGGATGAAGTGAGAGAAATAGTGAAGGAGGAGATATAGAGATGATGATATAGAGAGGGGAGGGAGAGATAATAGTATAAAAATAAGAGCAAAGATAAATAGATGGCTAAGAAGGGATGAAGAGGTAGACAAGGAGTGAATACGAGACCTATAGAGGGAAGAAGTAGAGAGGTGAGGGGGAGAGTGAAGAAAATGAGTGATAAAAGTTTACAAAGAGGGAAATACATGTAAGGAGAGAGGGAGAGAGGTGGAGAGGGAGGGAAATAACTAAAGAGGAGAGATATAGAGGTTTGAGACATACATCCTAGGGAGAGATAGGGGTGAGAGATAAGAGAGGGAGAGACAAAGGTAAATATCGGTAGAGAGAAGAATAATAAGAAATAGATGGCTAAGGAGGGATTGAAAGGTTAAAAAGGAGTGACTAAGAGACCTACAAAGGGGAGAGGTAGAGAGGTGAGGGGGGAGAGAATAAAATGAGAGAGAAAAGTTCACAAAGAGGGAAAGAAGGGTAAGTAGGGAGGGAGAGAGGTGTAGAGGGAGGGAAATAACTAGAGAGCCCAAAGAGATATAGAGGTGAGAGACCTACAATCTAAGGATATAGATGGGTGAGAGACATAGGGGTGAGTGAGATAGAGGGGGAGAAAGGTAAGTAATGAGACAAGGAGAGAGAGGTAGAGAGGTACAGAAGGAAGGAGAAAGAGACATGGTTATGGGGATAGGGAGAGAGGGTGGGAGTTAGAGGTAGTGATTAAGAGAATGAAGAGAGATGTGGAATACATAATAATAGATGGAGAGAGAAGAAGAGTGAGGTAGGGAGGCAAGGATATATATTGGTGTAAAGAGGGAATTCAAGGTAGAGAGGGAGAGAGAGAGGGAGGGAGAGAGAGAGAGGTATCGACCTAGAGGAGTAACAAGGGATGGAGGGAGTGAGAGACATAGGGAAGGAGGAGATAGAGAGGTGATGATGTAGAGAGGGGAGGGAGAGAGAGAATAACAAAGAGAAAGAGATGGCTAAGTATGGATGGATATGAAGACAAGGAGTGATTCAAAGACCTAGAGATGGGATAGGTAGAGAGGTGAGGGAGAGAGAAGTGAGAGAGAGAGAAGTGAGAGAGAGAAGAGAGGGAGAGAGAAAGGGGAGTATTGGTAGAGGAGTAACAAGGGCTGGATGGATAGGTAGACATGGAGGGAGTGAGAGGCATATGAAAGGATGAGATAGATAGGTGATGATGTAGAGAGGGAAGGTAGAGAGAAGAGAGAGAGAACAATAAAGAGAAAGAGACAACTGAGGGATGAAGAGGTAGAAAAGGAGCAACTAAGACCTACAAAGGGGAGAGGTAGAGAAGTGAGGGGGAGAGAGAAGAAAATTAAAGAGATAATTTCAAAAAGAGGGAAAGAGGGGTAAGGAGGGAGGGAAATATGTGGAGAGGGAGGGAAATAATTAGAGATCTAGAGAGATATAGAGGAGAGAGGTGGGTAATGAGATAAGGAGGGAGAGGTAGAGAGGTAAAGAGGGAAGGAGGGAGAGACTTGAAGATGGGGAGAGGGTGAAGGGGAGAGGTAGTGATCGAGAGAATGGAGAGAGATGGGAAAGAAATAATAGAGGGAGAGAGAAGAGGAGAGAGGTAGGGAAGCAAGGATATAGATGGGGGCGAGGAGGGAAGGAAAGGTAGAAAGGGAGATAGGGAGAGATATAAGAGAGGGGGAGAAGAAGGGAAGTATCAGTAAAGGATTAATAAGGAAGAGGTAGACATGGAGGGAGTGAGAGACATAGGGAAGGAGGATATATAAAGGTGATGATGTAGAGAGGGGAGGGAAAAAGAAGAGGAGAGAGAGAAGAACAAGGAGAAAGAGATGGCTAAGGAGGGATGGAAAGGTAGAAAATGAGTGACTAAGATACCTATAGAGGGGAGAGGTTGAGAGGTTAGGAGGAGAGAATAAAATGAGAGAGAGAGGTTCACCAAGAGGGAAAGAGGGGTAAGGAGAGAGGGAAATAACTAGAGATCTTAGAGAGATATAGAGGTGAGAAACCTACAATATAGGGAGATAGGGGTGAGAGACATAGGGGAGAGATATGGGTGAGAGAGATAGAGGGAGGACAGAGGTGGTTAATGAGACAAGAAGGGAGAGGTACATAGGTAAAGAGGTTAGGAGGGAGAAACCTAGAGATGGGGAGAGAGAGTGGGAGGGAGATGTAGTGATTGACAAATTAAAGAGAGATGGGAAATAAAAAATAATAGAGGGAGAGAGAATTTGAGAGGGGTAGGGAGGGAAGGGTAGATATAATATAGAGAGAGATAGTGGAAGAGAACTAGAGAGGGGAGAGAGAGAAGAGAGGGAGAACAAAAGGGAATTATCGGTAGAGGAGTAAGAAGGGATGAAGGGTGAGGTACTCATGGAGGGAGTGAGAGACATAGGGAGGAGATATATAGGTTATAACCTAGAGAGGGAGGGAGAGAGAGAAGAATGGGGTGAAAGAGATGGAAGGGGGAGAGAGGTGGGTAATGAGACAAGGAGGGAGAGACTTGAAGATAGGGGGAGAGAGAGGTATTAATCGAGAGAAAGGAGAGACATGGGTTAGAAATAGTAAAAAAGGGAGAGAGAAGAAGAGAGAGGTAGAGAGCCAAGGATAGAGATGGGGTTAAGAAGTGAGGGTAACGTAGAGAGGGTGGGAGAGACCTAAAAAAGGTTGAGAGAGAAGAGGGTAAGTATTGGTTAAGAGGGAAGGATCCAAAGAGGGAGCACAAGTTAAAACCTTGATTATCTATCATTGATCATAAACCATAAAATCTAAGCCTTATCAAAGTGGGGGAGAGAGAGACAAAGATAAAGTTGGCTTTAGCATTTACATTTGGTGAGCGCCAAATTTGGTGCTTGCCAAATGTATTACATTAGGAAATACCAACTCAAAGGGTTAGAAAGGGTTGGATGACCATTTCATGCCAAGGAAATGATTTTGTGAAAGGGTGATAAAATTTCACACATTTTTGGTTGTGCTCTCCATCACGTTTGCATGTGTTAATGAAATTTTATAAAAACATTGTGATGATGCTAGTCTCTCTCTTAGATATCTAACCATATAATTTTTTTATGTTTTGATTATGTTAAGGTTTTCATCTATAACTTTTCTTGTTAGTGCCTCCATTTTTTTATCAAAAACCAACATGTGCTAGTTTGGGTGTAGATTTAGATGCTTGTTCATTGAATTTTGAAATAAATTACATTTTTAGAAACTAGACTCCATTCTACATGTATTGAAAAAAAAGGGATTTTGAATTAGTTTTCAAATTTTTTAAGGGGGAAGCACTCTCAAATTTCTACTTTTCAAGATGTGCCCACTTTGAAATTTAGTAAAATATTATATATTCATTAAAAAATTAGCCCCAAAAATTGGCATAGACTACATGGTGTTAGCTAATTTCTCACTTAAGCGATTTTTGAAATTCTAAAAAAAGTTAACATTTTAGGGGGAACACAATAGATACTATGCTATTTTTTTGGGGAAAAAAAGACCACTTTGTGTGCTCCCCCATTTTCAAACCCTTAATCTTCATTATTTTAAAAATAAATTAGTAGTTTAGAAAGTAGATTCAGAGTACTACAACTCTTGTTCTTGTTGCATCTTCAAATTTTGAGCATAACTATCTTCATTTTCTCGTGAACATCAAACTTTGCTGATTTCAAAAAAAAAGTGGCATCTTAAGAGCCATTTTTGTGTCACAAATTGGTATAGTTACCCATATATATATATATATATATAGAGAGAGAGAGAGAGAGAGAGAGGGGGGTGGGGGTGGGGGGTGAATCTCATCAAGTAATATTGAATATTTATTTATCTTTTACTTGTTCATTATGAAGATAATAAGTTACTATATTATTTATCTGTTATATCTAGTTAACACACATAGAGAAACATACACATGAAACTAGCCCAATCCCAAGGGTTCAAGAAGGCGTGAATTGATGGTGACTCCTTGAATATCATTAATTATCTTAAAGAGGTTCATAGCCCTAGTTAGACAATTGAAAATATAATAATGGACTCAATAACTATTCTTAAGTCCTTTGAAGAGTGCCACATATCCCATATTTATAGGGAGGGCAATAATCTTGTTGATTATTTTACAAACCTAGGTGTTTCTAACTCTTTGATGCAAAGGTGAGACTCCCACAATCCCCTTCCCCTCGATATTAAGACCAAATGTCATTAATCATGAAAATCAATTGATTTAAGGTGGATCTACCATTAATTGATATGATTAATAGTAGTCACTTCAACGTGACTCGAACACATGGATTTTGGGTGATATTTTGGGCCCTTTTCTTCTCTACCTATAATGTGATTTGGGTAATATCTTGGGCCCTTTTCTTCTCTATCTATAGTGTGATTTGGGTAATATCTTGGGCCCTTTTCTTCTCTTTTTGCGATGATGCTTTCTCTGTTTCATTTTGCTACTTTTTTGTTCCACTATTCCTTTGATCATGGGTGGTGATAAGAGCCGTTTTGAGCCAATTTCATGTGAAGGGATGATGAGTAATGATCGGGTTTGGAAAATCTTGGTGGAAGGAGGGGTTACTCCTTATTTAGAGAAGCTTCATGGCTTTGATTTGCAAGTGTTTAGGGTTTTTGTTAAAGGCTGGAAGAATCACATTGTGTCTGCTTATGGTAAGGATATGGAGATCTCAGAGGATTTAATTGGGAAAAAATTTGGGTTGTCCATAGAGGGCAAAAATATTTTCAGAGATAGAAAGATATTAGAGGTAGCAATGAACAAATTCTTCAAGAAGGATGAGAGAGATAATCAGACCAAACTCTCTTTAGGAGGATATGATAGGAACTCCATCAAACCTATTTGGGCTGACACAACTAAAGTAATTGTGTAGTATTTTACTCTTGATGTTAGGTTTTCTTCTCTATTTGGATACCGGTATATCTTTCTCAACCACTTTAACCATAAACAAGCAATTTCCTTTTTGTTTTATTTTCTTTCTTCTCTTAAGTATGGCATCAGAGAAAATAGGAAAAATTCTAAGCTTCCTATTCTTCACGAAGATCTAATTTTTTTTAATTATGGAGTATGTGAAATCCTTGTTTATCCCTACTAAGCCTAATAAGAATTCTAAAAACCGTAGGATTAAATATCGAGAGAACTACTCAGATATGTCCACTGATACTGGAGATAAAATGGAGGACGAGTGGATTGTGTAGAAGGGTGATGGGGACTCTATGGAGATTTATTCAAACCACCCTTTGAGGATAAAACTAAAAATAAGAAGCCTTCTAAGAAGAACTATAAATCCAAAATCTCATGGTCGGGGGGGTTCCTTTATCAGGGACTGTGATATGGAGACAAATGTGCATTCTACGGTTAATAACAAGAAGAAGATAAAACACGATAAAGGGGTTTGATAAAGATAACTTGGTAGGGAAGATGCAAGTTGTTGAGAAAGGGAAAAAGAAGAACTATCTTGGTGAGGGAAAGGAGAAAGACGAGTCTGAAGGCAAAGAGAAAATAATAGATTCCAAAAAACCGAGAAAGAGGTAAGTCAAAAGGCAAAGAGAGAATGAGTGAATTTGAAAAAAACCAGTATATCGATTTGTCTCATAAAGACCAAGGTCCTCCTCCATATGAGTTCTCTGAGGATTTTATTTTTTTCAACACTAATTAGGAGGAAATTTGCAATGTGTTTGGGAGTGTGCTATGGTCCATTTTAAACTTTCCAAGTGGTTTTTTCTGAAAATTAACCAAATTAATGTGAAGTTGTGGTCTCTTTACAACAAGATGGAGAAGAAGGATGGGAGTGAGGATTTATGTAGGAACAGGGTTGAGAAAAACAAGATGTTATCTATAATAGAAGATGTGGCTACAAATTTTAGCTTAATGAAGAATGATTATGAGATCCATATCCAAGTTTTGGAGGATAAAAATAAGAAGGTTCATCAAAATCTAGAGAAGGTTGTGAACATTAAAGTCAAACTTCTCTTACAAATAACGTTGATGGGCTCCACATTCTTAATAAAAGGTCAAGAATTTGAAGGATGAGGATCCTAAGGGGATGTCCAAGGATGCTGATAATACTGATGTGTTTTTGTTTTAGGTAAACATGATGATACTTCTTCTGTTGGGACAAGACTGAGTGCTCATACTCATAGTCATTCCAAGAAACCCTTGGAAGCTCAAGATAAAGAGCTGCAGGAGGTGGTCAACCTTCATTGTATCATTTACTAGAAACTAAGACATTGAATCAACTAATATTCTTAAGGAATTATAGTAGTGTATATTCTATTTCTTTTTTGTAGTCTTGTTTTGTGCTGGTTCACTAATGGTTGGCTATTGGTTGGCTATGCTTTTCTCTTAGGAAATGTTTCTTTGTAAAGGGTTTTGGGTCCCTTCAAAATCTAGTTTACCTTTAATACACATACACATACACAGACATAGACACAAACACACACACACACACACACACACACACACACACACACACACACACATACACATACATAATTTATATATTCAAATGTATAATAAAAAGTATTATATAAACATAAATTATAATGTTTAATTACTTACATAAAGTCAAATTGTAAGTTAAATATTTTTGTGCAAACAACCTTTGACAATGTATCTAACATTATAGTCCACCATAACATATTTATTTGCATCGGGGAAGAGAACACGCGAAATATTCTAGGAAATTATGAAACAATAGGAAGAGAATACAACTAGTTGGGATATAAAATTAAGTTGAAAAATGGATCAAAGGGACTTAAGTAGCTTGGTTAGAGTGAACCATCTCATGTAAAACCAAACTAATGAATCAAGAATGAAATTGAAGAGATGTGACAAAAGGTCAAGATATAATATTACTAGGGTTGCAATCTTCACAACAATGAACATGTTTTTTATTTATTTTTTAATTCATAAATATTTATGAAAATTAAAACAGAGCTTAGTAATAATTTTAGAAAATGATTATTTTTTATGTGTTTCCTATCATCCTCTATTTGGCAAAAACCTAATGGTACATCCATTATCACATTATTATCTTGGGGACATTTTACCTATAAGAGTATAAAATTGAATAGCTTTTAATTGATATTGTATTCTCTCTCAAATATCCATATTCAAAGATCTTTAAATAGGTATCATTTGTGGAGAAATGTGTCTCTTTCATGGCACATGACATTACATAGCAAATTTATTAGAGTGTTATAAAATATAGATTATATTTTTAACACCCTCATAAACTTTATGTATTACACAAATTAACTAGATGATGGGGCCACCTATAAAAAATAGGTTTATTAGCTACCCATATACAAATGAAAAATATATAACACCAATTCCTTCTTCAAAGAATAAAAACCTATCTTTCTTTTGAATAGCCTTGATTAATTTTTTCCACCATTATCCATAGTAATACTATCTTTTAAAGTTTGTTTCTTCCAATTTTTGTTCCAACACAATTTCTCGAAATGATTCTTCAATCCATGGATACTAAAAGGATGAAGATACCAACACAATTATTCTTTATGTCCATGCCTATGACAATGAGAACATTGTATGCATTGAATTTCTTGAGATAATTTGCTTGAACTTGTAACACCTGTAACATCATTTTTATTTCTAATAGTATATCTAAGGCCTTTATTTTTTGGCCTCACTATTGCCTCAATGGGCTCTATAATTCCTTGTCCATATTTTCCCAAACCTTTTCCTTTTTATCCCATTCTTTTCATTATATTAAATCCAACATTCTTTAGAGAACATTCTTTATCATTATCCTCACATTTGGAAAGAGTTGTAGATTTGTAGATTCAAAAATATCATTAACTCCAACCTTATACTCTATATTCAATGTTACTTCAGCTATAGAACACAAATCATTTGTATTACATGTGATATCACATAGTGTAGTTTTAGACTTTAGACATTGATTTTCCTTTATATAAGCTTCAATAATCAACTGAACAAAATATTTTCTTCTCTCAATTTTGATGTATCTTCCTTTTGTGACCTATTTTCCTCTTCCTCTTCCTCTTCCAATTTCTCATTTATCTTTATAACTTTCTCTAGTTCTTTCTGCAAAATATATTTTGCACACATTAAGTTTCCATTCTCCTTCTTCACTCTTTTACAACTCATTCCCATTGGAAAAATATAGTTTCCTCGTACAATTAAATTTTAACTACAAGAAAATCACTTATGTAATGCCTGGTATCAATTGATTTTGGTGGATTTACCACCTTCACTTTTCCATAATTTAAAATGATCTATCATTTACTTCATAGCATTTCAAGCTTAGATTTTAACAAATTTTGTAAATTCATCGAATGTTGTGAAAAATTACAAAAAATGTAATCACCTTTCTTTGTTTGAATGTCAATAATAGATGTAGATAGACTTTATTTTAAAGCTACAATATCTTCTCACTTCTCTTTTACCACATGCAATTTTCTTCTCAAATTGGTAAGTTTCTTGTAAAATTCAACCTCTTCAAGATATATGATCTTATGCTTTAAAAAAGGTGGCTCCATACACAAAAAAAAGGGTCTACAATTTATTTTCCTTCAAATTTTTTACTTAGTAGCTCATAAAAATTGTTGACTTCTTCTTATCAACAAGATAAATAAACAATTATTACCACCTACAACTTCCTTCTAGATGACCTTTGGGTTGTTTTTATCTTTGAATTTGGTGGCTTCTCACTAAACAATGTGGCAACCTTATTTATTGAATTACAAAACAAACATCTTATGTAATTATAAAACTTGAAATCATAACTCTTCACATCTAAAATTTTATGTAAGAATATCTTATAATTAAGCCTCAATGCATCAATCTTATTTCAATATTTGACCTAAAAGATAAAAACAACCAAATTTTATTACCAACAACCCTATATTTGTATACATCCAAACTTAAATGTGAAAGTATACTAGCCTTGAAATTTCTATTAATATACCATTATGCATGTTTAATCAAATCTGCAATGCAACCAAAGCTAAGAAGATTGTGGTTTTTAATAGCGATTTCAACAATCCGAATATGAGCTAAAATGTACTAGTTCCCAAATTATTTTTCTCACAAAATCTGTCTTCTTTTCAATATTATGATGAATATGAAAAGTGAACAATCATTTACTAGAATATATAATGTCGCCTCTTTCTAGTTTGGACTTCTATTTATATGCTCCTTTCTTTCCTCTCCACATTCAATACAATGTTACCAAGTTTTTCCTCAACACGAATTTCTTCTCTATATGTCTTCTCATATTGATGTTGGATGCATCTATTTATTTACACCACATAAAGTCCCTCATTCTTGCTTCAAATATCACCTTTACTCATTGCCTCATACCCCTCTAATGCCTTATGGTCATGATGGTCACAGATAATCCTACAATGCTTCAATTATTATTATTTTTTTAAATAGTTCACACAATCATAAGCATCATCATTTTCTCTAATACTATGTAGTGGCTTTTAATTGATATTTATGCTGAAGGCGTTCCCTATCCAAATAGTGTCGAGCTGATTTTGAAAATCAATGGTTCACAGTGTTTAATAGGCATGCAAGATGATTAAAAACTTGTTGACTGTCCGATTTCATCGTCGTTGTCATTATTTTCTCAAGTTTTTCGTTCACCACTTTAAAAAAATTTACTTGCAAATTTTTCCCATTTTTCTTCCTATGCATTGTTCATAGCATGCTACAGTATTCATCGACGCTTTATTTAATGTTCGCATTCAAGTACCACCTTCGCTGCCTTAAACTTAAAAAATATTTTTAAAACTCAAGATGACAATTGTGGTAGTCTCAAGAATATACCTAGTCTTAATTTCTTATGGATGAGCATATTTTTAACAAGAATTTGTGAAGCTTGCAGACAAAATGGAGGCTTTTATATTTCCTTCTTTATTATTTCTTAATATTTTTTTTATATTTCTTCAATTTTTCTCCCATTCATCACATCCCATCAAGATGACCACCCATTTTTCTAGAAGAAAAGGGTGTTTACTGAGATTAGATTGGAATGTCATTTGCATGGTGATATTTGATGGTCTGATTTTAGTGGATTGTCAAACATGCAAATAATTGAAGGAGATGTCAAAAATATTCTAAATAAAATATAAATTATAATTTTTAGTTTTTTTTTAAATAACAAGATTGGTTAGTAAAATTTCTAATAAATCGAAATGATTCCAATTGAATATTTAGTTTATTTAATATAGAATAGTAGTAAGTACATAATAAATGTAGATTGTTTCAAATATTTTATATTAAAATAGTTACATCATCTTTCTTTTATCTTTTGAATAAATATAGTTTACATTTTTAAATACAATATAGTTCTACTATAACTATTCTAAGATGAGATTTATTAATAATTTTCATATATTTTATTTACACCATGAGCTCCTCTCAAACCTAATCTTACATTGTGAAGGAATGCTTCTTTAAACCCTAATATGGTTTCCTATTTTGATATACTAATATATTTAATGGTGGTCATGTTGAGAATAACATGAGTGATCAAGAAGACTATTTAATCATTGTGCACTTGTGGCTAAATAAGAAATTACACTTACCACTTGACACACCTTGATTGATGCATTGTGAATCTCCTAATCAATTAGCAAATCTCTTTTATAATATGTTAGTGGGATGTCTTCATGACACATCAATTTTTGAATCTTGTACTAATGATTTGTTCTAATAATGTACCCTCCAAACCATCTTCCTCTTCCAACCCTAAAAATACTACTTCCATGTGATCACTATTACAATTAACCCAAGTGTTGTTCCTACCTCCATTCCCATTAACTTTACAACCTTTACTCATATATCTTATACTATCTGTAGACACTTTCAAATGTCCTGACAATATTGCATACCTGATATTGCTTACTAACACCATTTCTACCCTAATTCCACCATTTTCATCCATTTAATTAAATAATCCCAATTGTTTAATTAAATTCATCACTTTCCTATTAATCAGATAATCAACATTATTGGATTAGTTCACCTCTTTCATGCTAATTTTCATCCTATTTGATTACATAATGAGAAATTATTTAATTAAATCCCTTAATTCCTCTCATTTGATTAATTAATCTAAATTATTTAATTAAAAGTCATTAATTCCCCCTTTTAATTAAATGATCCATTTTTTAATTAAAATCCTAAATTCTCTCATCTTGCACAATTAAATAATCACTAATTATTTAATTGACTAATATCTTCTAATTCCTCCAACTTCTCCCACTTGCAAGGGAATATTCTCATGGAATATTCCTTTGATTTGAATTCAAATATTTCCCTCCAAATGGAAATATCTTTCAACAATATTCCAACATTCTTCCTAAAATTAAGGGACTTGCACATTCTAATTCAATTAGAGCCCTTGATTAGAATCATCGATCCATGCCAATATTCAATCTCATCCATGGATTGGAATCCTTGATCCATGCCATCTTTTATCTTTCACTTCTATCCATTGATTAGCCAAATTGATCCTAGCCATTGATTCAACTAAAAATCCTATAAATAGCCCCCGTTTCTTGGATTTATTGATCCACAAGTCTCTAAGCAACTACACTATAGTCATTTTCATATCTAAAAATCATTTGAGTACTCTTATGTTTTAGGAATTCATATCCATTTCATCATTTGTGAATAATTTTCTGGTCCAATCTTCATCAACACATCAAATCAAAGCTTTACATCAATGGGGTTAGGAAAGAGCCAATCTTCCACATAAAGTTAGCACTAATCCCCCAATGGTATGAGGTTTGAGTGTTAAATAGGTTGCCATTTCATGTTATTTTGTGTTTTAATGGCTTCCTAGTTAGCATTTCAAGAATTTTGTCAAGAATGTGAGATAATCAGGTTAAATTCTTAGTTTCTTAGTTGATTCTAGGTGTATTTAATCTTTATTTTATTCATGTTCACATATTTGGGACACCTGATGGGACCTTATGCCTTAATTTGATTAAATTTTCTTAAGAATTTTGTGTTTGTAGGAACCAAAGGCAAGCCAATAGACTTGTTCAGATACAAAGCTACACAGTTTTTACATTGGCATGCACTTGTTGCATTGGCACACACTTGTTTGAGTACAAATTCATCCACTTGTTATTGTAGTGCATCTGATAATTCTAGTTTTTTGTTGCAGGTTTTCTAGAGTAGTGCACTTGCTATTTGACAGAGCCACGCACTTGAAAATCCAAATACACTTGTTTGGATTCACATCAACACACTTGTAAATACTGAAACACTTGTCCTTGATATTCTAGTGCACCTGTCTAATAAAGCCACACACTTGTAGGTAAACCAGGGAGGTAAAATCTAAGGTTTAATGTAAAGTTGCATTTTGATTTGATTTCTAACCCTAATGATTTTCTTCTTTTTTTTTGTTGGTTTAAGGACTAACAAATTTCAGGATCGAATTGGAGCATCAAAGCATTGATTAAAGCAATAAGTGTTCATTAACAGTCATCAATGAATTCATCTTGTCAAATTTCCCAAAGTGTTTTTAAACACTTATGTGAAGGATGACCTAAATGGATTTATGTTTTATGATTTAGTTAAGTCACACTTCAGTTTGGATTTAAAAATCAACTTTACAATTCAATTTGGGTTTATTAATGAACAATTCAACTTGCTTTTTCAATTTGGAGTTAAAAATGAACCAAACAACCTCACTTTATTTTGGGCTCTAAAATTGAATAAAATCAATCTCACACTTAGTTTGGTGCTTTAAAATGCATTTCACATTTATCTTTAGTACACTTAAAATGAACACGTGTTTTCTTTGTTTTCTTTACTTGGTAGAATAGTAGTGTGTATCCTCTCCCCTTGTGTTTCATGTGATCTTGGGTGAAGAGAAATACTTGTAGTTTGTACTTTGTTTTTTGAGTCACCCAAGGCTTGTTACGTATCCTCTCCCCTTGCACTTTGTGTGATCTTGGGTGAAGACAAATATAATTCCTTATTTTTAGTAGAAGTGGCCTTCCTTGAGATACATCTCGCAATAGAGAACTCAAGGCGACCTTCAAGCATGTGTTCAGGTGGGCTTGTATAATGTAGAAAATTGCACTCCCTTCTTAGAGATGGTACAATTCCACACTTAGTTTGGACCTATTTTAGTACCTTTGCATTCATGACCATTTAAATCATCATTAATAGGCCCCTAAGACCCTTTTTCTTGGATCCCAAGGCTTATTTCATTTGAAATCCTGAAAAAATCAATAAATGCATTGAATTTCTAACACCCCAATATTTTCTCACACCAAAAAGCTAAGGTGGGGCTCATATGCCACCTTAGGCATATGAGTCCCCCTAGGTGGGACCCATATGCCACCTTGGGTGTATAATTCCCCCTGGTTGGGACCCATATGCAACCTTGGATGTATGAGTCTCATGTGGCCCCTTTTTAGGGTTTGAGTAGGAAATTAAGGTTTCTAATTCAATTTTTTGGCTAGTGTTGGCATTTGGGATCTAATAAACAATAAATTAGATGAGATGCCTATAAAGCTAAGGTTTCAAATCAATATTTCACCTAGTAATTCAAGAGCTAAAAAATCCTAGAACTTTCAAGAAAGATCCTTGAATAGAGATTTTCAAGTATTCAAGAATAAGGTGCAAATAAAGCTGAAGTCTTGGAACAACATAATAGTGTTTTTGCAGGTCTTCAAGCTCACTTTCATTCAAGATCTAACATTTTCAAGGATTGATGATGGTTGCCTATGGAGAATCATGATGGATTCTAGGTTGGGGAGATGCAACTTGCCATTGAAGCAAGCCTAATGACTTGTTTCCTAAGTGATTCCATTTTCAATTATCATTCTACTTTCTACCTAAAGGAAGGTACATGCATTATTATGGCTTATAAGGGTGATTAGAGGGTAAAAGAACAAAGTTGTGTCACACTTTTGGCCAAATAAATAGGGTGATCCCACAATACTGGTTTACCATTTTTGGCCAAACTAGACACTGAACTAATTTTTTCTAACTAAATCTTCACTTTCGAGCACCTATAGCGGGGTAAAAGTATAAAGTTGTGTCACACTTTTGGCCAACTTATTAGCACAAGTGAACTTTAGTATTTATAACTAAAAATCAAGTTTGGTCAAACATATGATCTAGTAAGATTCATTGTAGATAAGTTAAATATGTCCACAACTTTTCCAACTAAAATTGTTGACTAAATGCATATGTAGCACCACTTTGAGGCAAATTTACTAAAAAAATGAAATTATTTGAAAATTCAATGTTTCAACAACTCCTACTCATATAAATAACATTTTTTTTTAAATGTCAAAATACCCTTTTGTAGATCCATAAGTGTAGTTTTCAAATATATATTTATTTTAATAGTTCAATTATTATTTATATTTTTTACTAAAAGCAGGTTATTAGCACAAAATAATTTGGTCGATTACCATGTCAAGAAAAATACTAAAACTTATTAAAAAAAATTGGAAAAAATATGATGCTCTAGATAAAAGAATCTAGATTAAGATAGTATAATTTTTTTTCTATTTTAGATAAATATTTAATATAAAAGTTGGCATTGACTAGAAACAACCATGTTTTAATACACACACATTTAAATATTAATTTAAAAATATATATTTATTCAAATTGCAAAAAAAAATATCCATGCTCTTAAATTTCAAGTTATAAATATACACACAAAAAAATGAAGGAAAAAAAAAGAAAATTTACTATATGAAGCTTGACGTCTCATGTAACATCATGTTTCAGCATTTTATCAACAAATAAATTATAGTGTTAATTTATAAAAAACCATATTCAAATAATTTTTTAATTTTGTAAAAAAGATACAAACATAAAACATACTAAAAAATAAACATTTTATTAGTTCACCTCATTTCAAAATTCAAAATATATATGCCACTTTCTAGTGATTAAAGTTGAAAAGTTAGATCATTGCTTGCCATTTCCTTTATAAAGTGTGACACAACTTTGTACTTTTACCAAGTGGCTAAACCGTACTAGTGATTTGTGACACTTTGTCTGTAGATACTAAATATATATTTTTCTTTTTTTTTGGAATCAAATTTTACTTCTTTTTCGATGTCCTTCAAAAACTAGTTTTTTCAGTAAACACCATTTTTAAGGAGTAATGCTCACCGTATACAACATAAATTTTTTTCCATGAAGTATAAAATTCTTTTTTTTTTCAAATTTAGATTTGTAACTACAATATCTAGCCTTTTCATTTGGTTTCATAGTGTTTTATTGAATATTTTTTCCTTAATCAAATTTCGAAGTCAAACCAATTACAATTCAGACATAGGCAGACTATATACAACATAACCTTTTTTGTATGTATCAAAATTCATTTTTTTTGTTGGATCAAGGATTTTAATAGCTAGTGCACTAATATTTTTCAAAATTTGTTTTTGATAATCTGCTATTTTTCCACATGTAGAAAATAAAGAGCTTGATTTTTGGTGAAAAACCTACATTCACAAGAAATAAAAAATAAATTTAATAATTAAATTAAATTTATTTAAAATTATACTTTTTGGGAAGCTTATAATGAGTACATACTTACAAAAAAAAAAAATTTAAATGAATTCATTTGATCTCCCAAAAGTTAAATCAAAAGTGGTTTTTTATCAGCATTTTGATAGGTGTAAAGGAGACTCCGTTATAGGTATGGTTTAAAACTAGCGGGGTTCTATCCAAGGGGGTTTGATGTAAGGTGGTTTGATGAAATCCTCTTCAATTGGAATCCTTAAAATGGAACTTTTTAAGGCTTAAATCGTTATATTTTCTAAAAATATGCGATTTTAACAAAAAAATAGAATCTCCCAGAAATTGTAAACCATCATTGTGGCTAAGTGAATTATTTTTGATCGGAAATGTTTCGACTAAATAGGTTTCAACCTAAACCATGTGGCTTGTACATGGCACACAGGGTTTCGACCAAATCCATTTTTTCCCCTTTGCTACTTTCAAATTGGCTTAAATTAGCTTGTTTTATTGTGTAGGGTTTCTATAGAAAGGGTTTCGGTCAAAACCCTTTCTATAGAAACTGTTTATATCGAAACTATCTATGTGGCATCTGTTAGAGTAATAAGTTATTCCACTTAATTAATTAAATTATATTGGTTAATTAATTAAGTCACTTATTCCTTTAGGTTTACTTAAGCTAAACTGAGGTACATTAATAATTATTTATTAATTATTAAATGTGCACATTAGGGTTTCATTTATGGTTTCTTGATCTCCTTCATAAGGATTGATCTCCTTGTAATTATAGATTCTCTTAATACATTTTTACTTTGAGGCTTGTAGAACATCTTCTTTGGTTTTGAATATCTTTCATTCTTTGTGATAGGTTATTGCATGCAGGTGATTCTTGGGGCTTGTGAAGTTGGGTTTCTCAACTTCTACATGGTATCAGAGCACCAGACCTGCTGCTTCCTATTCATGTTTTGAAGGATTTTTGGACCTTCAAGGGTTTGGGGTTTGCTTTTTTGATCTAGGGCATACCTATTTCATTTGGTGCATTTTGAGCCCAACCAAACCTCACCATTGCGTCTGGAACACTCGATTCAGTCAAGATTGACCTTTGTTTTGTCAAATTTGGCTTCACGACGTCAGATCTACAAGGGTTTCTAGATCTAGAGCGTACTTGAAGTTTTGGAGCATTTTCAGCCCAAACAAACCTCACCATCGCATTCAGAGCACCCAAAAACCCCTAAATTGACTGTCAAATCGTCGAAATCGGACACAGTGACTCTGAGAGGCCAATTTTTTTCATTTATGGGTTGTACGGCCTAGTACGACATGCAATCTGAGATTTTAAAAAAAAATAGTGTTAATGGGTGCCGCCATCAGTAACAGTTAATGTTAGCAGTTAGCCAAACCGCCAGGCTTAACCCCCCAAAACCCTTTTGGAGCATTTTTGGTATTTTGGCCATAACTTTTGCATACGAACTTATTTTTTCAAAAATGAAATATCGTCAGAAAGTTGGTTCTAAGCACTTTCCAATGGTGTAGGTTTTATTTTCTGGTTTTTCTGTTTTGATGCCTTTTTTCTAGTCAAAGATAGAACATGTTTTTTTCACTCCCGAGCGCGTAACTTTTGCATCCAAACTCTATTTTTTGCAAATGAATAGGTGTTGGAAAGGTGTTTCAGTTCTCTTTCCAAATATTCAGTTGGTTTGAGAAGATAATTTACCAGGTAAATTTTATTCATCTTTGTGTGTTTATACATTTTTCTTTATTACTTGGACATTCTGGCACCTACATTGGATCTGTTTGCATTGAATGGGTTATGTTGATTTGATTTATCATTGCTGAGAATTTCAGTATCTGATTTTTTTTATTTTGAGTGAGTATCATGGGTTTTTATACTCAGAAAAATACCCTTTGTAGAGATCAGAGTGGTGAATTCAAATATGTAATTTTTAATATTTTGATTAGTTTTAATATATTTTATTTTTAAAATAATGCAAGTAGGTTGTTAAAGTTAAAAAAGAGGTTGATTAGAAATTAAAAAAAATAGTAAAACTTATTAATTTTTGTAAAAATATATGGGGTAGAAGAGGAGAGAGTCGTCTTCAAAAGGGTATAATTTATTTTTTGAAAATGATTAAAAAAATAGACAATAGTTGGCGGCTCGTGAAAACTGTCAAATTCTGACAAGTTTGAATTTAAAACCTTATTACGAGAAAAATAAAAATATTTTTTAAATTTTTTTCCATGCACAAGATACTGAATTTACCTATTTGGAGGAAAAAATTAGGGATAAATGAAGTTTTTTTCAATTTATTTCTTGACATCCCGTGAAGTCACTTTTTTTCCTAAAATTTTGAGCATTCCAAAATCTATTCTTAAATTGATTAAAAAGTAATGAATTTTTTTTTTTTTTTAAATCTGAAAAATTATAGGAATAAACTTCATCAAAAGTTCTAAATTTCATTAGTTTACATCATTTTGAAATTCAAAACATAAAGACCACTTTTATGTGGTCAAAGTTTAGAATTTTTTTTACTGTTGACCGATTTCTTAATAAAGTCTGACAAGATTGTGCTTTTACCCTAGACATCTCCCAAAGTGGGTCATCATCTTTTTGTTTCATTCATGCATCCTATTCTAGCACATTAGAGTAGGGTTTCATTGCACTTTTGATCTCTTAATCTTAGATGCACTTAAGATTAGGATTCTTACACACATTCACTTTAAAGATCTATTCTTTCTATCATGGTTTAGTTACTAAACTAGGGGTTTGACCGAGGAAAACCCCTTGATAAATAAATCAACACAATACTTTATTTTACAGGTTTTAGAAAGTTCAGATCTGAAAGAAATATTTGCAAAAGCTCGAGGAAGTGTAGAGATAGGAGAATAGATTCAGATCTTGACTTTTCCAAAAAAGAAGAATGAGACTAAATCACCGCTTGTTGTGTATAAGTCCTGGTATAGTACTTTTTCCAATTTTTTGTGGATTTAGACTTGTCACTGTGAAATTCTAGTTTTTTCTTGAAAACCCTAAACTGATACTAAATTGCCTAGACTAGTGTATGAGTCCCAGTGTAATTTAAAAGTCAAAATTTCATAATTCCAGATCTTGTTTCAAGAATCTTCAGCTCTCTTAGTGTACCTCTATTCATTCTCAATTCATTTTTCTGATTTTGAGTTTCATTTCCTCGATTACATAAAACTACATTTTCATATCATTTGTATCTCTTTCTTTCTAAGCCTTTGCTTAGTGGTGAACTCCCCTTAGTCTTTAATCACACCCTAGGACACCATCCTAACCCTAACCCATTCCTTAATCAAGTTAATTAATTAAGAGATCTTGGTTTCCTTAAATGAAATATAGAAAAATAGGGTCCTAAGCTTAGTTCCATATCTCAAAAGGTGGAACTCCCTATTTTTTTAGGTTTCAGGGCTAAATAAAGGGGGTGAAGGAAAAAGCAAGTAGTACTGATCTAGTGAATTTATACCTTACATGCAAATTTAAGTGTGGGTGTATAAATCACATGGAGGTTGATTAGAGGCTTTATTGTCTCACATATGAGTATACCATTGGTGTTCATTGAGTCATTACAAACTATTGTACTTAAAAGCCTTACCAATTTTGAGCATCTCTTAAGAAGGTGCAATGGGACAATTGTTCATTCCATGAAGATATTTGTCATGTACTGATTACTTTTTGAGGTGACAAACACCTTGTAAGGATATTTTTTCCTTTCAAGGTAAGAGGTTTATTGTGTACACATGCATACTCTATTCATCCACTCAATCTAGGTATTTTATCGTGCAAACCCAACTTAAGAGATGTACCCACTTGACTAAACAGGAATGTGCTTGATTGATGGTATCAAACTTTGGTTAGTATGCTTTATGGAAGAAAACTTGTGGAATATCCCCCTTACCTATTGATTCAGTAAATATGTTTCTTATTGTAGACACCTTAATTTGACAACCCACATATGGTCAAATTCACCCTTGTATTCTTCTATCACACACCCTTTGTCCACATTAATTAGATAATTTATTATTTGATTAATATTGCATCTCATCCTAATGTCCCTAATGTATTTAATAGATCAATTAAATACTTTACCCCTTTCATCTCTAAATTAAATAAATGTTCTAATTTATTTAATTTAGACACTTTGTCTTTTTGAATTAAATCAATTTTTAATTCAAATATTTCTCTCTCCAAATGTCACATCCTCCATAATTTCTTCTAATCCAAATTATTTTAATTAATTTGTGATTAGGATGTGCACAATCCTAATCATGATTAGGGTCACATCCTCCATAATTCTTCACTTGCTTCTAATCCATCATTAACTCAGTTAATCACTTGTTTACACAACCTAATCACCATGCCATTTATGAAATGTATCCTAATCCTAAGTCAAATGCCTTAAATTATTTATCCTTTAGGAGAAGGAACCCCCCCCCCCCATGTGAATTTTTAATTCACATTTGTTTGACCAATGCATTTTCAAGGAATTTAAAATTCCTTCTCTCATCCCCATATGTCCTTTCATCCACATATGGACAAGGACCTCCTTTATGAGGAGATCTTGTCCAAATCCCAAGCTACTATGCAATACCTCCATGTCATGCCCATCTCATAGGTCCTCTTTCCAACTCACTTGCCACATGGCAAGATGTGAGGGCTTGTGAGTCCTCAACTCACCCTAGCCCTTGATCTTGTCCATCTTGGCTCAATCTGAGCCCATCATGGTTTAAAGGCCTTTCCCCTAAAATTGGTAGAAATGGATCCATTTTCATCCATCCACTTTTGCAATCACATTCTCAAGAACACTTAGCACTCTAGCATCCAAGCATCCACCATTGTTGCATCTTAGAGCTCATATCTTGCATCTTACACCATACCCACAATCACGATTGCATTCCTCATCATCATATCTCCATTTTACATTAGTTTTTATGCCATTTTTCCAAGGAGAAAGCACACAAATCAATGATAAAAAAGGGCCAATAAAAAGAATAGTTTAAACAAGGTAAAACATTCCAATTTCTTGTGTTTTTTGTTTAGACTAAACTAGGCCAATCATGAGTGTTTTGTTTTTGTTTTTTTTATCCTTGAATTAGCTTAGTTTTTGCATCTTAGGTAGGTCAAATTCACACACACACATACACACACTCATCATTCAAATTAAAAAAAAAACATCAAAATGGTTATGAATAAAACTTCAAACCCTTTGAACATAATTGAGTGCACTTGAAGAACATCATACTACTACATGAATCTAATTATACATTTTTTTATCAAAACAATATATTAGTGTGATTCCTACTATCTTTTCTCATTATGTCAAAGTAAACCTAGGGAAATATGATTTAGCACTTTGGTTTACACAAATTTTGAGCTTTTGTGGAAAATAACTTGCTTGGTTGTAGAAATCTTAGTTTTAATCAATTCATAATCAAGACTTCTATGTGGTAAAAATGATTCATGCTAAATCATATTTTAAGAATTAAACCAATAAAGCAAGTTTCCCTTGTTTACTTCATTCAAAACACTTTGGTTAAACTTGATCACAAATGAAAGAAAAAAAGGAAATTCATGCTTAAATCTTTTTTTACTAAAATAATTTTTGGTATCACACATCAAAACATTATACAAAAGTGCTTTGTGAAAATTATTTGGTCTTCTAGGTGTTCAAACACTCAAAAGGAAACACATGTTTTTCAACACCTTGGTCTTGTCAAAAGTTCCTCTTAGGTTTCACATTCGGATCAATCAAATCAAACATCAACATTAAATTGACATTAAACATCAACTCATTCAAACCTTCCATCTCACAATCAACTCAAAATTTTGGCAAACAAATCATTAGACTAGGCTTTCATCAACATCATATAGGTTAGCTACATGTTTGGAAACATATATCTTTTCATAAATTTAGTTGGATTAGTCATCATTTTTTGGAAAAACTTATCTTAGAGTCACAAGTCTACTCCTAAGGTTTGCAAGTTCATCAACAACATCATCAAACACACATAAAAACTTGAGTCTAGGTTTGCTTCAAAATTGAGAGTTATATATCATTCACATCATTTACTCCTCATCACATCACTCACATAATCATTGGTCCTAAATCCTTTAGAAGTTATCTTTTAGGAAAATTTGAATCAACCCAAGAATTTAGACAATATAAATCACATCATACTACACTAATTTAAGTTTGATACAAGTTTTATGGTTACAAAAAGATCACAACACAAGAGAAACATGGAACAAAACCCAAAATTACCTGTCATGAGTGACACAAATGAAAAAAACCTTAGAATGCATGAGTTTAATCCTAGAGGTTTCACAACTCCACTAAATAATCCATCACAACCATCTCAAAACTTCACAAGATACAAGGGTTCACATAGAAGATGTTACAAATAATTCCTCAGAACTTATCCAAGGTAAAATATTTTAGATGCAACAAGACCCTAAGGCTCATCATCTTGTTAACACAATGTTGAAACTAAACCCCACATAATATATGCTCACATTAGCAAAGGAAGGAACCATTTGATGTGAACACAATTAGAGAATAACCTTTGAAAAATGTTGCATCTATCACTCAAAATTTTCACAATGAACCCTTGGTCCATAACGTCATTCAATCCATGCCACAACCATACTCATTACACATATCAAGCCAACCCACAATAACTAGGATGGAATCAACAAGAATTGAAAATCTTCAAGGAAATCAACACATGAATACTTCTCAAGGGATAGATCAAACAAATTTTATAAGTCAATACAACAATCCCTTATACAATATTCAAAATCTAGGGAATCAAAAAATTTGGGAATTCAAAACACAAACAACATCCCAAAACACATAAGCACTTCACTCATATCAAATTTCAAAAACACAAACATGCCACTTACATCAAATCTTCCAATCAATGTTCCACTTACATCCCAACACATCACTATTTCATCCACCCTTAATGCTCAAAACACTCATACAAATCATCCTAGCATTCAACAAATTCATCAAAGTCAAAATCAGGGACCCATACCAATATTGCAACCAAATCAAGGTCCTCATCAAATGAATCAACAACATCAAATGAACCTTCCTCAACATCAAGTGTCCCAAAACCTTGTACCACATCAAATGAATCAAAATCAAGGAAATCCAACATCATAGAATTTGTTGTCACAACATAATCAATTGTCCCAAAATCCCTTGACCCAACATCAAATCCATCAACTACCTCAAATCAATCGTCAAGGTTAAAATCAAGGTCTACCACAAACATCACAACATCAACAAAATCTTCAATATCAACAACCACCACAACATCAAGGTCCATCCTTGAAACATCATGAATACATTACTCTACAACAATTAAACAATTACAACAACAACAAGGTGATCCAAAAAAATTGGCATCACAACAAAATTTACTACCATAATTATACATCAATTTTCAACAACCAAATCCATCACAACAAAATATGGTCTCACACAACCAATGTGGATCTTACAACACACTTCCTCAATATCAATGAAATAAATAAAATCAAACAAGTATTGTGCCTCAAGGAAATTATCAAATGGGTCCTATGAATCAACACAATACACAATATCAGATAGGAAATCCTCAACTTCAAATGGGTTCATATGGTACAAATGTTCCTTCATATCATGATCCAAGGTTACACAACATGTATGCTTCACCATCAAATAATCCTTCATTGGATATATCTTCACAACTACAAATCCTCACACAATAAATACAATATATTCAAATGGGATGAACTAAAATGTTATACACAGTTCAAGATCTATGTCCTTACCCATTTGATCGAATCATAACATTGATGCCATTACCTCCAAGATTTGAGATCCCTAAATTTGACAAGTATAGAGGGTGTGGTAATATGGAGGAACATATTAGAGAATTTTATGTGGCATGCATGGAAGTATCATACAATGATTCCAATTTGATGCATCTCTTCCCACGAAGTTTGGGAGGTCAAGCCATGGATTGGTTCTCACACTTACCCCAAGGAATTAGAATATTTTAGGAAATAATCGATCAATTTGTAGTGCATTTCTCCTACAAAATTGACATAAATGTAAGCTTGGATGAACTCTATACCCTTAAAAAAAACAAGGGGGATACATTTGCAAACTTCCTACAATGATGGAGACATAGATAAAGTAAATGAAAATGGCCAATTCTAGAGAAAAAATAAACAAAGATCATTGTTGGAAATGTGGAAATAGAATTATCCTTCTAGTTGAAAATGTAATGTGTGTCAACATATGAAGAACTCATACCAAAGGGTCTTAACATTTAACATTCCCTAATTTCTAGGGGATCCACACAAACTCAAAACCAACCGCCTAGTTTCAGTGACAAACCCTGATTTTGGGCTAAAAGAAAGACAACTACTAATGAAAGTATGGCATATGTAAAGGTTATTATCAAGGCACCATCAAAAACACAATCAAATATGCAGAAAAACACACAACAAAACATACAATAGAATTGTGTGAGGGGGAAATCCGAGTGTATAAACAAGATAATTTTAATGAAATAGAAACTAGTCTAATCAAAACAAGAATCTAGATATATTCTTTCACTCACAAAATGAAACTAAACTATTACTTAATTCAAGAAACAAGATCAAAAGATGAAAGCATACATGAATTCATAAACAAAATAGCATCACCATCCCATGTCAAAGTTTATTTGCAAGATGTTGGGTTGTTCATATCACTACAAAGCCTCCAATGTTGCATGCGAGAGCTTTGAACGATGCATGTATTGGTGATCAAAGATATGTTGAAGCTTGGTCAATGTTGATTATGATCTCAGTAGTACTTCGTTGTGAAAAATAGGTTGGTTCTTCAATCCTTTTTTTATGCGGAAAGAGGTTTGTTATATAGAAATGTGATTTGAAATGGACGATCAAGATTAAACAATGTTGAATCAAGATCGATGGTTGAAGGTTGTTGAGAGGATTTAGATGGGCATAATCTATGCAAATAGATTACATAATTAGTGTGATTGGGGAATAGATTGATCAGTCATGGATATAGATTGATTATTCTGGGATTAGATTGATTAGTTATGAATTAGATTGATCAGCCAAAAATTAGATTGAGCAATCAGTGATTCGTAATTTAGTCAAACAAGAAAGTGGTTGAGAATGATTAATTAATTGATTTAATTAATATATTCCTTTTTGGAGTTGAACGTGCAAATCAAGTTTGAATTTTGCAAACAAAGTTGCATTAGTTTGATTTGATTTTTGATAATGTTTTGAATAGTTTAATTAAATTATTCAAAATTTGGAGGGAAAGTAAGTTAATTAAATTATTACAATTTTAATAATTCAATCGACTTAGTGACATAATTAAATAATTGATGTTATTTAACTAATCAATACGAAATAAAGTTAGATTAGGAATATGAAGCAAATGTAGTTTATTTAATTGGTTGAAATTGATGATAAAGTGAATTAATTAAATAATGTCATGTTGTTCAATTAATAGTAGAAATTGAATTTATTTAATTAGCCAAAAATGATGAAAAAAATAAACTAATTAAATAATGATATATTTATTCAATTAATAGGGAAATTAGGGTTTTTGATGTAATTGATGTGAAATGCAGTGATATTCAATGATAATGATGTTGATCATGTGAAAGTGTCATTTAAAATGTGTAATAGGTGTTAGGTCAATTTTACATGTCTACATTTTGCCCCTCTTTGATAAAAAGTACGAGTTTCTTTTTTTCAAAGATTTGATGTTAAGATCAAGATTTTGAAAAAAAATTATGCCCCATTGTGCCTAGGCGGTTAATGGAATGATGGTAGGACTCTATACTACCCCCTCGAGAGGTTGGCCAAAAAAGTCAATTTTGAGGTCAAGCTCACGATCCTGTTTTATTTCAATTTAGTTGCATAGAGGATGAAAAATTAAGTCTGTAGGTCCCTTGTTGCTCGATAAAATGTTCTTAGGAGCTCCTAATTTTAACCTAGGAAGGCTCCCTATGTAAAAATTAGGGTTTTTGAGGGTTAAAATAGATAATTAGGGTTCTAATTACCTCATTTTCACTGTGAGCCTATAGGGAATTCTTGCCTCTAGATTTCTTATTTTTTCAGTTATCAAGGATCCATGGTGCTAATTCGGGGAGCCCCACATCAAGAACATGGGGTTCGAGATTATGGATGGCTCACAGGCATCGGTGCCCTAGTATATACTCTCTCGATCCTCATTTTCATCTTTTCATGTTCTTGTAATTAATGCTTAAATTCCAACAAGTCAAAAGCATAGGATTTAGGGTTTTAGCGCTTTGGAAAGGGTTTCACTGCTTTTTCCATCTTGAAAACATCGCTTTTGATATTCTTTTGCACACAACTTCATTTTGTGCCTTTGACCTACTTTTTTGCTTTTGCTATAAAATTTTTCTTTTGTTTGCTCTTCCTCATTTATGTGCTTTTGTGATAAATTTGCACCCTTCCAAAAATTTTGTGCTTTTTACTTTTGCACTCTTGATATTCCTCATCACTTTTTTATAAATTTCCTTGCATTTTCCTATTTTCTTCACTTTTGTCAAAAATGCATCACTTTTGCTACAGTTTTTTTGCTTTTGAATTTTTGGAACCCTAAGTTAGTTTATTCATCGTTTTTGTTTCATTTTGTGTGTTCAAATAAAATCCCTAACAATGTGTGTTGAATGATTGTAGGTGGTCCTTAAACCACTGCAATCAAGGGAGTAACGACCCCAAGGTATATTCAATTTGATTACTGGTTTCAACATTTTGGAGTGAGATTTTCTAAATGCAGTTGAGTTATGACAAATTTGTTACATGCCCACCATTCGATGTCACACTACGATGATGATCACACTTGTGGAGTGGTGGCATTCAAAGACTTATTCATTTCATTTACCTATAGGGGATGCCACTATTACTCTTGAGGATGTGTGGAGGATTCTTTACATACCCATCCATGGAGAGTTGGTTACCTATCATGTTCATTGGGGCACCCATGCTATGTGTTGTGTTCTATGTTTTAGACACTTGGATTTTCGACAATCTGAGATAGATTTATCTAATTTTGTTGGTAGTGCTAATCATGTTTCCCTTGTTCTTTGTAGTTTAGTTTCAGGGTTGGTTGTTCCTAATAGGAGAGGTCGTCACTTCCTTGTGGGATGGGGTACATGTATTGAGGAGATGTTTGAGCATGGGACTAGATATGCATGGGGTCCTTGTCTCCTTGCCCACCTATATAGAGATATGCACGAGGTTTCATATCAGGGTGGGAAATCTATTTTTGTAGGTATCTCTCTTTTGCATGTATGGGCCTGGGAGCACATCATCGTTGCTTAGCCTAATGGTATACAAGATCATATTGTTGGTGATCCATACTCATCATTATGGGTATTTTCTACATTATACATTTCTTGAGGAGCTTTCGTACTGGCATCACATTTTTGATGATATATCAAGTTTTATATGGAGACCATATATGGATTGTGAGGCTAGGCCTAAGGATCATGAGTAGCTAGTATGCTACTACTAGACCAAATGGTTGATTGGTTGTTCTCACTCTCTTTTGGATAGGTATCTTCTTGACAAGGTATGTTGGTAGTTTGGAGAGAGACGGGGTCACTTTCCAGACACCTATGAGGCTTAGTTTGGTTGGACCACCGGGGAGGTTCGAGTATGGGGTCTACGGGCTGACAGATATGCTGCTATTGCTACGTTCAAAGCTCTTTTCCTAGTCAAATGGGGTTGGCTAGTGGGTTTAGTAGATTTGGGGACCACTCTTAATTTTGTTCAGTGGTGGGTACAACGTGTTCCTATGAGATTTACAAAACTTGGCGGTGATCCCCCAGTGGGTAGAGCGAGTATCACTAGTAGAATTTGGGAAATAAATGACTGGTGACTAAAAATTTTAGTCACAACAACTAAAAATAACTAAATTCTACTAATTTTTTGCAACACAACTATAAATGACTAATTTGATCGTTGGGTAAAAAAAAAAACTAAATAATTAGTCACACACATAAAAATGACTAAATAATTAGTCACATGAACTGGTAATTTCCCTCTTCCCCAACATTTAAAAATTTCATTACAATTAAAAGTATTGCATAAAAAATTCCCCTGCCTTTATCCTTCACAGGGAAGGGTTTCTGAAGGAAACCTGCAACTATAACCTGGAATTCATTCGCACATTACCAAAAGTTTCAATGGAAGTAGATGCCATTATTTCCAAAGTAGTAGGCTCCAACATTAGCTCTAGATTTTTCTAATGCCCTATAGCTGTGTCTTTCAGGGAATCCCTACAAAATAAAAGTTCGGAGGTATTGCATGGTGAGGTGTTTGATATCATATTGCTTTGATTTATATCCCCCTCTTTGGAATTTTCTTTTAAAAAATATGGAAAGTCATTCTTTGGACTTTTTTCCTTATCGTCAACGAAAAACCCCAACTTAGGACACTAAAATGTTAGTGTATAGTTCTCCATCATCTAATTTTATTAGTGAATTCCTTAGTTTAATGTAAACATATAAGCATTCTTTGATATAAATTACATTATGTGTTTATTGTTTAAATTAAGATTTACAGTTTGGTTATACATTGTGTGTGCTCAGATTGTTGAACATGAAGAAGAGGGTGAGTGTAATTCAGAATGCAAGACAATAGAATGAGCTTGTCAAGAGGTATGAATATTTTGTACTCTCATGTTAGGTTTTAAATACTATTTAAGGAATCACTATGTCATATTTTTTAGTCAATAATTAATTATAAGCCAATGGAAGACATAACCAATCTCAACAAATTTGAGTGTTCTCCTAACCTTAGAGCACCTTGGGGTAGAGCAGGATCTTCTTTAGCTTCTGTGTTTCCTTTTTTATAATAATTTATATGACTTCTAAGAGCTAAATGCATTTTCATGTAGTACATTTTGTGATTTGTCATGACGAATATATAGCCTATTATAGAAAGACAATTATTGGATGATGCATTATGTACATTTAATACCAGATGAAGATTATTTTGTTGTTGGTGATAATAGATTAAAATTTCATATTCTTTTTTGCTATATTTTCTAGATTTTTTCCATTTTAAAACTCTCTTGCATTGTCATTTTTGAAACCATACCTATTTGTGTACTTCATGCAACCTAGGTCCCCTAAAAAACTTCTTTCTAATTTTTTTTAAAATTCTTGGGCCAAATTTCTAGGTTTAGGCAAATATGAGCTCAAAACTCACTAATTGATTAGAGCTTAGTTGAGGTTTCTCATGGGCCATTGACCTATCGAAGACTTAGTTGATGTTGTGCATGGGAAATTTAATTGCTTAAGGCTTGATTAAGGTTGGTCATGGGCCATTGAATTGATTAGTGCTCTGATGAGTTTTCTCATTTGACTTTGGTTGATTTAGGCTCTATCAAGGTAGCTCACTAGATACATATTGATTAAGTGATTCCCTGTTTGTAGTAGCTTGAGTGTGTGCTAATGTGAACTTTGAACTCTTGTTGATCTCCCCGATCATTATGAAATCACTATCATATCTGTACAAATTTTTCATAGTAGGCCTTTTGTTGGCTATATTTAATTTTTTTGTAAGTTATAATCCATGGACTATCATACACTATCTTTAAAGCTTCAATACTACTCCATTTATGATGCTTGTCTTTCTATAATTCAGTTAATTTGGGTTCAATTTTAATAAAATATGCAAGCCTCTACTCATACCACTACCTTTTAGATTTCTTAATCAAACATTGTCACTATAGAGGCTTCTTATTGTGAAGAACATTTCCCATCATGCAAACATTATCATTTTATTTACCTTTGCACTATGTATGAAGACTTTGTTGGAGTGAAAATACACTGAGAGGGGGGGGGGGGTGAATTAGTGTTTATAACTTCTTTAACAAATTTAACTGAAACTAAAAAGAACCAAATAGATGTTCTCATTTATCAATGATAGTATCATTCATGTATTCAAATGCAATCATATAAATTGAAATGAGTAGTGTAACATTGCATTTTAAAGCAATAAAATACCGAAGAAAATGAATCATAGAGACACAGATAGACACAAGATATGCCGAGTGGAAAACCCTCTTGGGGTAGAAAAACCAATCCTAAACCTGCTGTCTTTTTCAGGCTTTCATTTCAATAAATATTTTGACAAAGCCTCAATGGCTGATTTCTGAGCACCGACTCAAGGAGCACCAACCCCTCTGTTTAGAGACACCAATATCAAGGAGCACCAACCCCTTAATAGAACATACAATAATACAGAGGATCTCTCTATTTCTCCTTTCTCTGTCAAGTGCCTCTTGACAGACAATGTATAGAATTCTCAAGAGTCAAGAATGACTCTTCAGGATTCCATCCATTATCGAATCTTGATACAACTTGAGGAAAAAGATCTAGTTACTGTTTCAATACAATTTTTCATAACAATATATCTTTTCTTTCTTTTCTCACTCTTCGATTTTCAACCTTTTCCCATACAGAAACTACAAAAACTGACTACACACTGTGTTTTCCAAATTTTCAGCATCAAAGAACATAATCGACTTTTGCATGTCTTTATAGTAATGCCCTTGTTTCAAATTTTGTTTTTTTGTCATGATAGAGCCCTAATCTCTCTGTTTTTGTCTTTTTACAAAAAACATCATTACATTTTGAAAGTATTACAACTATAGCTCGAATTTCACTTTCCAGAAATTATACAAGGTTGTTTTCAGGTTACAGTACAACTGTCAAGTAATAGTTCCTGGTGCTATAGTGATCAAGAGTGAAGGATTCTTTCTTTTTGTCAAGGATAGAACAACTATTCAAAAAATAGAGGTGTAATTGAAACGTTTCTCCATAAGCGGCTTGCACATACAGCGCTTACATCAAAGCAGTATTAATGAAATACATATTTCATAGGAAAAATGGACAACGAAGCTGCCACTAAAAATAGATGTAACTAAAACCCCAACCAACAATGTAACTGAAACAAGTAATCATCCATTTAATAACAATTACCAACTAATCCAGGTAAGAAACATAAGAATTTTGAAGCATTCAAACTGACCCACAAACTCAAACATTCATTTCACCAAAAGGATAAGATAACCTTCAAACAAATGCTACCAAGAACCATTATTGAAGAACCCCAATGAAGCTGAGAGAATATTTCATGAACAAAACCCAGTATAGTAACTGCAATTTTTAAGAAATTGAAACCACAAAGCTTAATGACCGAAATCATTATGATGACAAAATGAAACAGTAAGTTGAACCATTTAAGAACGGTTACCAACAAATTTAAGAGTGAAACGGAGAAGATTTTTGAGGTATCACTTATACCCACTATCCAAAACAAAATGAATCACAAAACTTATATGATAACATTTCCAAAATGTTGTCAAGAAATGGAGTAAACTTTTCAGATTTTTCATGAAAAGGAATAGACGTTTTTCATTTTTCTATTTGCAAAAGAGAGATAGTATGGCTCGAAATAACCTTGTCTGCAAAGTAACGGATCTAGAGAGCAGTCCAAGTATAAATACTTGACAAATGAAGTTGCTGTCAAGAAACAAGATTACCAGATTTGTAGACATCTGTAGCAGCCAAGACATCTTCCAAAAATGTGCCTACACCCAGTGGTTGGAAGCTGACACATAGAGCGACCATTGTGATGGTCTTCTTATTCATCCCATTCGTTGTCCAAGAACAAAAATGCCAGAGATAAAAATGAATCAACTGAGTGCAATGATCCATGGTGGTGGCCAGAGAGGGGTTCCAAACCCTAAAACAAAGAAGCATTACGATTTTTCCCTAAACATTCACATCAAGCAAAAAATGAATTCCTTTGCAAATGATGATAACATTTGGAGTTTGAAAGGACATATGTGATAATGAGTGAACTCATAATAATCCAAAAGAACCATATGATGATGTTTGAAATCCATGGCCAGATTAAGGATAGACATGCCGACAAAATCACAAACTAAATCATTTGCCAAATGCCAAGTAAGTTGTTGACAAAATAATGCCTTCAGAAAGATTATTTTGATAAGACCACATTACTCACACATGTCGACTTCAAAAGACATGATTTAAAAAAAAAAAAGATCAAATCTTAGTCACATCCAACGCGACATAAAATCATCAATCAAAATTTTTATACCTTTACCCAAGGTTGAATGCCACCTTGAAATATGCAATGCTATATAATGTGCCATTTCCAAAAGAAGTCCAAAGACTTATGAGGTAGTGAAGATTGAATTTGCATGATGAATTCACAATGCCATATGCAAAAGAATGGACAAGTGAATCTCATTTTTAAGGCCCAACAAAAATATAATATCCAATGCCTTAAGAAGTATAATAAAGGCTAGATATTATGCAAGATTCTGAATGCCATTCTCCCATACCAAATACCATAATCGATTACATTAAATCCAATTTTCCAAGAGATGAATACTAAGTGCACAAGACATTAACAAGATTGTTCCTCAAACCCATGCCACTGACTGAGGAAAGAGAAGTATACCTTGACTAATATCAAGATGCTTGTAACTAATCAAGCATAATTAAACAACCTGTAAAAGAACTTATCATACCAATCACCTGTAATCAAGTGAAGTACTAAAACAAAAATGTTAAACTAGAAATATATCACATGATGAATGAAACAAAGAGCCAGTAACTAGAATACCTTAACTGAGATCTACACATGGAGTTAAACGATCAGTACCACCATATATAATATAATCAATGAAGTAAATGTGCCAACCAGAAAAGTAGATCAAATGAGAAGGTAACCACCAGGATGCACAAATTGACATCAAGGAAAAAATAGCACAAGAGGGATTCAATAAACTCCCCCTTTTTTCTTGATGGAAAAACTAAGCCACCAAGCCAAAGATAATGAACTTGCAACCGATGCTCATAATTCTCCCCCTTTTTGACACAAGGATAAAGGGAGACCAACAAAGATAGACCAAAAACAACTCTGACTTTCCATCAAACTGCAAATTTAACCTTTAAGCAGCAAAGAATGAGCTACAGGAAGAGCTAACCAACTACCCCTATCACTAAGATAGATTGATTAAGATAACAGAGATTGAGAGACAACTTCCAATCTAGACCGAAGTCTTTCAAAAGTATCTTTAGCCAACAGTTTTGTAAAAATATCAGCAACTTGTGCTTGTATAGGAACATATTGCATAGATACCTTGTTAGCCAACACGTTTTCACAAAGAAAATGAAATTTTATAGCTATGTGTTTAGTTCGAGAGTGCATAACATGATTTTTTGAGATATTGATTGCAGTAGTATTATCACATAGAATAATAATAGGTTTTTGAATCTCAATACCCATATCTGATAGTGTTTATTACATCCAAATTACCTGAGTGCAACAAGAAGTGGCAGCTATATATTCTTCTTCAACAATAGAGAGTGAAATGGATTCTTGCTTTTTGTTGTGCCAAGCCACTAAACGATCACTAAGAAAGAAAGAAGCACCACTGGTGCTTTTCCTATCATCTAGACAACCTGCCCTGTCAAAATCAATATATGCTACTAAACAGAAGTCATTTCTTCTGGGGTACTAGAGCCCATAATCAATTGTGCCTTGTACATATTTAAGAATCCTTCTCACAACATTGATGTGAGATTCCTTAGGAGATGCTTGAAAATGAGCAACCATGCAAAAAAATTGCATTATGTCAGGTCTTGAGGCTATTAGATACAATAGGTTGCCTATCATTGACCTATAGTCAATTGAGTTGATAGCAGGAGAGTCATCAACTTTGCTAAGTTTACAGCCAATAGCCATTGGAGTGCTTACAGGATGACTTTTATCCATTTTAAACCTTTTTAACATTTCTTTTGCATATCTTGCTTGAGATTAAAAAGATGCCAAATTCAAGTTGTGAAATCTGAAGACCTAAGAAGAATGACAGTTCTCCCAACATAGACATTTTGAATTTAGATTCCATGATTTGTGAGAATTTTTTACTCAAAGCAATATTGTTGCAACCAAAAATGGTGTCATCAACATAAATTTCAACAACAAGAATATCAGATCCTTCAATTTTAACATACAAATTGTTGTCTACTCCTCCTCTAATAAACCCTTTTGACAGTAAGTGACTGTCCAATCTGGAGTACCAAGCTCTAGGAGCTTGTTTTAGGCCATATAGAGCCTTTTTCAGCCTGTAGACATGATTGGGTTTGTTTTTACAGATAAACCCTTCAGGCTATTCTATGTAAACTTCTTCTTCTAAGTATCCATTTAGAAAGGCATTTTTTACATCCATTTGATATGAAGTTAAATTTTTGAAAATAGAATATGCCAAGAAAATTCTAATTGATTCAAACCTAGCAACTGGAGCAAAGGTTTCACCGAAATCAATACCTTCTTGCTGAGCATATCCTTTGCAAACATATCTAGCCTTGTTGCGAACAAAATGACCATTTTCATCATGTTTATTTCTGTAGACATCTAAATTTGATCACTTCCACATGATCAAAATCATCTACTCTATCCATCTATGTCATTAATAGTGATTAAATAATTTATTTAATCATGATTTCATTTTTTGCCTAAGGTTCCTAAAGTATGTAATTAAATAAATTAAATACTTTACCTTACACCTTTTCTTCTCTAAATTAAATAAATAAGACAATTTATTTAATTTAGTCATTTGACCTATTTGGATTAAAACCAATTTTTAATCCCTCTTTTTCTCTCTCCTTGTCACATTCTCCATAATCCTCTTTTAATCCGAATTAAATTAATTAATCTGTGATTAGGATGTGCACCACTTAATCAATATTAATGTCACATCCTCCATAATCTCCCACTTGCTTCTAAATCTCTCATTAATTATCCTAATCTTGTGTTTGCACAACCTTAATCAAGGTCATTAGCCTAATCAGTACCTTGGTCAACTATCCCCATCCCCCGAGGAATTTTTAATTCCTTTTTATTCACCCAAGGCTCCTCTCTTCCCCATGTGAATTTTTAGTTCACTTTTATCTTTCCAAGGTCTACCCTATCCCCATGCAAAGTTCTAGAAGGCTTGACTTGTCACTTTACATGTGCCAAGGACTTCTAGAACCTTGGACTTGTCACATCACCCACATGTGACAAATCTCCAGCTTTTTGGAGACCCTCTTTTATCCAATAAACTCTCCAAGGTACCTACAAGGTACTTGTCGTTCATCCACCTCATGTACTTCTCTTCCAGCTCATTTCCACATCACCTCACCCTAGGCCATCTCACATTCCATATGTCAAGATGTGAGGGCTTGTGAGTCCTCAACTCACCATAGCCCTTCATCTTAGCTTTGTTGGATCAATCTCACCCATTAAATTCTCTAGAGAATTCCAATTATCCTATAAATACCCCCTCATTTCTCTCATTTTAGGAATCAAGTCTTTTGCTAACTAAACTCTTGTCAATTTTCCATTTGAACTCTCATCTCATAATTATCATATCTCCATCCATCTTGAATATCATTCAATCTAGCTTGTCATCCAAGGAGCACACAAATCTTCAAGAATCAAAGGGCCAACCAAGGAAGGAGCAGCAAGAAAGGTATAACCAATTCCAATTTGTTTTATCTTACTTTCATGCTTATTATCTCTTAGGCTAATCTTTTGAGGTGTCCTATTTTATGTTATTGCTTTTGTATTGCATCATTAGTTTGTTTAGAATCTCACATTAGGAGTAGCATTTTAGGAGATCACAATTTCTAAAGATCAACTTGCCTCCTATGACATTTTTGTCATCTGGTCTTGGGACTAGATCCCAAGTCTAATTTTTTTCAATTTGATCAATTTCTTCCCGCATTACATTAAGCCAGCATTCATTAGTTAGAGTTTCATCAATTTTTTTTAGCTCAAACTAAGTGATTAAACATAAAGCAGTAAGCTCAGCTATGTGAGCATTTTCATCATAGTTAACTATTATTTTCCTTGTTTGAACTCCTACTGATTTATCTCCTATAATCAAATCTTTAGGATGGTTTTTAGCAAGAGATTTTGAAGGAATTTTAGTTTCACATTTTTCTAAGCTGATTTCAGCATCTTTAGATTTTCCTTCAGCAAGTTTAAGACTTGTTGGTTTTGATTCAAGCTTTGCAGTTTCAAAGCCTTCTGAAATTATATCAAGTTCAAATTTTTCCTCTTCATCATCCTGCATAGGTTCAACATCTAAAAGTAGATTTTCATCAAATTTGACATTAACTGATTCAACAATTTTGTTCAGCCTATTGTTAAAGCATTTAAAGGCTTTGTTGTGAGTAGAGTATCCTAAGAAAATACCTTCATCTATTTTAGATTGAAAACTACCTAATTTTTCATCATCTCTCTTGATAAAACACTTGCATCCAAATATTCTAAAATATTTAATTGAGGCAGATTTACCATACCACAGTTCATATGGAGTGAAATTTGATTTCACTCTTATCTGGACTCTATTCAAAATGTAGACAGTTGTATGAACAACTTCTTTCCAGTGCATGTTTGGCAGATTTGCTTCATTCAACATAGTTCTTGCTATCTCTTTTACAGTCCTATTCTTTCTCTCAACTACCCCGTTTTGTTGGGGTGTTCTAGCAGCAACATACTATCTTTTTATGCCATGTTTGTCACAGTAATCTATGAATTCTTGTGAGGTGAATTCACCACCTTTGTCAAATCTTAAGCATTTCAATTTTAAATATGACTCTCTTTCTACCAATTTTCTAAAAACTTTAAAATGTTCAAAAGCTTTTGATTTATTCTTGAGAAAGGTAACCCATACCATACGAGAGTAGTCATCAACAAACAACATGAAATATTTCTCACCATTTATGGACCTAGTCCTTGTAGGACCACATAAGTCAGTATGAAAAATTTGTAGAGGCTTAGTAGAGAAGTGTTCCTTGGATTTAAAGCTTACCTTAGTTTGCTTTCCTTTGAGACACTCTTTACAAACAACATTGTCAGGTTTTCTAAGAATGGGCAAACCTCTTACATTCTGATTTTTGCTAATTCTGACCATATTGTCAAAATTAATGTGGCCTAGTCTCTTGTGCCACAACCAACTTTCTTCAACATGACTCTTTAAGCATATACCTTGATTGTTTTCATGTCTAGTGGTGTCAAGTAAGTTGTAGACATTTCCCTTGGTCCTTCTTCCAGCAGCAATAGCTTTGCCAGACTGGTTTTTAATTTCACATCCTAGTGAAGTGAACAGGACTTGATAGCCACTGTCATAGATTTGAATGAAACTTAGAAGGTTATGTTTTAATCCTTCTACATAGTATACATTGTAGATATGAGTGTCTTCATTAAGAAACAAAGAACCTCTACCTTTGATTTGAATTCCAGAGTTGTCTCTGAACTTTACATATCCACCAACATAGTCTTCTAGATTTGTAAATTTTTCTTTGTCACCAGTCATGTGGTTTGAATGGCCACTATCCAAGACCCATAAGTCCTTTTTATTTGAGTGGAAAGCAGTTTGAACAAGCATAGTCTGTTCAATGTTGTTAACAACTTTTGCTTTCCAGACTTTGATAGTTTTCAGCTATTTGTTCTGTTGATCAGTATTACATTGCTTAGCATAATGAACCAAAGACTTACATGTGAAACATCTGATTTGTCTTGCAAAACCATGATTATGCCTAAAGCCAAATCTAGGAGTTCTAGAATTCATAAATCTGCAAGAGTTTACTTTGTGACCAAATTTATTGCAGAAGTAACAATATCCATAAAAGAGAGGGTAGGAGTTGTAAACCATTTTGTTGCTCCTAAAAGGATGAATATGATCCTTGTCAAAATCAAGATGTTTGAGTTCAGGATTTTTGTTTCCAACAACAACATTGTTCTTTTTACTGTCATTTGAACATTCACCTTTTACAAAACCAATACCGGTTTTGTCTTTGTTTATTTTTTGTTTACTGAGCATGTCATTCAGTTTAAGAGTGCTTTCATATTTCTCAATAGTCTTCCTAAGATCTACAATCTCATGTTCAAGTTTTTGAATTTATTGATCTTTAAAACTTATGCCAATACGAAGACAATCTTCAACTCTCTTGGATTCTTCAATTTGAGTTTTTAATGAGATTATCTCAAGATTTATTAGTTGCTCTTGTGAACTATCTTGAACAGTATTTTGTTCTTGAGCACGCATTTGTTTTTTAAGTTTTCTCAACTCTTTTAGAGAACATTTCAGTTCTCCTTCATAATCCACTTTGCCTTCTTCAACATCATTGTTGTTAGTTTCATCTTGCTGAATGATTTCAGCCATGAATAGATTTTCATCCTCTTCATCTAAAGAATCTTCAGATTCAGAGTCTATTTCATTTTTGCTAAACAAGATTTTCTTCTTTTTGAAATTAAATTTTTGTTTGGATCTATAAGCCTTTTTCTTGGCAAATTTCTCAGATTTTTTGTTATCACTGTTTGTGTCACCATAGGGGCACTTTGCAGCAAAGTGGCCTATTTTTCCACAATTAAAGCATTTGAAGGGAATTTTTCCCTTATACTTTCCAGAACCCTTTTTGATTTTCCTCACAAAGTGGGATTCTTTAGAATCAGAAAATTTTGATTCAAAAAGCCCATCCCTTTCTTTCCTTTGAACATTAAATGTTGATTCTTTTGTAGTGGTGTTGTTTTTACTGATCCTCATTTCATAGGCAGTCAAGGTGCCTTGAAGGCTATCAAGGGTAAGCTAAGTAAAGTCTTTATTTTCTTCTAGAGTAGCTATCTTAGCTTCAAATTTTGTTGGTAAGGTTCTAATGACCTTGGTTACAACATCAAATTCTTTGACTTCTTCTCCTAGACCCTTCATTGCATTTACTATTTCATCAACTCTTAAAAAGTAGTCAACTAATTTTTCATCATCCCTCATTTTTAGTTCTTCAAACTGGTGTTTTAGAGTGAGGATTTTAGACTATTTTACCTTTTCATTTCCTTGATAGATAGTTTCAAGTTTAGTCCATATTTCACTAGCAGAACTGCAGTGCATGACTTTGATGAAGAAATCTTTAGTCAGAGCACACAAAAGAGCATGCATTGCTCTTGCATTGGTTTCATATCCTTTTTTTTCATCAAAAGTAGTTGGCAAAGTAGCTGGTACAGTGTACCCAGACAACACTATGCTCCAAACATCAAGGCCAATAGAAGTTAAATAAGTCTCCATTCTGATTTTCCAG
Source organism: Sequoiadendron giganteum (assembly GCA_007115665.2). Classification (NCBI taxonomy): domain Eukaryota; kingdom Viridiplantae; phylum Streptophyta; class Pinopsida; order Cupressales; family Cupressaceae; genus Sequoiadendron; species Sequoiadendron giganteum. Next base: position 289,991,855 of record CM021108.1, on the reverse strand, counting down.
AATACATAATTAGTTCCATCAAATAATGGAGCTCTAGTCATGGAAGTACCTTCATGAGCTTGAGAAATTTTCAATAGACTCCAAGTCCAGAATCAATCCTAGGTTGGAAAGACCTATCAGAGGACCCTATGCTCTGATACCAATTGTTGGAGTGAAAATACACTAAGAGGGGGAGGGGGGTGAATCAGTGTTTATAACTTCTTTAACAAATTTAACTGAAACTTAAAAGAACCATACATATGTTCTCATTTATCAAAGATAGTATCATTCATGTATTCGAATGCAATCATATAAACTAAAATGAGTAGTGTAACATTGCATTTTAAAGCCGTAAAATACTGAAGAAAATAAATCATAGAGACACAAGTAGACAAAAGATATGTCAAGTGGAAAACCCTCTTGGGGTAGAAAAACCACTCCTAAACCTGCTGCCTTTTTCAGGCTTTCATTTCAATAAATATTTTTGCAAATCCTTAATGGCTGATTTCTTAGCACCGACTCAAGGAGCACCAACCCTTCTATTTAGAGACACCAATCTCAAGGAGCACCAACCCCCCCTTTTTTTTTAATAGAACATACAATAATACAAAGGATCTCTCTATTTCTCCTTTTTCTGTCAAGTGCCTCTTGATAGACAATGTATAGAATTCTCAATAGTCAAGAATGACTCTTCAAGATTCCATCCATTATCAAATCTTGATACGGCTTGAGGAAAAAGATCTAGTTACTGTGTCAATACAATTTTTCATCACAAACTGTATTACATTGATATATATTTTATTTCTTTTCTCACTGTTTGATTTTCAACCTTTTCCCATACAGAAACAACAAAAACTGACTGCACACTGTGTTTTCCAAATTTTCAGCATCAAAGAACAAAATGGACTTTTGCATGTCTTTATAGTAATGCCCTTGTTTCAAATTTTGTTTTTTTTGTCATGATAGAGCCCTAATCTCTCTATTTTTGTCCTTTTACAGAAAACATCATTACATTTTGAAAGTATTACAACTATAGCTCGAATTTCACTTTCCAAAAATTATACAAGGTTGTTTTCAGGTTACAGTACAACTGTCAAGTAATAGTTCCCGATGTTACAGTGATCAAGAGTGAAGGATTATTTCTTTTTGTCAAGGATAGAACGACTATTCTAAAAATAGAGGTGTAACTGAAACTTTTCTCCACAAGCGACCTGCACATGCAATGCTTACACCCAAGCAGTATTAATGAAATAGATATTTCATAGGAAAAATGGACAATGAAGTTGCTGCTAAAAATAGATGTAACTGAAACCCCAACCAACAATGTAACTGAAACAAGTAATCATCCATTTAATAACAGTTACCAACTAATCCAGGTAAGAAACATAAGAATTTCGAAGCATTCAAACTGACCCACAAACTCAAAAAATCGTTTCACCAAAAGGATAAGATAACCTTCAAAAAAATGCTACCAAGAACCGTTATTGAAGAACCCAGATGAAGCTGAGAGAATATTTCATGAACAGAACCCAGTATAGTAATTGCAATTTTTAAGAAACTAAAACAACAAAGCTTAATGACCGAAATGATTATGATGATAAACTGAAATAGTAAGCTAAATCATTTAAGAACGGTTACCAACAAATTTAAGAGTGAAACGGAGAAGATTTTTGAGGTATCACTTATACCCACTATCCAAAACAAAATGAATCAAAAAACTTATATGATAACATTTCCAAAATGTTGTCAAGAAATGGAGTAAACGTTTCATATTTTTCATGAAAAGGAATAGACGTTTTTCATTTTTCTATTTGCAAAAGAGAGATAGTATGGCTTGAAATAACCTTGTCTGCAAAGTAACAGATCTGGAGAGCAGTCCAATTATAAATACCTGACAAATGAAGTTGCTATCAAGAAACAAGATTACCAGATTTGTAGACATCTGTAGCAGACAAGACATCTTCCAAGACATTTTGTTTTTTTGTCATGATAGGGCCCTAATCTCTCTATTTTTGTCTTTTTACAGAAAACATCATTACATTTTGAAAGTATTACAACTATAGCTCGAATTTCACTTTCCAGAAATTATACAAGGTTGTTTTCAAGTTACAGTACAACTGTCAAGTAATAGTTCCCGATGTTACAGTGATCAAGAGTGAAGGATTATTTCTTTTTGTCAAGGATAGAACGACTATTCCAAAAATAGAGGTGTAACTAAAACTTTTCTCCACAAGCAACCTGCACATGCAATGCTTACACCCAAGCAGTATTAATGAAATACATATTTCATAGGAAAAATGGACAATGAAGTTGCTGCTAAAAATAGATGTAACTAAAACCCCAACCAACAATGTAACTGAAACAAGTAATCATCCATTTAATAACAGTTACCAACTAATCCAGGTAAGAAACATAAGAATTTTGAAGCATTCAAACTGACCCACAAACTCAAACATTCATTTCACCAAAAGGATAAGATAACCTTCAAACAAATGCTACCAAGAACCATTATTGAAGAACCCCGATGAAGTTGAGAGAATATTTCATGAACAAAACCTAGTATAGTAACTGCAATTTTTAAGAAACCGAAACCACAAAGCTTAATGACCGAAATCATTATGATGACAAAATGAAACAGTAAGTTGAATCATTTAAGAATGGTTACCAACAAATTTAAGAGTGAAACGGAGAATATTTTTGAGGTATCACTTATACCCACTATCCAAAACAAAATGAATCACAAAACTTATATGATAACATTTCCAAAATGTTTTCAAGAAATGGAGTAAACGTTTCAGATTTTTCATGAAAAGGAATAGACGTTTTTCATTTTTCTATTTGCAAAAGAGAGATAGTATGGCTCGAAATAACCTTATCTGCAAAGTAACGGATCTGGAGAGCAGTCCAAGTATAAATACCTAACAAATGAAGTTGCTATCAAGAAACAAGATTACCAGATTTGTAGACATCTGTAGCAGCCAAGACATCTTCCAAAAACGTGCCTACACCCAGTGGTTGGAAGTTAACACATAGAGCGACCATTGTGATGGTCTTCTTATTCATCCCATTCATTGTCCAAGAACAAAAATGCCAGAGATAATAATGAAACAGCTGAGTGCAATGATCCATGGTGGTGGCCAGAGAGGGGTTCCAAACCCTAAAACAAAGAAGCATTACGATTTTTCCCTAAACATTCACATCAAGCAAAAAACGAATTCCTTTGCAAATGATGATAACATTTGGAGTTTGAAAGGACATATGTGATAATGAGTGAACTCATAATAATCCAAAAGAACCATATGATGATGTTTGAAATCCGTGGCTAGATTAAGGATAGACATGCTGACAAAAGTACAAGCTAAATCATTTGCCAAATGCCATGTAAGCTGCCAACAGAATAATGCCTTCAAAAAGATTATTTTGATAAGACCACATTACTCACACATGTCGACTTCAAAAGACATGATTTTTTTTTTAAAAGATCAAAGCTTAGTCACATCCAACATGACATAAAATCATCAATCAAACTTTTTATACCCTTACCCAAGGTCGAATGCCACCTTGAAATATGCAATGCTATATAATGTGCCATTTCCAAAAGAAGTCCAAAGAATTATGAGGTAGTGAAGACTAAATTTTCATGATGAATTCACAATGTCATATGCAAAAGAATGGACTAAGTGAATCTCATTTTCAAGGCCCAACAAAAATATAATATCCAATGCCTTAAGAAGTGTAATAAAGGCTATATATTATGCAAGATTCTGAATGCCATTCTCCCATACCGAATACCATAACCGAATACATTAAAGCCAATTTTCCAAGAGATGAATACTGAGTGCACAAGACATTAACAAGATTGTTCCTCAAACCCATGCCACTAATTGAGGAAACAGAAGTATACCTTGATGAATATCAAGATGCTTGTAATTGATCAAGCATAATTAAACAACCTGTAAAAGAATTGATCATGCTAATCACTTGTAATCAAGTGAAGTACTGAAGCACAAATGCTAAACTAGAAATATATCACCTGATCAATGAAACAAAGAGCCAGTAACTAGAATACCTTAACTGGGATCTATACATGGAGTTAAACAATCAGTACCACCATATATAATATAATCAATGAAGTAAATGTGCCAACCAGAAAAGTAGATCAACTGAGAAGTTAACCACCAGGATGCACAAATTGACATCAAGGACAATATAGCACAAGAGGGATTCAACAAACTTCTATTAAGGGCTATCTTTATGTATTCTCCATCTTGCAATTCTTATTGAAAACTATCATGGATTGTCCCTATTTTGGCTTGTAGGTAAAAATATCATAAGTTAACACAACCATGACAATCATTGCCCTCTACAGACTTTTCTTTGATTATTGGACTATAATGAACTACTTTTTTTGTTTCCCTTTGTTATAGTCCTTCTACAGATCTTCAATTTTAACATTGGTTTTATGATCTTGGTTTTCCTCCCTACCCTTCTGATATCGAGGCACAAAATCTATAATTAAGGGCATGAAATGTCATTCTTGAATTCCTTTATGTAAAATGGTGGGTGTCAATAATTTGTTCCTCATCAACCTTTTTTTAAGTCAATCATTCTTAAGCAATAGAGAAAGTGGTTTCAAATATCTTTATTTAATGATAGTCAATAGCAATCTTCTCAAAGGAAAATCATCACCTTGAGGGGATATCTCAAATGTTTGAGCATTAAAGGGAAGAAAATTTTAAGGTTTCCTAGGGCAGTCCATGCTTAGAATTTCATGAAGGTACAAACCTCAAGAAGTCTCATTATACTGACATGAGAAAGAGGGTTACAACATGTAAAACTCAATCCATATAATGAGTTTTCTCTCAATAGATATACGACTATGATATTGAGTGCAATTTCAAATGTGAATGGATAATTATGAAGAAGAAGACTATGAAAAGAATAATATCCAAAATATCTAATGACAATCACCATACCCAAGATGACAATGGGTCAATGCAAGTCAAGCCAATTGAGCGGGTTTAGATAAAAAGGGGAAGTCGAGAGAGGAACATGTATAATGAAAGAGAAGGATAGCCACCTCAAAAGAATGATAGTGGTGTGCTAGGTGAAAGGTTGTTGAGGGTTTCAATTCTCTTAGGAATGCATACTCCATGACAATCCACTATTTCAAGGAGCTAAAAAAGGGGCAGCCATGAGAAGATAATGTATCATAAAAGTTTCAAAAAACATCAAAGAGCAAGGGTTTAGAAGTAACAGTCACCAAGGTAGAGCAGACCCATGATAGAGAGTTTCATGAAGCTAAAGGTCAAGTTAAAAGGGGCAACATGACAGAGCATGGATAATAAGTGCAATGAAAGAAGGACAATCATATAGTCACCTTGACAATCACGGATAGTTAAACCATAATAGTGTAGCATCTTGAAGAGGATTTCAATGAAAATAAATGAATAACAATCAAGGACAATTTTTAGGTAAGCTATTATTGGATAAATAAAGCTCTTAAGACTCCTAAAATGGAATGAAAGTCACCATGTAAATGAATAGTGACAATCATCATAAATAAAGATACCAACAAGGTTCTAATAAAGGAGGGAAATCCATGAAAGAGTATAGTAGACCCTTGATGCAAGAAATGATGGACAACCACCTTGAACAAGGGAACAAAAGTGGTCTCTAAGGATAAAGGATAGTCTGCAAGAACAATAGGTGATATTCAATAATGTCAGGAAGTTGGGAAGGAGTAAAAAACTTCAACGAAGTTTAAAGACAACCATTGCTCATGATAGATGTACAATTCTATCTAAGAGTGACAAGGATAATGATATTGTGCAAAGAGGTAGAAAATAAGGAAAATGAAAGCATTAAAATGATGAAGATTCTTTGATATGATTGAAGGAAAAATTTATAAATGCAAGCACACAAAAGTCAATATAGTCATACAAGATGGGTGGGTATAAAATTCCAAAAGATAGTCATGTCATTCACGAGGACAATAAAAAGGATAGAGCAAGGTCTGAGAGAGAAATAGTAGTGATATTGAGATCTGAAAGGAAAATGAGAGAACTTAAAAGGACAGTCACCTTGCAAACAAAGTGAAGACAGTCACATGAGGAATGCGAGGTTTGAATATAATAAAATTTAGATGTGACTTCACATTGAAAGTGTAGACCATGATGATTCATGTTGAGGACAGAGTTCATAAAGACATCAAAAGGACATTCAAGATAATTACATGCAATGTATGATAGTAATCATGAAAATTATACCAAGATGGAAGTCACTTTGCAATAACCAAGTCAAGGACAATGGTCTTGAAAATATAAATGAGCAAAAAAGAAATGAATCAATATGGTAGCATGTGGGTTGCACTAATCCAATTTAACCTCTTTATTCAATCTAGTGCATATATATGTTGAGGAAAAATTAATTCCTTCATCTAACCGCAAAACATGTATCCCCAAGAAGTAATACAGTGAAGTCCAATAGTCATCTCAAAGGATTATTTGAGTTGATCCTTACAACCATGTATCAAATAAGTAGAATCTTTAGTGATGATGAAATCATCCACATAAAGTACCACCATGAGTTTACGGCCATCACATTATGATCTACACACACACACTATGATCTAACTCACTTTTGGTGAGGCCCAAAAAGGAATTAACTTTGTCAAATACCATGCACTATATAGATAAATCCAATGCCTACACACAAACCAAGTCTCTATTATCTTGCAAAATCCCTTGTGGCTATTCATCATAGATTTTTGTTCTCAAATATCCATTTACGAAGGCACATTTTATTTCCATTTGATGTACCTCTCAACCAAATTTAATGTGTGCTAAAGAATAAATCATCTATGCTAGTATTGGGAATTCATTTATGAATTGTTTCAAACCAAAATGTAGTGGCTTTTTGGATGGTAATGAATTGTTATGGCAAATCATTGGGAGAACTACAATTTCTGCTACCAAGATTATATTTTCTTCTATTGAAGAAACTATGTATGGTTGTGACTTGTCTTTATTTTTCTTATCAGAAATCATTAGGGATTTGTTTCAAACTAAATCAAGAGGTCACATGGATATTTTTGAATTGCTATAGAATAATAGTAAGAGGATTGTGTTTTTGCAACTACAAGAAAATTATACTTTCTACTACAAAATCTATACACTAAAATGTTGTTATAGAAATAGGTGTGATATTTTCAAGTATTTATGTGAGATACAAAGCTACTACAGTTCTATATTTGGTTTAAAAAATTGATATCTTGAATATTAAAACTAATTTAATATTTGAGTTGTAATTTTTTGTTTTCTAAATCAAAGCAGGCATAATCCTATCATGTTTTGACTTTGAATGACACATCACAATAATATGATGATCAAGAAGAACAAGAGCATATTACAGTGACAAACATTAAAGAATAAAAAATATTAAGTAGGTGATACAATGTCTGTACATTGAAAGCTATGTCAAGCAATTGCTTTCTTGATGTTTGAAGTCAAGATAAAATTGATTATGGTTATTACTTAAGGGATTTTTGTCATGTAAAAGCTTTTTTTTATAGCTTTTATGACATAATATTGGCATGATTCCTTCATTCTCAATTTCAAATTTCACTCTCTGATACCTTAGTGTACAACTTGAGGAATTGGTAAATATTTGTGAATACAAGGAGGCATAAAAGAGAATGTCATGAAATGCACATATTTGGTCAAATAGACATAAGTTGTTGGCATAAAGTACTGATTAGTCAAATATAGTTTAAGGTAGTCCCTTGACACTATGCATCTTAAAATTTTATGGATAGACTAGTTGCAATTCTTTTAAAAAATTGGAGAGATTTGTCCCTTGGAAGGGTGCATCCCAACCTTCCTCGCTCTCCCATGGACACTTCTTGAAGTTTTTTTGGGAGAGCAGGGAAGGGCCTTCTCTCTTGTAGTCACTTCTTAAAGTGTTTGTGAGAGAGCGGGAGAGTGGGGAAGGGTTTCTCCTCGCCACTCCAAGGAGCAGAGACCAACACCACACAAAACTAGATCTAAACATTAAAGGTACCTGCACCTATAGCCTGGAAGTCATTCACACATCACCAAAATTTTCAATGGAAGCAGATGTCATTATTTCCAAAGCGAAAGGATCCAATGTGGTCGGCCTCTATAGAGAGCTAAGAAGCTTTCACAAGATCCTTTTAATGAACTGTTAGGATTTGAAGGAAAATACAACTTAGTTAAGTCGACAATGCAAATTCATGGGCTTTCCAAGCATTATGTACCATTTTTGTGTCATTTTTTGAAGGTTTTCTACAACAATTTAACCAACAAAATCTCATCTTCACTTGCTCTCCTGCAAACACTTGTTGAAGTGTCTGCGGGAGAGTGGGGAAGGGTTTCTCCTCATCACTCCAAGGAGCAGAGACCAACACCAAACAAAACTAGATCCGAACACTGAAGGAAACCTATAGCTATAGCCTAGAAGTCATTTGTACATCACCAAAAGTTTCAATGGAAGCAAATGCCTTTATTTCCAAAGCGGAAGGCTCCAATGTGGCCGACCTATATAGAGAGTTGCGAAGCTTTTTTGAGCCTCTTAATGGACCATTAGGCTTTGAAGGAAAAGACAACACAGTTAAGTTAGTTTTATAAAAAAATATAAATATAATTATAATACAATGTAGAACCCTTATTATAATTTAGACTATGGAACTTGAACCCTCATTATAGTTATAATAGATTGTGGAATCCTAATGTTTGTATTTAGAGTAATTTTTAGCATTTTTTATCAATTTTTTTCTGAAGTAGTTTGTTTTCTTTGTTGTTTATAGATCTAAGATGTCTTTATCTAGATACTAATGCTAAAAAAATTGTGTGTTACCTTGTCATCCTTCAAATCTAGACATCCATTTAAATATTCAATAGTATATTTGGGTGAGCATTATTATTTTGTAGATATCTTGAAGTTGTTAAGAATTGCATTTAAATATTGATTTGATACTCTAGTCTTTGGAATTTTACATTTACTTGTCAGCTAAACTGGATTGGATTGAAGTTTTGACTTAGGTTTGATGTAATTATAGGTGGCTATGACACTGAATTTAAAGCAACAAAATCTTATGATCAGGCCGCTCTCAAGTATTGGGGTGACAAAAGAACAACAAATTTTCCTATATGAATTTTACGTTGGGTATTGCATACATAAAACTATTTATTATTCTAGATTACACACACATCTACCTTTGAATAATACTATTAAAATGACATGTTTTATGTAGATGAACGAATACAAAGAAGATATTGAATTCATGAAATAGATGACCACTATAGACTATATTAATTATCTCAAAAGGTATCAACATTCTTTCCATCAAAGTCTTTCAGATTAAAATTATGGAAATGAAGCTTTTGTTTCTAGAACAAGCAGCACATATATGTATTTATATTAGAATAAGAAAGGGTGCACTGGTATAGAAAGCTTAAAATTTTAAATACATGAAGAGTTTCCCTAGCTTGAATTTGTTCATATTCAAATGACCCATCAAAAAATTCATACAAAGTAGGGTCAGCATAAGGTCTATGACAACGTTTTAGATTTAGCTTGAGTAAGATATTGTATTAGATTACTTTCATGTATGATGCTAACGTATAATCTTCTATTGATATAGGAGGAGTAGTGGATTTACTAGAGGCGCATCAATGTACCGTAGAGTAAAATGGTTTGTATTTAAATTGATAGCTTTATTTAGAATTTTGAGATCTTGATCTAACTATAGAAATGGCTATTCAATAAACTTTGGTAGGAAAAGTTGTACTCTAATGGTAAAATTCCTAACATATCACATACACCATCAAAAGGGAAAGTGGTGGACTAGAATTGGAAGAATTAATGGAAACGAAAGTGTATATCTAGGAACATATAGTGAGTACACCGAACATGAACAAATCTACTATATATTTCACTTATAGAAAAGATTTATCCATTAAGTAAACCAACTAATAGTTGTGGTGAACTCGTTGGCTCTTTCAATTTGGCAGCAACTGAGGAAGAAGCGACTTTGACATATGACAATGCTACAATCAAATTTAGAGGCATTGATTCAGTTACAAATTTTGACAAGAGATTATATAATGTTGCAAGAATTAGAAACAACTCGCTACCTATTGGAGAACTTATAAACTACATCAAGGAGATAGGATTAAGTCATGTTTATGGCAATGTGAATGCACCTAGAATTGAGGAGGACAAAAGAATGGATTCACTATGGTGGCAGATAAATGATTCTTTTTTCTTCTATTCCACAACATTAAAGGGCTCCAAGCATACATTTTCATCATTGCAGAAGTTTTCTTGAGAAGTTTCTTTCTTGCAATCATTTTTGTGCAATATTGTAACTCATATTTTTCATCTTGTGACTGAAAATTAAAATTGTAATACTCTATTTCTAAGTTGTAGCTAGAACACCTTTCTTTTATTATTAAATTGCACCAATTTTTCCTTCTCAATGGCTCTTATTATGTGTAATTAATGATTCATGATGTGTATTTTTGTGTTTTAAGTTTAAATCTTGAAATATGATTGAAAATATATGACTAAATATACTACCAGTTGACAAAAATCAGTGAATGAATATGATTAAAAATATAAGACTAAATATACTATTAGTTGACAGAAATCAGTGAATACAAAAATTAGTGAATAAATATGACTAAATATACTACTAATTGACATAAATCAGACAATAAATATGACTAAATGTATGACCAAATTGATCAAATGACTAAATAAATGACTGGCAATAAACTACTAATGGTCACATGAACAAGCTTAGTGAATAATATGATTAAATATATGACTAAATCAATGAATAAATTAACGAATAAATATACTACCAAATCAATCAATCAAAACAACCAATAAATGACTAAAATTGGTTTAGTCATAAATTTGGTCATGTTATAAATGACTGGCAATAAACTACTAATGGTCATGTGACCAAGTTTAGTCATTTATAAGTAGTTTTTTAGTCATATATTGCTATTTTTGTACTAGTGTATCACAAGTTGGCGAGGTGAGAGACAATGTCTTGAGATTCTAGCAGAGTAGATTGGTAGGGCCCAATAGGATGGTGCTTAGGGTGATTAGATGCATGGTTAGGGACATATTTTAGGTACCCCTCCACCACCTAGGGATGTAAGTGCTCAGCTAGTTGTAGAGACAGGGCGGTGAAAGGTCGTGAAGGCACATATTATCACTCTTATTGCAGAGCGAGATGGTTTTAGAGTGGAGTGGGATACAAAGATCGGGTGCTATCCCATTGCTGAGACATAGTTACAGGTCATTATCACTGAGTGGGATAGTTTGAGGATGAAGCACAATAGTCTTTGTGCTGAGTAGGATCAGTTATTGTAGAGGGATACATGTATTACTAGACTCTATATGATGATTTTTTCCTTAAGCATGACGATGACTGAAATTTAAAGAGCCTAGTGTTGTGAGTGGTTGTGCTGAGTTAGGTGGGAACTCTGTGAGACAACTAGATCCAGATGGTGGTGCACAACCTGGCTTATAGAGTCCTCCTCTTCCTATCGGGGAGTGTCATATCTGTATTTTGATCTTTATAATGTTATTCAGAGACTTTGTAGACATGATTTTGTATATATATTCATCATCCCAATCGATGCCTCGTATATATGTATTATTTTGTATTATTCTACCACACATGTTTCCATGATGATGATGTACTATGATATTCTTCTTTTTTGGTGATGATATATATGAGATATACCTTCTTCAATTTGACTTTATTTTATGTTTATATGACGATGTATGGATGATGATGTATGTTTATACGCATTTTTTATACTTTTATGATGTATACATATGGTCTGGATGGATGGATTGATCATACTTTATATCATATGATGTTTTATTATGTATATTATGGATGTATGATATATGATATATGATGGATGCATGTCTTATACATGATACATGATGTTTTCATTGCTTTATTATCATCATGATATGTATTGATGACATTGGGGATGCATGATGGATATGGTACTAATGATATTGTAATGCAGGATGGATGTTAGTTAGAAGAAATATTTGGTGATGGATAGAAATTTTATGTTGTTAGTATAAATGATTTGCTTTCTCTTTGCTTGGAGGCTTCACATTTTGAATAATTTTGTTTGATGTAGCAAATAGATACGATGCATAACAAGTTATTAATGACCAAGGTGAACTCGTATCCATTGCATGGACTTTGACTCAACTTACAAAGAATGTTCTTGTTCATACAATACATATGGAAACTTTGTTTAAAATATATAGTTGGGTTGTGTTAAAACTTTTCAGACCAGTTACACAAAGAGGTATGAAATACCTAACATGCAATTGCTACACAAATTGTCTTAAAATAACTTTCATACACTCAATAAAGAAATTATTCACCATGGTAGCATCACAAAAACATCTTACAAAAAAAAAACTGAAATGACACTTAATTGCCCCCAATCCTTCTTTTCTAAATCCTTATGGACATCCTCGAGAGATCCTGGGAATGAGTCAATAAAATAAATAAGAAAGCTAAGACTATAAAAAAATGATAAAAACAAAATTGCAGTATCACTTGTCATATTTTTTTGAGGTTTTAGGGCTATTATCTATTGTTGATCATGCCTATCGTAGGAACATTTTTGTTAAGGAATATCTCAGGATTTTGTTGGTGAATTGTCAAAAGATAGATAGTTAATACTTTGAAATTGTGTCTTTGTTTTATGATAAAATCTTTGTGATTGTTTTTATTGAAAGTTCTAACTATTGATGTTTGCTCTGTTTGTTTGTTTATTTTATCAAAAGGGTGGGTTCAATGATTTTTTTATTTATGGTTGAAAAATTTTATTACGGATGGTGATGATGGAGATAAGCCTTTTGATTTTTGGAGTTTTATGATGTTGTTTTTGTTGTTTTCATGGGACTAACCTAAGGCCTCGAGGGCTCATCAAAGATAAGCCTTGCCTACATTGTACATGTAGAGGATCGCAGTTCACTTGGTTTGAATGTTTTGGACCTTTTTTGTTTTGTGAATGTTTTTTTGGATTTTTATTTTTTGACTAAGTTGAAATAAAGCATGATAGAAACCTAAGGGTACTCACATACGACCTTAGGGGATTTTTATCACTTGGATTTTTTACCCTATTGAATGTGGAATTCAATAATCTAGTGTAACATGGGAATGATATCAAAAGTACGAATACCTAGATAAGACCAAATATCTGAAGAAGGCCAGATTCCTGTGGATATCACCTAAACTATTGACTTGATGGAGAAAAGGGTAAGGATACATTTGCATAAAATTAAATACTAAAAATGTGAAAAAAATGGGTGATACACCAAATCAGCAAGAGCTATGAGACACTTAGACTGGCATACACTTGATCATTAATAAAAAATATTAAAACTACACAACATGTTACTATAAGTTCATGCATAAATGTTTCATGAAAAGGTCTGACTTGCATATACTTTCAAGAAGGAAAGTCAAACTTTCACAAACTAAAAGGTTTCTATGCAATTTCAAAACACAATTCACAACCTGCATAATCCTACTTTTGTAGAAAAGGCATGATATATGAAACAAAGTTATAAGAAAATAGAAAATCTCACAAATAACTCAATCAATCACCTGGTAATGCACAATGATTGGAAGAACAAGAAGGTAAATATATTCATCAATGATATCCAAGGTAAACTCTACTTTTCATTACTCTGAAAGTTACATAAATTTGCTTTTTTCTGTCAAAGGACTGAAAATATCACTAAGTACAAAAAATTTCATATCAAGAAGTATCTACAATAAAGTCACTAAAGTGACTATATACATTATCTCTCCCAAAAAACCCTCAAAAAGAGGTTCTAGAAACTCCATAATTCGGATGCCCTCCAAAAGCCATAAATCTAGAAACTAGATCTCATAAAAAAGGACTCTAAAGTGTTGAAAAAGTCAAAATTGACTTTTTCCAACATGATGACAAGCCAAAAGTTCTCCAAGATGCTCTCAAACTCTTAATAAGGCCAAAAAAATCTTTCCTAAATCTCCTCCAAATGTTTGTAAACTGATTCAACTTCCCAATATGCCCTCCACGTGACTAGCGAATTGAAAAAAAGACTCCAATATTCCCTCCAAAAAAATAAATGACAAGGCATCTTCCTCCCCCATGACTTGGCATTGAAGACATGTGCTCATATCCCTCTCCAATTGATAGCCTTTACATCATAACTTTGAAGAATTCTTCATCAAGACCATAAAGAGAACGTACCATATCTTTGCATAAAAATAGATACATGATTTTAATGATTTATAGAATCATCATAGAAATCACATATTTACATATTTGGTTCAATACAAAAATACAAGGAAAAAAAGAAATCAAGTCAACCATACATGTTTAATGGAAAAACATAAGTCACAAGGACTTAGTCCTAAGCACCTAGTAAAAGATAGGCAACATTTTACAACCTTTAAGTATTTGATAGATAAATGATAATACCATGAAGGTATTAATCAAGGCAATGAAAAGTTTAAAAAATGTGGTAAAAATCACATGCTTTCGGATTAGGGTAAAATGAAAACCTAAAACAAAGCCAACAAAAGTGTTAAGGCATTTCATTTGTTGTGAAGCTTCTTGAAGAAGCTTGCTGGCTGACAAGGGTTTCTCAGGAACTTGAAGCTCGATTGGGGTCTTCATGGCAGAATCCGAGCATACAGAGACATTTTCCTCCATCTTTCTGGAAAAATGAAAACTTCTAAAAGCTTGGGTAAGCAAATATCATTGTTCTTTGAGCTTTATGTGTAATTTCTAAGCAAAATGCTCAGCTATTCACTTTATTTCTGATAGTTTAGATGAAAAAAGATGAAATAACAGTATTTCATAGGTTGGATTATACCCACTACCTCCTTTCTGGGTTTTCCTGTAGCATATATCAGGAACTTCTTCCGTGTATCTACTCTGGATTCCTGTAGAAACATCTAAAGAGAACATTGCCACTTGGCCCACAAAGGGCTTGTTCATTTTACCATAGTATGCTTTTCTCTTCTTGCATGTCTTCCATTTTATTTTCCTCTACATTTTCTTGGTATGATCTCTTATTTTTGCAAAAATATGAAATTTACAAAAAACCCCAGGTCATGGATTTCTCCATTCACTGTATAATACTTTTAATCTTTCAAAGAAATTCTCTCTTGTATTATCTAGGGCTGCGATCCTATCTTATTATAGGCATTTGGTTCTTGTATTTAGGCCGTAATTTGGCCTTGAGGAGTTGAAACCCCAAAAGCCACTATTTCTCCACAGGTATCAAAAATATATATGGGTTAGCAAAACCCACAACCTCCACTCATTTTATTTTTCTCTACATACATTATGTTCTCCTCTAAGAATAGCCATCGCTCAACCCTGACTCATATTTTGGGGTTTTCTTGAACATATACTTCATAGCACCCTAGAGAGAAGGCACACTTATAGTTGGAGTCACAACCCTATACTGTAGGAAAAACTCATAATACCAGTTTGAAATTGATAGAATTTTTTGTATATTGACCCTATGCCAACATGCACTCATGAATAAAACCATTGATTGAAGATGTAACATTAGAATGGTAGAAAAACTTGTTTCTAGCCTCATGGAAACACTGCTGATATCAAAGTCTTGATGTTGTTTTTTTTTATTCCCCGTACTGTGTTAAGATCTGAAGGATTGAAGTTATAAATACCTTGAAGATAAGACTAACGTCCTTTGATAACTCTCTAAATTTTGATTTTATACTTGTTTTTAGTGAACTCATTTGTGAGTACACTATCACTTTTGCATTTTTCACAGACCTATTTTTTATAACCTCTTGCAAACTTCTTGATTGTCATGAGACAAATGGAATGTGCTTACTCATAAATGCTCCTCTTTTCCTTAACACATTGTACCACCATTTTGATACCATTTGAAGCTACCTGTCCATATGATTAACTATACTTGACCATCTACAGTGGTATTTATCTTCATGTTGGGTTTAAAATGTCTTTATTGACATCACACTATTTCGCAATATCTATGATTTATTGAGTTTCACTGGAAATGTCTTTTATGAAAGAAACTGCCCTTGGATGAAATTTTTATCATTCTCTTTCTTCTTATCATATGAAACTGCTTCCATACATTTTGCACTTTGAGCCATCCTTTATAGATATGACTGCTCTCATTCCATATGACTTGCCAGAACAATATCACTAGTTGTGTGTTATGTTATCTTTGTGCAACTATCACTGTCAAGAATACCTATCCTTTCATATTTTAAGGCTACTACCCAGCTCATAAATATGCTTGTTAGTGTTCCTATCACACTCTCCATTAATGATGCTTATCATTTTTGTGCCCACCATTCCTTATTTATTTAAAGTTGTTGTCTCTCATTTTTCACTTATGAATGCACAAAACTAAGAAACATTCTCTCAATATCATTCAAGTGGATAAAACTACCAATACTATGATGACTGTACTTGCTCCTTACTATTATATTTTCTATTGACTGCTCCAACTTACTATGAGTGCTTCCCCTTATTTTATTTTAATACTCATTGTTTTAAATTGCACACATTGCCCTCTCTACACGTGGAAAATTCTAAAGTACTTAATTTTACCAAAAATATGCTTGTTCATATCAAATGCATTCCTTTTTGCTTCAATAGACTAGTGGTTGTACTCTTAAAAGTTGTCGTTGTTAAGGATTATTAACATTGTACACTCTTTTTTATTATGATTATGAAGTGATCATGATTGATATTAATTGTCTTGCAATGTAATCTCATATGCACTTAGAATATTCATAAAATATTGTGCATAAATTAAGATAATGCAAAAAATGTTATGAGTTGGGCTCAACCCTTGTGGGAGCCAAATTTCCACCACTTGTTTTATAATTGATTAAAAAAAAGACATGATTACACTTGTAGCTACACATGAAACAAACGAGTTAAAAAAAAAAGATTTTTAGGTGTGTTTGATGATTCGAATAGTTTTCAAGGACACCTAGAATGTGCATTCTGTTTAGTTAATGCAGATTATGACCAATATATACATGGATAGGGGTGAATGTACATGTAATGTATGTAATCAGTCATTTCCTAGAGTATTCTCTAATACCATTGCTAATTCCATATGCAGGACTAGGAGTGGAAAGGAGCTAGAAGAGATAGATGAAGCTCAAGACAATAGCAAGGAAAAAGATACATGAGAACCAGTCATTCACAGGAAATGGTTGGTTACTTTCCTTGTATACACATTCATTTTTTCACTCTTTAATTATTCATGTACATATTGTTCATGATTTTTATTGAATAAGGTAAGTTAATCTCATGGCTTGTATGAGACAATGTAAGCCATGCGATAATGTATAACTTTACATTCAATAAAGATTACTCCTTTGTGAAAAGATCTGAATATTTTCTCTATTACATGCATGTGTATGAATGTAATGATCTATAACTGTAATATTTCTATATTTTTTTCATTTATAGATCTGAATGTAATGAAGGAAAGTAATAAAATGTACCTCATCTTTCTCAATTTAAAATCAATTGACTCCACCTGATTGAGACTATGAGTAAAAATTTGGTAATGGGGATGATTAGAGATAAGCCTTGCCTATGTTGTACACTCAGAGACCACATAGTTTGACCATTTGAATCAAATCATAAATTTAGTTTTTTGGGGTTTCAAACAACATTGATAACTTGGATTCATATTCCACTTCCATTTCTAGAGGATATGTTGCAAGAAATATAATTGAACTAGCTGTGAGGTTCAAGAAAATATTGATATCTTAGAATATTTGAGTGAAGGAATAATCCAATGATGTTTTATTTCTTGATGTTTTTCAAATGTTTTTGACTTTTGATAGTTTTGACCATGATAAGATGCTCAAAGACCTAATCCACAAACAACTTCACGAAGTTGCCCCCAGTTTGAGACAAGACTACTTCCCTAAATCTATATCAAGCCATGGTTGGACACATGCTTTATTATGGGACTATTAGGTGGATGTTGTGGCTAGTACTAATAGATACTGATGCAAGTCTTATTCAAACATAGGACTTGTTTGTTAGGTTTTCACTACGGTACCTATTCTATGAGTGCTAAAAAGTGGTTCTCACTCAAGGAATGTTTTATTTCTCCTTACTATTTTTCTTGTTTTTTTTTTTTTTTAAATTGCTCTTTTTTTATCTTTTTGATTTTTTTGGTTTTTACCCTTTTTCTTGGGGTATTCTGACATACTTCATGTGTATAACTTCTTGAGATGGCTATTTTTCATTGGTTCATCTAAGGGTTCTCCTTCAGGAATAGCCAGTTGATAAGCCCCAAAATTGTAGCTTGTTGTGATGATAAATGGGCATAACCAGTTGGGTTCAAATTTTCCTTTGCCATCTTGATTCAATTGTACCTTACAATTCTCCTTGAGGATGAAGTCACCAACCTGAAAGTTTGTGTCGTTGATTTTCTTATCATAGCTTTGTTTGAGCTAGTTCTGATAATCCTAAAGATGGTTTAACGCACTCAAATGCCTTTTGTCTAGGAGCTCCAATTAATTTAACTTGGATACTCGATATTCTTTGCTACTGACCATGCCTTTTAATGAGATTCAAAATGAGGGGATACCAACCTCAATAGGTATGACAACCTCTGATCCATAAACCAAGGAAAATGGTGTGGCACCTATAGGTGCTCAAATGTTGGTTCGATAAGCCCATAGGGTTGAGTTCAGCTACAAATTCCAATCACGGATAGATTCATTAACAATCTTTTTAAGTATTTTCAAGATGATTTTGTTAGATGCTTTAGCTTGACTATTTCCTTGAGGATAGTAGGGCGTGAATAATCTATGTTGGATAGAGAACTTAGAATAGAGTTCTTGGACATCTTGATTATTGAATGGGGTTATGTTGTTTGTTAGTATCATTTGGGGAATTCCATACCTACAAATCAAATAATTCAAAATGAACTTTGATATATATTTTCTAGTGATGTAGGTCAATGGAATTACCTCTATCCATTTAGTGAAATACTCTATTGTTGTGATAATTAACTTGTACCCATTAGATGAAGCAGGTGAAATCTTACCTACTAGGTCTAATCCCCATTGCGAGAAAGGCCATGGTGTTGTGGTGGATCTTAAATCCTATGTTGGTGCATGAACAAGGTCACTATGTTGCTAGCATTGGCAACACTTTCTAGAATATTGAATGCACTCATGTTCCATGGAGGGCCAATAATACCCTATTCTGAGTAGTTTTTGGACTAGGTTAGGTCCATTAGAGTGGGACCCACAAACACCTTCATGTACCTCTTGTAGGGTTGTTTGTGCTTCTTTTGCCTTAAGACGTCAGAGTAACATACCATCTAGACTGCAAAGATATAGGGTATCTCCTAGGATTGTAAATCGAGAAGTCCTACAAGTGAAGGTTTTCTTTTGAGTGGTCGTTAGGTCAAGTGGTATGATACCGTGTTGGATGTAGTCAAAGGTGTTGGGTTGTTCATATCATTGTGAACCCTCTATTTTTTCATTTGAGAGATTTGAAGAATGATGTGTGTATTGGTGATCGAAGATATGTTAAAGCTTGGTCAATGTTGATTATGATCTCAACAGTACTTCATTGTGCAAAATAGGTTGGTTCTTTGTTCCTTTTTTGTGATGAAAGAGGTTTTTTATATAGAAATTATCATTTGAAATGGATAATCAATATTAAACAATTTTGAATCAAGATCGATGGTTGAAGGTTGTTGGGAGGATTAGATGGGCATAATTTATGCAAATAGATTACATAATTAGTGTGATTAAGGAATAGATTGATCAATTAGGGATATAGACTGATTAGTCAAGGATTGGATTGATCAGTTAGGAATTAGATTGATCAGTCAGGAATTATATTGAGCAATCAGTGATTAATAATTTTCTCAATTAGGAAAGTGGTTGAGAATGATTAATTAATTGATTTAATTAATTAATTCCTTTTTGGAGTTGAATGTGCAAATCAAGTTTGACTTTTGCAAACAAATTTGGATTAGTTTGATTTGATTTTTGATAATGTTTTGAATCTACTTTATTCAAATTATTCAAAATTTGGAGGGAAAGTGATAGGGGAATAAAGTGGTTTAGTGACGTAATTAAATAATTGTTGTTATTTAACTAATCAAGATGAAATAAAGTTAGATTAGGATTTTATTAAATAAATATAATTTATCTAATTGGTCAAAATTGATGAAAAGGTGAATTAATTAAATAATATCATATTATTCAATTAATAGCATAAATGGGATTTATTTAATTAGTCAAAAATGATGAAAAAAGTGAACTAATTAAAGAATGTCGTATTTATTCAATTAACAGGGAAAATTAAGGTTTTTGATGTACTTGATGTGAAATGTAGTGATATTTGATGATAATGATGTTGATGATGTGAAAGTGTCATTTAAAGTGTGTAATAGGTGTTAGGTCAATTTTACATGTCTACAAGAATACACATACTATGAACAACAGCAATACCTCATGAGGGAGACCACAAAAATAAAACAACTACTTACCACAAAGACCAAATAATGATCCTAAATGACAATTCACTCTCTTAGGGGAATCCTATTGAAATAGTATTGAAGAACTTGATCCAATCAAATATCATCACACTCCCAAATTTCACAAACTATCAAGAACCTAGAGTTAAACCTCCATGGTACAAAGATGAAGATTATTATAAATTTCATCAATACAAAGGTCACAAAATGCAAAGTTGTTTCAAACTCAAACATCTCATTCAAGATCTTATTGAATGAGGATTGATGTTGATAAAAAAAAATAGGGAATCAAAATTAAGAGATCTATAAAAATCCTATGCTTGATCATGGGAAGGAGAAATATTTTGGAAAGGCATCAAGTTCAAACAATGTAAATCATACCTATGATAACATAATAAGACATATTCATGGTGCTCATCCATAGTAAGTGGAGAAATCAGAAATGCATCAAGAAACATTCTTAAACCAAAATCAAGATCAATCAACAATGTCTAGCAATGTTTCCTATCGTAATGGCATCAAGTATGTCTCAGATTGCAATATCCCTCTCCCATGTGAACTCATGATGGGACACATTGAGTAACTTCCAGCATAACAAGAAGAATCCCTTATTATATTTATACCTATCAAATATTATGAAGATTCTTCTACCAATGCTATTCCATCTACCCCATAATCAAGTCAAGATGATAATCCTTAATGAATTATAGCATAATAAGACATATTCATGTTGCTCATCCATACCAATTAATTTATTTAATTGGTCAAAATTGATGAAAAAGTGAATTAATTATATTATATTATATTATTCAAGTAATAGCATAAATGGAATTTATTTAATTATTCAAAAATGATGAAAAAAGTGAATTGATTAAATACTGTTGTATTTATTCAATTAATAGGGTAAATTAGGGTTTTTGATGTACTTGATGTGAAATGTAGTGATATTCAATGATAATGATATCGATGATGTGAAAGTGTCACTTAAAGTGTGTAATAGGTGTTAGGTCAATTTTGCATGTCTACAAGAATACACAACATACTATGAACAACACCAACACCTCACGAGGGAAACCACAAAAATAAAACTACTTACCACAAAGACCAAAAAATGCTCCTAAATTACAATTCACTCCCTTAGGGGGACCTATTGAAATAGTATTGAAGAACTTGATCCAATCAAATCTCGTCACACTCCCAAATTTCACAAACTATCAAGAACCTAGAGTTAAACCTCCATGGTACAGAGATGAAGATTATTATAAATTTCATAAATACAAAGGTCACAAAATGCAAAGTTTTTTCAAACTCAAACATCTCATTCAAGATCTTATTGAACAAGGAGAAATTGATGTTGATAAAAAATTAAGGAATCAAAATTTAGAGATCTATAAAACTTCTATGCCTGATCATGGGAAGGCGAAAGATTTTGGAAAGGCTTCAAGTTCAAACAACATAAATCATACCTATGATAACATAATAAGACATATTCATGTTGCTCATCCATAGTAAGAGGATAAATCAGATATACATCAAGAAACATTCTTAAACCAAAGTCAAGATCAATCAATAGTTTCTAGCAATGTTTTGTATCGTAATGGCATCAAGTATGTCTCAAATTGAAATATCCCTCCCCCATATGAACTCATGACGGGACACATTGAGGAACTGCCAACATAACAAGAAGAATCCATTATTATATTTATACCTCTAAAATACTATGAAGGGTCTTCTAGCAATGCTATACTATCTACCCTAGAATCAGGTCAAGACCAAGATCCCATATCCCCACAACATTGTCATAATTTGTATAGTATCTTCCAATATATAATTTCAATAATTTCTCTAATATAAGTCAAGAAGAAGATCTCACTTCCCCAAATTACTATCATGATTTGATGAACATCTTCCAATCTATCCAAAATTTCAAAACACATCAACTTCCACCCATGAGATGTTTCTTTTTGAGGGACATATTAAAAATCCTCATCCAAAAAAAGGGTCTCCCACTCTTGACATCATCACACAAGAGTAAGAAAAAATAGAAGTTAGTGATTCTTACGGTGATTGTGAATCATTAACATCTCAAGAATCAAAATCAAATTTTGACACATCTTGAATTCAGGTCGAAGAAGATGTCCACCATGATCAGAGTGAGGGATTATGTCTTCATGAATAAGGTACCATAGAATCAGTACAAACAATTCATACTTCCAAGCAACAAAGTGTAGGAGAGGTAACATCATTTATTTAGGACAAGTCCTGTGTGGTATCCATTTATCAGTGGATGCATTATCAAGGTACATGATTAGGCCTTATTCAACATGACATCTTAGAATCAAAAAAGTTAAACAATCTTGCACAACAAGAAAATGGTATTTCAACAGTAACAAAATTAAAGCATGTTAGTAATACTTCCACAATAATGGGGGAAACTTTATCTAATGTAAGCACCAAAATGGGAAGTGTGAACAGTCCTTGTGATGAAACCAAGGCCAATGCTACAACTAGCCATATTAGGAATTGTAATCTACCCATCATCCCATCCACAAATTGGGACCAATATAGAAAGAAAGATTCCTATCAAAGAAAGGAGAAAATCGCCAAAGCAGAATATACAAAGAAAATACAAATCGATACTAACAAAAAATAAGGAAAATCATCACTCTCAAAATCCATTAGTCAAAGAAACTATGGGGAAAAATGGGTAAGTGCACCAATCTGTGACACAATTTTGGCTCTTAAGATCCCACTTTTTGTTTTTTTTCTGAAATTAGCAAAATCTGATTTGCATGAGAAAATGAAGATAGTTACGCTCAAAATTTCAAGATATGGAAAGAACAAAAGTTGAAGTGCTCTGAGTCTAGTTTCTAATCTACTATTTTTAAAAAAAATTAATGAATATTAAGGGTCTGAAAAAGTGGGGGGTGCAAAACAGGTCCTGTTTTTATCAAAAAAAATAGCATAGCGCCTGAGGGCTCCCCCCTTTTTGGTTAATTTTTTTTTAGAATTTCCAAAATCCCAATGGTGAGAAATTAGCTAACACCATGTAGTTTATCCTCCTTCTTTCGGATAATTTTTTTAATGAATATATAATATTTTATGAATTTTCAAAGTAGACACATCCTGGAAAGCTGAAATTTGAGCGTGCTGCCCCCCAAATTTTTTGCAAACTAATCAAAAAATTGTTTTTTTTTTCATCATGTGTAGAATGGAGTCTAGTTTCAAAAAATGTAATTTGTTTCATGTTCCAATGAACGTGTAAAAATCTATCCGAAACCTAGCACATGTTGGTTTTTGACCAAAAACAAAGGCATTTACAATAGAAGCCATGGATCAAAACCTTAACTAAATCAAAATGAAAAAATAATTATATATTTAGATAGATAAGAGAGAGGTTAACACTATCACAGTTTTTAATAAACTTGCATTGAAAGACATAAAAATGAGATGGGGAGCACGAACGAAAATATGAGAAAATTTGGCAAATCTTGTTAATTAACACGTCTAAAGTAGGCCATTTGGCGAGTGCCAAATGACTCATCACATTTGGCATGCACCAAATGACTCATCACATTTGGCATAAACCAAATGACTCATCACATTTGGCGTGCACCAAATTTGGAGTCCACCAAATATGATGAGTCATTTGGCGAGTGCCAAATGGGCTGCTTTGCATAGAACTAGAATTTCCCCTCTTTGGTGAACAACTTTGATAATGCTTAGAGTGCACAATTTATGATCGTAGATGGATAGTCGAGGTTTTACCTTTTATACCTTGTCTAACTCGTTATCGTAACTGGATAACTCTTTATCCCTCTGAAGTCTCTATCTCTCAAGTCTCACTCCCTCCCTCGTGACCTGGACTACTCTCTTAGTCCAATCCCCTCTCTCAGGTCTCTTTCCCTCCCACATAGGTACCTAAATAAATCTATCTCACTCCAACCCCCTTTCTCACTCTCCCTCTCTCTCTCCCTCTTTGGTATTTTTATATCTCTCACTCCATCTCCCTCTCTTAGGTTGTTATCTTTCTCTCTTTGTCTCTCTCTCTCAAGTCTCTCCCTCCTACGCCCTCTCCCTCTCTTAGGTTGTTATCTTTCTCTCTTTGTCTCTCTCTCTCAAGTCTCTCCCTCCTACGCCCTCTCCCTCTCTTAGGTCTGTCACTCACTCACTCCCTCTATCTCTCTCCCATTCCCTCTCTTGCACTCACTCTATCTCTCTCCCTCTCTCTCTCACTCTCTCTAGTATACCCATCCCCCCCTCTCTCTCTCTCTCTTACACACACACACACTCCCTCTCTCTCTCCCACTCTCTCTCTCTCCCAAGTATCTTCATCCTACCCCCTCTCCCTCTCTCTCTCTTTGTCTTGAGTATCCCCCTCCTACCGCTCTCCCTCTCATAGTCACTCCTTCTATCTCTCTTCCACTCCCTCTTTGTCTCACTCCTCTATTTGTCTCCATATACCTCTCCATCTCTCTCAAGTATCTCCCTCCCACCACCTCTTCCTCTCTCTCTCAAGTCCCTCTTTCTCTCATGCCCTCTATCTCTCTCCCACTCTCTCTCCCTCTCTCTCTCTAGTCTATCCCTCCCACCCACTCTCCCTCCCTCTTTGTATCTCAAGTCTCTCCCTTGCACCCCCTCTCCCTCTTTCAGGCATCTCTTTGTCTCTCTCACTCACTCCCTTTATCTCTCTCCCACATCCTCTCTCTCACTCCCTTTATCTCTCTCCCTCTCTCTCTCTCAGATATCTCCCTCCCACCCCCTCCCACTCTCTCTCTCTCTCCCTCTATCTCATGTCTCTCCCCCACCCCCTCCATCTCTCTCGAATCCCTCTATCTCGAGTACTCCCTCTCACTCCCACCCCCTCTCCATCTCTCAAGTCTCTCTCTCTCACTCCCTCTCTCTCCTACTCTCTTAGGTATCTCCTTCCCACCTCCTCTCTCCCACTTTGTCTCCCTCTCCTACTCTCTTGGGTGTCTCCATTCCACCCTCTCTCTTAGGTTTCTCCCTCCCACCCCCTCTCCCTCCCTCTCTCTCACTCTCTCTCTTTGTCTCTATGTCTCTCCCTCTCTCTCTCCCACTCCCTCTCTCTCTCACTCCCTCTATTTCTCTCCCACTTTCTCTCTCTCCCTCTCTCTCAGGTCTCTCCTTCCCACCCTATCTCCCTCTTTCTCTCTCTCAAGTATCTTCATCCTACCCCATGTTTCTCTCTCTCTTTGTCAAGTCTCCCCCTCCTACACCCTCTCCCTCTCATAGTGACTCCCTCTATCTCTCTTCCACTCCCTCCCTCTCTCACTCCCTATCTCTCTCTCCCTCTCCCTCTCCCTATCTCTCAAGTATGTCCCTCCCACCACCTCTCCCTCTCTCTCTCAAGTAGAGGG
Organism: Sequoiadendron giganteum; assembly: GCA_007115665.2. Lineage (NCBI taxonomy): Eukaryota > Viridiplantae > Streptophyta > Pinopsida > Cupressales > Cupressaceae > Sequoiadendron > Sequoiadendron giganteum. The sequence continues at coordinate 289,965,873 of CM021108.1, read as the reverse complement.
TGTAGGGATTAAGGGTTAAGGGTTGAGGGTTGAGGGATTAAGAGGGTATAGGGGTTGAGGGATTAAGAGGGTATAGGGGTTGAGGGATTAGGGTTTAAGGGTTGAGGGTTGAGGGATTAAGAAGGTATAGGGGTTGAGGGATTAGGGTTTAAGGGTTGACAGATTAGGGGTTAAGAGTATAGGGTTGAGAGGTTGAGGGATTAAGAGGGTATAGGGGTTGAGGGATTATGGTTTAAGGGTTGAGGGTTGAGGTATTAAGAGGGTATGGGGGTTGATGGATTAGGGTTTAAGAGTTAAGGGTTGAGGGTTGAGGGATTAAGAGGGTATAGGGGTTCAGGGATTAGGGTTTAAGGGTTGAAGGTTGAGGGATTAAGACAGTATGGGGGTTGATGGATTAGGGTTTAAGGGTTAAGGGTTGAGGGTTGAGGGATTAAGAGGTATAGGGGTTGAGAGATTAGGGTTTAAGGGTTGAGAGTTGAGGGATTAAGATGCTATAGGGGTTGAGGGATTAGGGTTTGAGGGTTTGAGGGTTGAGGGTTGAGGGTTGAGGGATTAAGAGGGTATAGGGGTTGAGGGATTAGGGTTTAAAGGTTGAGGGTTGAGTGATTAAGAGGGTATGGGGGTTGATGGATTAGGGTTTAAGGGTTGAGGGATTAAGAGGGTATAGGGGTTGATGGATTAGAGTTTAAGGGTTGAGGGTTGAGGGATTAAGAGGGTATGGGGGCTAATGGATTAAGGTTTAAGGGTTAAGATTTGAGGGTTGAGGGATTAAGAGGGTATAGGGGTTGAGTGATT